>OY744603.1:80587231-80594731 GCA_963556255.1 Allolobophora icterica | reverse complement strand
TTCGTCTGATTGAGAAGAAAGCTGAATCTGTGCGAATTCGAGTTTCTGGACTTGGCAGACACTTATGTAGGTAGACATCTGTGTTTGCTATTTAAGGTGAGGAAATACGACCACGCCCTTTCGGTTGTCGTCAATCCCACGAGAGAGTAAACTAATAATAAAATTATAATACTCCTTAAAGCCGATAATCCACATTATGTTTCTACTAGCGACATCTTGCGGCTGCCAGAGCCGCTGTCAATCTTATCATGCCTTGCAGTTGTTGTTGTTTATTGGAATTTTGGGAGCACTCATGACTAAGATGATGGCCCCTTACGCAGTATACAACTATAGTCTACATGTTGTTAAAATAGTGTCTGTCTCTGAGAACATATGTACAAAAGTTTTTTCTACTTTTAGTTAATATATTCGATGATTCCACTGTCTTAGAGCTGCTCTCGGGGGTTGCTGCGAGCCGGCTACCCGACCCTAGTCCCTGCCATTGCAGGATGAGGGAGGTAGGATTTATCCAGTGCTCCAGACCAGCTTTAGGAAGTTTACTCTTCCTCCCCAGTGTATTGTGTGGGTAGACAAATTGTACGAACAACGAGTTTGTTGAACCTATAGTATCTGTTGAAAGCGTTTTAAAGGTGTCTAACGCGATCATCGTATTATCCAGCATTTTTGGTATTTTAAGGGTGCCGGGACCGTTGACGTCGATATGATCCTACCTATCATTACTTCTAGTTTTACTTATTAGCTGAAAGGTAAATAAATATTTTTGGTTTACTGACGCTACGTCATAACACAGATGATTAGTATCGCCCTCCTTTAAAATCAGGCTTCAGACTGGCACCACTAGTGACTGGCAGTGAAGGAGTTATTTGTACGAGTTTCAGTTAGTTACTGTTAAACGACGCTGTATCGTGACAAAGATGATGAGCGTCGCCCTCTTCCTATATCTAGGCTTGACACTGGCGCCACTCGAAACGGCACTGCGGAGTTATTATTTAGGGCCTATACGAACGTAATACATGTAGGCTACAGCGTATTAGATTTCTGATTTGCACAAATTTAAAAATGGGTGTCCAAGGGGTGAAAGTCATTCCCATCACCTCGCTAAGCAACAAAGTGGTTTTCTCGGAAAGTCCAATTCTAGGAAGCCATCTTTGCAGTCCGTGCGTTTCTAGATCGACCGCTAGGGGCGCGGCACGGCAGCGGCCTCTGGCGACAGAAACCGTCGATTCATTGAAGTGGCCACACGGTGACAAAAACTCTGCAACGATTGCACCTGTTCTCTGCTTCCTGCCGTCTCCTTTTGTCTGCCTACATCTTCCGCTGTATGTCTCTTTCTGTCGCTCTGCCTCCGTCTATCTCTGCCTCTTTGCTTGCGTCTCTTTGTCTTTACCTTCCATCGGCCTGCCCCGTCTCTGCCCTGTCTGCCCGTCGGCCTGCCCGGCGTGAAAACAAAAACCGACTGATCAATGCCCCCATGCAATATGTTTCTCATACACATTGGCACACACACATGGTTATACACTATACAGGCATGTATGCCTTTGCATATAAATTCCTTTATCGAAAGCACGTCTTCTGCATTGTATCAATTCTTGTGTAAACAGTTCAAAAAATGTATGTATATATATATATGAATACAAATATGTATATAGATATATATGTATATATACTTTTATATCATCATCATCTCAGTTCCTGACGCCAGCCGTTTGAAGGCGCTGGGTACGAATAAATGATCTCCACTGACCGTGGGGTCATTATATTGTCAAGTCCATTGCCCCTTAGTGTTATTCCAAGTGATGTTATGTCCTCATTGATATTATGTGTAGGCCTATATAACATATAATACACATATACATGTACCTAGTTTATATATATATATATATATATAATTTAGTTTTTTCTAGCTGTGCTAAGATCCCTTAGACAGTCATAGTCATATAGCGCCTCTATAAATATGCTCTCTATAGACGTTCATATATATATACATAAGACTGTACATATAAATATATACGTGGGTGTGTGTGTGCGCGCGTGCGCGTGTGTGCGTGTGTGTATGTGCGTGTGTGTGTTAAAATAGTATTCTCGAGTGTGTAGTCGTTTATGTGAATATATATTCTGATGTTACCTACATCATATAAATCCTTTGTAGTATTTTAAACGCGTTCTTGCACGTATCTATAACACGCATTTATGTGTGTATATATGTATGTATATATATATATATAGAGAGAGAGACAGACAGACAGACAGACAGACAGACAGACACACACACACACACACACAGACACAGAGACAGAGGGAGAGAGAGAACAGGTATGCACCATTTTCTATTGTAATCTATTTCTGCATTGTGTTGAGGTAATTGGTCGGCACGGGCTTTTATCTTTTCATATTTCTATTAGGCACATACAAACAGACGCAGAAAAGCATACAAGAAGACAGACAGAGAGACAGGCATAGGCCGACAGATAGACAGAGAGCTAAACAGGTACAAAAGAAACGAGATCGAAGACCAAAACGTCAGAAGACGCTGACGTATATACAAATAAAAACAGACAGACAGACAGGATGAATCATCTTCATCTTCATCCCCCAAAGTCACCTTCATCTTCATCCCCATAGTCACCTTCATCGTCATCTTTATCGTCATCTTCATCGTCATCTTCATCGTCACCTTCATCGTCATCTTCATCTTCATCGTCATCTTCATCGTCATCTTCATCGTCACCTTCATCGTCATCTTCATCTTTATCGTCATCTTCATCGTCACCTTCAAGGTCACCTTCATCGTCATCTTTGTCATCCTCTTCATCCATTTGATTCCTCTTCACCATCTTCTTCCTTCTCGTCAGCCTCCTACTGTCTTTATACTTATCTTATTCATTCTCATCTCATCACCTTCCTCGTCCTCTGCATCATTCTCATCTTTCTCCTCCTATCGTTTCTTCTGTTCATCCTCATCTTCCTCTTGTCTTAATTTATCCTCCTTTTCCTACTCATCCTATTCTCCATCTTGTTCCTACTCTTCTTTCTCGTTTTCTTCCTCTTGTTCTTCAGTTTCCTCTTCCTCCTCTCCTCCTCCTGCTCCTCCTCCTGCTCCTCCTCCTCCTCCTCCTCCTCCTCCTCCTCCTCATGTCTTCCTTCCTCCTCCTTTTCTTCCTCACCTTCCTCGCGTTTCCATCCTCTTCTTCCACTTCCTTCATCTTCCTCATCTTTCTCCTGCTTTTCACATTTCTCTTATTTCTCCTCCTCCTCTTTCTCCTCCTCCTTCTCCTCCTCCTCCTCCTGTAATTCCTCCTATACCTACTCACCCTCTTCCTATTCCTCCTCTTTCCTATTCCTCCTCCTCTCCATCTTCCTGTTTTTTCTCCTCCCCTCCTCCATCCTCGTCTTCCTGTCCTGTCTCATCGTTTTCTTCTTCTATAGATCTTCCAGTTAAATGAAGATCTGCGTTGAAATGTAAAGAACGCTGTTAAAGAAAATTGCACCAAGTTGCTATAGAGACCAACGCCCGTTGCTATGGAGACCAACGCGCTGATCACGAAGCATACACCGTGGCCAAATAAAATCATCTCTTCTTAGTAACTGCGGCTGCAGTGAGCTTACCTGATTGCAGTTTGGTTTGATGTGCCATCGGTTGGTGCCTTGACATTGTTCACCGGCGCGATAGAAGTTACTAATTAATAGTAATAGCAGCAGAGGCAGCAGTGGTAGTAGTACTAGAGGTAGTAGTTGTAGTGGCGATATTGGTAGTGGTAGTAGAAGCAGTTGTTGTAGTGGTAATAATTAAATAAACAGTGACGCTTTATTTAGGCGAGCACATAGAGTCGTGACGTAACTTCAGTAGTCCAAAACTGTTTCTGGTGTAAAAATCTGGTGCAATGTTGAAAGTAGGAAATGCAGACCCGAGGGCTTTTTACGAACCCGGGTTTTCGGTTTTGGCGCCAGTAAAAATCCGGGTACCCGGGTTTTGACGGGTTTAGAAACTTTACGTGATAAATATTACTGCACAATGTCTTGCGACAAGAACAACGCCGTCGGATGCAGCTACAAAATCTGAAGTTCTGCAGAAGACAATGATCATAAACGTCCATGTGTTTGAGCAGGTTTATCTGATGCTTGGACCGGAGATGAATATGCATACTTTGTGTTGAACAGCCGACAATTTTCAGCTTTTATTTACATAACTGGCGCTGAACCGTCTCTCCCACAGAATCGCGAACGAAGTGCACCCAAACACCGCTCTTTAAATTTGCTGATTTAATCATTGCTTTATAAGTCACTAAATTGAAATAAAAACAGTTTACCGATAATATACGAACTCGATTCTACAAGTCAACAAACTCAGCATTAGGTGGCTTAGACGTACTCACTGGTCGTGTGAGATGTGAGGCCTCACTCGTATAACGTTACCAAAAAAGACATGGGAACAAGCCAATAAATAAGTAAGTAGAAGTAGTATTACCTAACCCGTTACCAAGCGCAGCACTATCGTTAAAGTTCCATTACTCTGCATTTGTGAGTTTCACGGAGTGAAGGACGAAGAAAGTGATTCTTTTAAAACACGCCAAACCCGGGTTTCAGTCGCTGTTTACGATGACATATGTCAATCCCTCACTTTGGCTGTGGGGGTCCTCATACTTGCTTTCGATGCAGAGGACAAGACTACAAGTGCAGGGCCAACCTGTCACGAAGAGAACATTGCCTCCGTCTAGTCTCAAGAGCGGAACCAGTCTTCGTCTAGAGTGGAAGCTGCTGTGGCTTATGTGATGCTCAAAGTTTGTATTACGCTCAAACATAGTTGTTTTACCCGTCGGCCTCCGTTGTTGTTAATCTTATGAGTTTGGCTGCGTTTGTAGTATATTAATGATAGGCATCCGAGATAGGTTACATTTAGGCCAATATTGAATAGCAAAACATTAATTCGAGTTAGGCTAGGCCCTATATTATAATATAATAAAATAGTAATGAAAATTTAATGTCATTGTTCAAACTCGGGTTTCAATCGCGGTTAAACCCGGGTTTTCGGATTCCGAAAATCGCGGGTTACCCTGGTACGCGGGTAGGCATAAACCCGGGTTTGCATTCCCTAGTTGAAAGGAAACATCTAATTCACCAGCGCTTACATTACATTACACTACGTTTCCTTTCGCGATACCATATTGCATTCCATTACGCTATGCTGTTTCATTACAAAAGTCTTAAATGTATGGTATTTCCATGATCGTCATGAAAAACGTTAACGGTGTGCCATGCGTATACTAAAGCAAAGTTATATCAGCCCTCCATCTTTCCAATCTTTCTCGTCCTCAATGAAGCCAGCCTCAGCAGCTCTTCTACTTCTTCCTATTTCCGGTTTCTCTGGCAAACGGACTTGGACCAACCCTCGGCATATCTGGACAACCCCTCTGACACGACGCAGCGCTCGTGAATAAGCTGGTGCCCCGAGCTTAACTTTAGAGTAGCGCTTTAGAAATTTTACGTTTATGATTACAACAACGACGTCGATGAATCAACGGTAGCGCTATATAAATGTTTAGATATATACAGTAATACATATATAGCTAAACGGGAAGAAGTGTGCTTTATATCATCATCCTCATCATCATCATCATCATCATCAACATCATCATCATCATCATCATCATCATCATCACCATAATCGTCGTCATCATCATCATCATCATCATCATCATCATCATCATCATCATCATCACCATAATCGTCATCATCATCATCATCATCATCATCATCATCATCATCATCATCATCATCATCAACAACAACAACAACAACCGTGGGCTCAACGCCCGTAGGTGTCCGATGCCGTTTTCACTGTGTTTTTCTACTGTCGTCTGTCCAATGCAGTGTGGCTCAGCTCCTGCAGCGATGTTCCACACCATTCGGTGATATCGTCGAGCCATTCTTTATGGGGTTGTCCTCTCTTGTTTGTGCCATCCATCATTCCGAACACTTATGTCTTGATCTTCCTATCATTACTCATTCTGCTTATGTATGCTTTATAAGAGAACAATAACTTCCAAGCGGTTAGAGACTGATGTAATTCGAGACGTTGCTCTTCAGCTATTCGAAGGACCTTTAAACATTGGCTCAAGCATCAGTTTTACCGCTATAGATGAATCAAAGGATCAGCTTCGTTTTTATGGGAGCACGGCGTATCGAATGACTGCCTCCAGGTAATCCGGCTCTCGGAGTAATGACGGCCGAGAGACTTCCATGCGCATTAAACCGTTCCATATTAATCCCCTCCACTAATTCTTCTTACAAGCCTCCGAGGCTATTGACCGTTGGCACTTGGATTATTGCAGCTCTCAGTGGTGCTATCATTAAGAGTCGATTGCCTTTGCCTTTAGGTATACGGCCAAAGCCACAAAAGCTTTTCCAACAGTTTGCTTATAAACCGACTAAACCAGTTTACTTAAATAAACAGATCGCTCTTAAACGGAGTTAACCAGATGTACTATGTAGGCCTATATAAGCCATCTGTTCAGATCCGTTAGACAGCCATGTAAATAATGCTTTGAGGAGTTCCTGAAATGCGTTTTATAAACATACGTGCATGATATGCATCTGAGTTTAAATCAACTGAGTCTAAACTATTTAAGTCTCACCAGTTTAGAATAAAACAATAAGTGTTCTGCAGGTTCTTTGTTGTCTTTAAGTCTAAACTCAAGACTCTCTGGTTTGTGAATTCATTGTTGACAAGTCTAATCGCTATAGACGGACTGATCAATTACAACCTACAGTTAACAACTCTTGCGTTACGATTTCGTGCATGTAATGTGTGTATTTATGTAATGTATCATGCATGTATGTGTGTATGTGTATGGTTATATGTATGTATGTCTGTCTGTCTGTATGTATGTATGTATATATCTGAACACTTTATAGTGCGTTTTAGGAACTTCACAGAGGCGTTGTCACATGTCCATCGAGCACATATAAACAGTTGCATTGTAAGAAAAGCTGAAAATGTTTTCCGAGCTATTGATGGTGGTAAATTTCTAATTTCAAGTGGAAGACTGCTCCACGAAAACCGTCCAATACACGAGAAGGATCGATGTGTGCGGACCATTGTACGGGAACACGGAATCAAAAGGTCCCCACGCGTCGCAGAGCACAGTGTTCGCCGACCTGACTGGCTCGATGCGAGAGTACAGAGCTCCCTGGTGTACATGATCTGATTGCAGATATGGATAAATTATTCATGTACATCTGCCTTTACTGAATATTTGGTGACATAATTAGGCGATGAGTACGGGTTGTCAACGTGGCGACGTGTGTGTGTGCTGTTGGTTAATCGAAAACATTCCGATTAGTAAGTAAGACTCCGCGTACATGGAAAACGTGCTCTGGTTGCAATGGATATTTTTGTAGCTTCTGTTAGGCAGCTGATAAAGGCGTGATATAAATAGGCGGCAGATCGGAAAATAAATGGTTTTATGACAGGCACTGAACAGGAGCTGCATAAATTGTCTT
>OY744603.1:80537231-80584731 GCA_963556255.1 Allolobophora icterica | reverse complement strand
TATGGCGACGAAGATGACGTTGTACTTAATTTCATTGGACAGCAGATTCATAAATATAATTATGACGACGAAGATGACGTTGTACTTAAGTTTCATTGGACAGCAGATTCATAAATATTATTATGACGACGAAGAATACGTTGTACTTAATTTCATTGGACAGCAGATTCATAAATATAATTATGACGACGAAGATGACGTTGTACTTAATTTTCATTGGACAGCAGATTCATAAATATTATTATGACGACGAAGATGACGTTGTACTTAATTTCATTGGACAGCAGATTCATAAATATAATTATGACGACGAAGGTGACGTTGTGCTTGATCTTAATTGGACTGCAGATTCATAGATATAATTATGACGACGAAGATGACGTTGTGCTTGATTTTCATTGAACAGCAGATTCATAAATATAATTATGACGACGAAGATGACGTTGTACTTAATTTTCATTGGACAGCAGATTCATAAATATTATTATGACGACGAAGAATACGTTGTACTTAATTTCATTGGACAGCAGATTCATAAATATAATTATGACGACGAAGATGGCGTTGTGCTTGATTTTCATTGGACAGCAGATTCATATTAAATATAATTTTGACGACGAAGATGACGTTGTACTTAATTTTCATTGGACAGCAGATTCATAAATATTATTATGACGACGAAGATGACGTTGTACTTAATTTCATTGGACAGCAGATTCATAAATATAATTATGACGACGAAGATGACGTTGTACTTAAGTTTCATTGGACAGCAGATTCATAAATATTATTATGACGACGAAGAATACGTTGTACTTAATTTCATTGGACAGCAGATTCATAAATATAATTATGACGACGAAGATGACGTTGTACTTAATTTTCATTGGACAGCAGATTCATAAATATTATTATGACGACGAAGATGACGTTGTACTTAATTTTCATTGGACAGCAGATTCATAAATATTATTATGACGACGAAGATGACGTTGTACTTAATTTCATTGGACAGCAGATTCATAAATATAATTATGACGACGAAGGTGACGTTGTGCTTGATCTTAATTGGACTGCAGATTCATAGATATAATTATGACGACGAAGATGACGTTGTGCTTGATTTTCATTGAACAGCAGATTCATAAATATAATTATGACGACGAAGATGACGTTGTACTTAATTTTCATTGGACAGCAGATTCATAAATATTATTATGACGACGAAGAATACGTTGTACTTAATTTCATTGGACAGCAGATTCATAAATATAATTATGACGACGAAGATGGCGTTGTGCTTGATTTTCATTGGACAGCAGATTCATATTAAATATAATTTTGACGACGAAGATGACGTTGTACTTAATTTTCATTGGACAGCAGATTCATAAATATTATTATGACGACGAAGATGACGTTGTACTTAATTTCATTGGACAGCAGATTCATAAATATAATTATGACGACGAAGATGACGTTGTACTTAAGTTTCATTGGACAGCAGATTCATAAATATTATTATGACGACGAAGAATACGTTGATCAGGCCTGGCTCGGGAGCGCCTCTGAGTAGAACACTTGAAGAGGCGCTATATAAATTTTATGATTGATTGATTGATTGATTGATTGTACTTAATTTCATTGGACAGCAGATTCATAAATATAATTATGACGACGAAGATGATGTTGTGCTTGATTTTCATTGGACAGCAGATTCATAAATATAATTATGACGACGAAGATGACGTTGTACTTAATTTTCATAAATATATAATTATGACGACGAACATGACGTTGTGCTTGATATTAATTGGACGGCAGATTCACGAGGACGAAGATGACGTTGTACTTAATTTTCATTGGTCAGCAGATTCATAAACATATGACGAAGGAGGTGACGTTGTGCTTGAGTTTCATTGGACAGCAGATTCATAAATATAATTATGACGACAAAGCTGACGTTGTGCTTGATTTTTAATTGGACAGCTGACGAATCCTCGAAGTCGAATCTGGCCTGCTGTGCTTGGCTACTGACCGCATTCTCGTGGTTCCTCGTCGCGCTCACCTTTCCGCTGTCCCTCTGCGTTTGCATGAAGGTATGCACTGTTTATTTAGCACTATGCCTCTAGATAAATGTTCGTCTGACCTTAGCGACGTCTATAAACGGAACGAATCTGAATTCAATCATATTCACAGATTAACGTGTACCTGCGTACATACATACGTAGCCCGGGGAGGGAAGATTGTTGAATGTTAACATGCCGTCATGAAGATCAGAAGATCAGAAGGACGCGGGTTCGATACCCGCTAGCCCCGCAAGGTAGACTCAGCCTAAACTCATTCCCCTAGATGGCGACGGTAAAATGAGCAGTAAGACAGATGGGCGCCTTGCAGGCTGCCTTGCAGCTAAATTCGACTCCTGTTAAGCTTGTTATCGTCCATTACTACTATATTACTATATCATGTAATCTTACTGAGCACTTACTTTTCCGTTTGAATCAATAAACGATTATTATTATTATTATTATTATTATTATTATTATTATTATTATTATTATTATTATTATTATTATTATTATTGTTGTTGTTGTTGTTGTTGTTGTTGTTGTTATTATTATTATTATTATTATTATTATTATTATTATTATTATTATTATTATTATTATTATTACTACTACTACTACTATTACTATTATTATTACACGTATATATTGCAAATAATTGCAAATATTACCTGGATTGTAACAGGTGGTGCAGGAGTACGAGAGAGCCGTCATTTTCAGACTGGGCAGACTCGTTTCTGGTGGTGCTAGTGGCCCAGGTGAGTATTATTATTATTATTGTTCCGCGGTATACCTATAATCCCTCAGGAATTAAAAAACTTATCCGGAGAATACGTAGCACAATCTAAAACGGCTAAAACTCGCCAATCAAGCAACTTAAGACTTACTAATTTACACTCTGTAAATTAGGCCTAATAGGCCTACTATTTGCCCAGGGGCGGATATGGCAACATGCTCCCCTAGGCCAGATTATTTTTGCCGCCCCTAATATTTATTTTCCAGAGTTTAAAATTTCCAGTTTCGTTTCAGAAAAGATCAGACATGTCAGAAGGCACCAGTGAGAACAACAGAATTTTAAAATGTTAAACATTCTATATTGTCATAGATATTTATTTACTGCAGGTCATAGGAGTTACTTTTGTATTGTGACGGTAACCACCACTTTTAAAAGTAGTAGTCACCGCCACTTTCTGGCCCTGTGCCGAAATATGTTTCGGAAAATGACATTGTTATTTTGGTATGAGGGAAAAGTGAGGGAGAACGGAAGGGAATAGGGAAGGGAAGGAGGGAATTGGTCATCGCCAGTTCAGGGGCATAGTGTACCCTTGCAACAAGACTTATTTCGCTCATGACTAATTGAGCATTGCCTATTAAGGTTTGTTGCTAATCAAGACTTGTATCTTTGTTTTAGGTATCTTCTTCATCCTGCCTTGCATTGATACCTACACTAAGGTTGACCTCCGAACTGTCACCTTCGATGTGCCACCTCAGGAGGTACTTATTTTATTCAGGCGCCATATATATGTTCAGTTGCATTACGTTCAACACGCTTTAACTGAGGTTTTCCTGCAGATCGTGTGATACACATTGAAAGCCATATACTCGATACTGTTTTGTGCTTTGTACGTGCGTTTCTCCTTTGTCTATTCGTACGTCCGTTCCACAGTCCGTCTGTCTATCATTTTCTGTCTGTCTGTCTGTCTGTCTGTCTATCCGACTATCTGTCTGTCTGTATGTCTTTCCGTCTATCTGTCTGTTCGTTCGTCTGTGTCCTTATATTACAGCGATATATAATCTGCGGGCATTTCTTAATGAGTTGGATGTTGCGTAGGTGTTGAGCAAAGACAGCGTGACCGTGTCCGTTGACGCCGTTGTCTACTATCGGGTCAGCAACGCCACTGTGTCCGTCGCTAACGTCGAAAACGCCCATCACTCGACTCGCCTTCTTGCCCAGACGACCCTTCGCAACGTCCTTGGAACGAGGAACCTCTCCGAAATCCTCTCCGAGAGAGAGTCTATTGCCATCGCCATGCAAGTACGTCTCCTGCTGCCCCTTCGTGTGCCTCATTGCGGTGGGTTCTGCATTGGGAGGGATAGAACTGCACACTTTAATGCAAACTGTTCGATATATACACAATGGTGTAGACGAGCCGGAGCGGTCCGGAGCGGCGTTCCGGTACTTATTATTTAACCGGAGCGCGCGCTCCGGTACTTATTGTCAAATCAGCCGGAACGCTTTCTGCTTAGCCTTCCGGCACTTATTTACAATGGACGGAAATAATTATTATGAATTTGTAACGCCTCGCTGTTTTAATTACTTACGAATTTTGAAGAAACACCAAAAAAGTCAACAAATTTTTTCGCGCTTACGCGCGAGAATTGTTTCAAACCTCTTTCTTTACCAGATCAGTTCAAAAGTGTCCCGTGTCCCCCACCTGTCAAACAAGATCGCCCTGGCCCTGCTGAGCGGTCACCAATATAAATTACAGATGTATCGGCTTTAATGTAGCTCAAGCTGCTACATGAACCCCCATGCAGTTGCTTTGTGGAGACCAGATAATTACGTGACATCTTGAATCAGACAGTACCATATAGATCAGCCTTGGACATCGTAATCGTAATAGTAATCTCCAAACTTCTAAAGCGCCACTCGAAGGTCAAGCGCAGGACACCATCCAGCCTATTCAGGAGAGGCAGAGCAGCAGGGCATGTTTTAAGCAAAATTCATCACTGCACATGGCGAGCGATACAGCGCATAAAAATCATAACTAATTTTGAAATTACAATTCTTTTCATGCACAAAGAGCGGGTAACAGCCTTTCATCACTGCACATTTTGTGTATCATTGCACGTTAAAACAATCCCTGCAGAGCAGCTGTCAAGGCGGGTGGTGTTCACACAAGAAAAGCGCAACCCACGCATGCATGTAACTCAGCAAGTTGATCCTCTTAGGAAATTGTTTTAGTTTCCTGAATCGGACACTGTATCCAAAATTCTGACTCGTAAAAATTAAGAAACTTGACGTTGACTGCACATAACGAATGACTCGGTTCTTGTCATTTTACTCCTATATTTCTGGGCATAAATGTTCACTAAGGAGTAATGACGCTCCCCAGATCCTCTAGTCGTCTGGCGAGGGGATAAACTCCTCCCCAGACCTAGGGGCGGCGATCCCGAGGGAGGTCGAGGGGGACAAGTCCTACCTTTGACAGTAAGTAAGTAAGTAAGTAGTTTATTCGCCACCAAATTAAACATAGTACAGATATAGTGGCAGGCTGCCGGAGACAGTGCATATTTAAGAGATTTACACCACTGGGACAAAGTCGGGCGAATTGATTTCCCAAAAAGTTGAAGATTTTAGGAATTCAAAAATTGACGACCATTTTTTCGGAAATCATCTCCAAAAAGTTTATGACCTTTTTTTAGGAATTCACCTCAAAGAAATGTCCTTCTTACTGATTTACTACTGGGACAAATCTTAAAACCCCTGCAACATTTGTCCCACTAGTTACACTTTAAACATACATTGCCTAGGACAAATCCTATAACTACTGGGACATTTGTCCCACTAGTAATACAGTTAAAATATGCCCTGGCCGGAGAAGTCTCGTAGGACTCATCTCGCCGGTCGCCCACAGTGGGGGGACACAGTATATACAGCTGTACCCCCGAATTTGGAAGAAATTTGTTATTGTTATATTTGCAAAATATTTGCCAAGTGGAAACTGGACCACTGAGACCAGGCAGCTGACAAGTCAACACGTTGCCAACAACAACTAACATAAAGTAATGAGTTTATCATTATTCTGTTTATACTGTTTCGCACTATGTTGCTAACTAATAAAAATGAAATAACTTTAGATTTGAATTGGTTTGCATGTGATTATGCAATCTGATGAAAATGTATCCACGTGCCGTTACAAAGCGCCTGCCTCTGTGGCCCTGCATTTTACTGCATATTTCGTGCACAAAAGAGGTTAAAAAATTGACTTTTTTTAGTTTAAAAGTTTGGCCTTAGGCGCTCCGGTACTTAAAAATTTACGTCTACACTACTGTATATAAGTTTGGCCTTAGGCGCTCCGGTACTTAAAAATTTACGTCTACACTACTGTATATACACATATTATGTAGCCTACAACGAACTTATATTATATGATTTAGACTATCGGATCAACCGATCATTAGTTCAATCAGCTAACAAATTATAATAGGCGTACAGTCGGTCGGTCGAGGTGCCAGTCAGTCAGTAAGTCAGTCAGTACGTACGTGACGTCCGTCTGTACATCCATCCATTCATCCATCCATCCATGCACCCATCCATCCATCCATCCATCCATCCATCCATCCATCCATCCGTATACATCCATCCATCCATCCGTATACATCCATCCATCCATCCATATCCATTCATCATTTCCTTCATTTCATCCATCCATCCATTCGTCCATTCCATTATTTCATCCATCCATCCATCCATCCATCCATCAATCCATCCATCCATCCATCCATCCACTCACTCATTCCTCTATTTCATCCATCCATACATCCATCCATTCGCACATAATCTATTCATGAACCATCCATATAAGTCCATCTGGCAATCAACCCACCAGTCACCCAACAAACTAATCAAGCAGCCAGTATCAGTCAACGATATCTTTTCAGGAATCGCTGGACGTGGCCACTGAAAGCTGGGGAATTATGGTCGAGAGGGTCGAAATGTGAGTAGACCTACGTATACACCGACTACCAGCGTTGACATTGCTGTTGATACTAGCCAAACTATAACTGAAGAATTTAGCTGTGGTACCTACGAACTTAAATTAGCTCTAATAATCTTAACGCTGTTATCTAGGGTTTGACCCTTTTGGTTATGCTAAAACTGGCCGGTGTCAGTGGGAACATTTATATAGAGCCTCTTTGTGCGAAACCTGTTTGCGGGTAACAAAATTAAACTAGATTAGCTAGGAATGGAAGGCCTAAATTTCTAACCATTTTTGATAACTCGCCTAAATTGCCTTTACCATAACAACCTTCTCCTATTGTTACGAAACCTCCTGTTATTTTATGCAGGTTCAATATATATTGAAATAGCGCTATAAAATGACTTCGATGTTGGTTTGTTTTTGCAGCAAAGACGTTCGTCTGCCCGTTCAGCTTCAGCGCGCAATGGCGGCAGAAGCGGAGGCCGACAGAGAGGCCAGGGCTAAGGTATGATGGCGCTACATAAAGCTATATTAATGCATCGTTTGACATCACACTAGAAAGGGATTTGAGGCGATGCTGATTGGCTCATATTTATAGAATGTGGAAAGAGGGAGACGCTCAGATAAGAAATGCAGCCGGCAACCCATGTTTATCCGATGCTCAAACTGTTTCTTCCTTCAAGAAACGCCTCAAAACTATTGTTACGTCACTTCAATTATGAAACACATTATTTAGTAACTTTTAGATTTATACGTTAAAAGGCCTTTATTACGTCACTTCAATTATCAAAAAGTGTATTGTCATTATAAGTTTACATTTAGGGAATAAAGGTCTTTGTTACGTCACTTCAATTATCGAAACGAGTATTGTCATTATACGTTTGCATTTAGGGAATTAAGGCCTTTGTTACGTCACTGCAGCTATGAAAAAGTCCACGTGTTATTATAACTTAAAATTTATAAAATAAAGGTTAATTGTTACGTCATTCTAACAATAGAATATAATCATTATTGTTATTAAATTTATTATTATGCTTATTATCATTACTAAGGGCCTATTATATTTATTTTTATTTTTATTATTATCATCATCATAGTTCGAGAATTCGCATTTTACGAATTTTAAGAATTTTTAAAATTCTCGAATTTTAACGAATTTTAAAACTGCAGTTTTAAAATTCATTAAAATTCGTGAATTTTAAAAATAATCGAATTCTTGGCCATGGCAACGAATTTTATAATTTGTTTACTTTTCAATTTTGAAGCAAGTAAATGTCAATGTCATGGGCACTCAATCAATCAGCCGTAAAAGATAGCTGACTATAGCAACACAATAGTACTGATATTCAGTTACTGTTCTACTTGTAGTCTTGAACTTCGATTTCTATCATAGTTGGGTGTGTGACTGTGAGTGTCAGTCAGCAGAACGAAAAATCACCAGTGCCCCAGCTCCAGTGTGACCGATCAGTCACTAACACAGCTTGCAAGCAAACATGGTTAAAAACGTTCACCGAGCTGTGTCTTCTACTTCATCGTCCTCTGATCCTGAGTTAGGAACAGCCCGCTGTTCCCACTCGACTCTGGTTTCTGCATTTTCGCCATGCAAATGCTCCCGAATTCGGGCAGAACAACCAACAAATTCTTTGTCACAAAAACAACACTGTATTTTTTGATTACCCTTTAATTCCTTCTCCTCCAAACTTACTGAATACTTCCACTCCGGTCCATGTTCTTTCATCTTTAAGAAATTAGATTTTAACTAAATTAACTCGTTACGTAATAAACTTTTATACAGAATTTTACATTAAATTCTGAGCAGCAGCTTAACACAACAAATCATGACGTCATCATATTTGTTGTTGTTTACGCTGTTTTTGGAAAATCCACTGTCAATGTAAAAAAGCCCAACAATGGCTCAACGAATTTTTACGAATTTTTACGAATTTTAAAATAGACCAAAAATTCGCGAATTTTTACGAATTTTAAAACCGAAAGTCACGAATTCTCGAACTATGATCATCATCATCATCATTATTCGGAATTGCGCATAATGGCGCCAAATATAGATTCATAGGGCGCCATTATAATTATTTAATAGTCGTGAAGGGGAAACGATGCGAAATTTGGTAACCCCCACTTTCTAGACCAAAGTTACGCCTCTGCTCTAACCACATCTCCAACCTCTCGCGATCCTGCTTCATGCAGATTCGTAACTTCCGACGCATCCAGCCCATGCTGATTATTAGACCTATCATTGTTATTGTTACGAAATGCGAATCAGATTCGCATTTCGTAACAATAGCAATGATAGGTCTAATAATCAGTAACAGCAATTAATCAATTATGGACCTAATAATCAGCAACAACAATAATAGGCCTATTTAATTAGTAACACCAATAATAGTCCTAATAATTATTAACACCAATAATTGGTCTAATAAATATTGACACCAATAGTAGGCCTAATATATAGTAACACTAATAATAGGCCAAATAATTACTAGCACCAATAGTAGGCCTAATAACTAGTAACAACATTAATAACTTTCATGCAGATGCTTTGCGCTGGATCGCTCATCAAACACAAAAAGCCAGATCCAGATCATTGATGAATTTATTTATTTATTTATTTATTCCGGATATTTCTATAGCGCCTCTCGAAGTCAACTACTACTCAGAGGCGCTCCCGACTACAGCATTTGATACTGTGCCGGAATTTTCACGCCGAAGCGCTACGAGCAATTGCGAGTGAAGGACTTGCCCAAGGTCCGTACGCAGCGGCTAGAGTGGGATTCGAACCTGCAACCCTCCGGTCACAAGGCGCCGAACTTACCACTGATCCACAACGCCCCACAATGATTTCATTT
Source organism: Allolobophora icterica (assembly GCA_963556255.1). NCBI lineage: Eukaryota > Metazoa > Annelida > Clitellata > Crassiclitellata > Lumbricidae > Allolobophora > Allolobophora icterica. Next base: position 80,575,092 of record OY744603.1, on the reverse strand, counting down.
CATGTTAAATTAGATGAAAACTCGTGTCTTTTATTTTTATTGTGGTGGTTTTGTTCTGGCTGTTGTGTGATTAGGTGATCGCAGCGGAGGGAGAACACAAGGCAGCGCGAGCATTCAAGGAAGCGTCTGACATCATCAATGAGTCGTCATCTGCTCTTCAGCTCAGATACCTTCAGACTCTGAGCAGCATCTCAGCCGAGAAGAATTCGACCATCATCTTTCCTCTGCCAATCGAGCTGCTGAACCACTTCGTCCGGAAATCCTAAGGATGCCGGAAGACAGTTGACATAGAAGCTTCAGCTCTCCGTGGGAGGATTTTCGATGGTTTGGGGTAGGGGGCAGGAAGTGTCGAGGAGGGTGGAAAAGTGGGAGGGTATGACTGAGACTTGACTTTGAAACAACTAAAGGAATCCTACAACCAATTATCGTCTGCCTACAACGCCAGAGAGATGGCTCTGGGACAGCTGAGTCTTGGCTTGGTCAGTAAGTCCTAGAGGTGCATCTCGAACAACTGAGTCTTGGACTCTTGGCCAAGGCGGTCTGTGAGATCCGAAAGGTTGATTTGGAACAGATACGTTTGCTATATTGTATGCAGTTTGCTAAGTTCTACTGGATAGGATGCGATCCAATTAGACATTGGAGAGATAAACCTCCTCTTCTCCACCACAACCTTGTAGGTTTGACCATTAACCATTTCCAACTTCGATGAAACCCCATGACCCTACAACGGTCTGGCTCCACCCTCCTTGGTTTGGGTCTTTGATCCAGAAAATTTCCGAACACGGTTTCCAGGCAATTCAGACTTCTACGACAGAATCAGACGCTTAGCCAGACCATTCCGACCTCGCTTCAACTTCCACAAAGGACGTCCGCAAAAATGACCAATTTCGAACCCACCCTCCGCGTTGAGCGTAACCCTCCTCCTTCCCTTGTGTCTGAGATTCAGCGTCTTATTCACCGATTCACTGATTCATACGCAGAAGAGTACTATTGATCTTGCAGGGCTAACCGTGCAACGGGGTGGGTTACTTTCCAGATCTTCGCCTGCATCGACAGAAGTCCACTGAGGATGCTATAACTTCGGGCAGATTGTCTTATGTCAGACTTAAGTTGATGGTTTAGGCGCAGACTGTATACTGTAATGACCGCAAGTTCCGCCTTAGCAGCTCATCTGTCTCCTCCTCTTCTCTCTTGTCTCTCTGGCAACCGACTCGCACGATCACTCAACATCGCTGCACCCCTCTGACACGATGCAGCGCTCGTGAATAAACTGGTGCCCCTGCGCTTCGCTTTTTAATAGCTCACTAGAAAGTTGGCGATTACGATTTCGATAATACGAAACTAACAATTTAGATTGAAACGTCCGCATTTTCGTGACCCTCTCCCCCTTGTTGTTGACATCCTTAACGGTTGAGCTCTCACTCCCTTTCAACACCCCTAGCCTAACAGAAACAATTTCCAGTCGATTTGGGAATTTCTAGATAGGGAAATATCAAATCGGAAAGTTACTGCTTTCATTGTAATTTAAATATTGACACGAAGCACGCAATGGTAAATACGTCAAAGTAGTTTATGGATTTTCTAAGATAGGGTCTATATATATGTAATACAAAGATCACAGATGACAATTGTTTATTATTAATTTTTATGTATTATTAGATTAACCCGAGGTATAAATTAATAACACTCTGGTATAGGATACCTGAGCGTGATCGATCGAGCCAGTCGATCAAGTTGGTCGAAACTCGGCCAAGTCGAGTTGGTCGAAAAATCTTCGACTTATCGACTCGCAAGTCGAGTCGATCAAATGTTTGACAAGTCGAGTTGATCGTTGTTCCTCGACTATGAAATGTTTACTTGTTATTTTTGTGGCTACGTCACACAATGACCCACATGATGTAATGACGTAACTCTGTGCAAACGCGCAACTACCGTATTAACCTGATTTGAAGTTCAGTGCAAATTATGATCCTTTTGGTGCTTTCGTATAGTGAAAGCTGTAGAGATACTTTTCTCATTTTACGGTGAAAATGGAGAGACTAAGTTGCGTTGACCTACAGCCTGCTAGCCTATAGTAACTAACTTCATTATCTTGAGCAGTTAAAAAAAATTGAACTAGCTGTAACTAGATAGGCACTGCACGTCCTCTACTGCCGTCTAATTTGTTGAGCTGGTACTAATTTCAGTACCGTAGGCCTACAGTACTGTAGCGTAGGATTCCCTTGTAGACTACCAGAACGACTCGACGGCGGCAGCATGGCTTAATAGGCAGGCCATGTCAAGTCGATCGTTTATTTGCCAAGTCGACAAGAGGCTTTTTTCACGAGACTTCCATCTCTAACAATTGGGAACACACTATAGGCCTACAGTTGTCCCCCCTCCTAAATTTTGAAGAAACACCAAAAAAGGTCGACAAATTTTTTCGCGCATGAGAGTGAGAAAATTTTTTCACCTTTTTTACCAGGTCAGTTCAAGTGTCCCTTGTCCCCCCCCACGTGTGAAACAAAATCACCGCCAGCGCCCAAGTTTCCCCGGAGAAATATCCAAATGACGTCCCCCCGAAAAAGCTGAAAAGATGTCCCTGGGTATACTCTGGAAATAATTGTTTTTATTCTTTAATTAAGGTTATGTTTAATCCTTAATCCCTCGGAAACGAGTAATTATGCTTTGAATTGATAAAGGGAATCCGGAGCATCAGTGAAAATCGATCAGAGGAAGTTATTATCCTTATTTTTATTGTTACGGTTATTATTTATTAATTCATCATTTATTAACAGTTATTTTATTGTGACGATTATTACTTTATTACATGGCTATATATATTTTACTGTAACTGTTATTGTGCTACTGTCAGATGTTATTATACTCTTACAAGTTAATTGTTCTTTCATCCGAGTGTTCTCCTTTGATGCCACGCAGTGTTTTTCGATGCTATCAACTGTATATATATAAATATATATATATATATATATATATATATATATATATATATATATATATATATATATATATATATATATATAAGGACACACATCAGGACCACTTTATATACTACATTAAATATATATATATATTATACAGTAAATATATATATCATATTAATATATATAGGCCTATACTATATAGTCAGTCTTGTTGTCAAGACCTTAAACCTCAAGACCAAGACCAAGACCAAGACTTTGAACCTCAAGACCAAGACCAAGACCAAGACTTTGAACCTCAAGACCAAGACTTTGAACCTTGAGACCAAGACCAAGACTTTGAACCTCAAGACCAAGACCAAGACCCAAAAATCACAATCAGATCAAGACTTTTATTCCTTACTAAAAAATTGTCAAGTCAGAGTACTCGCTATTTTAACGAAAAGATGAGTTTTTAGTTTTATTCAAGGAAATTAACTTTAAATGCAGACTGCAGAGAATTCCAAATTCGTATTTACAAAAGTCCTTCATGCAAAATGTTATTCAAAATGCCTTTTGTATTTTATAAAAACCAATTTGCTCAGAATTTTCTGACCAAAACGTGCATTGTTGGGCCTCATAAAAATTCCGCCATGTGAAAAAATACGTTCTACAGGTGCTGAAGTCGCAGCAAGAACGGGATGTATGCATGTAAGTGTACAGATCGTGAGTCTTTTTGAAATCTTCCCATGGCATAACTGTTGCTGCTGCCGATGGGTTTTCCTGACCAACAAGACTTGTATCCGTCCACAGATATTGGTCATATGACGCTAGCAGGCTTGATTTTTAAATTCTTGAGTTTAGTTAAATGACTGTTCATATTGACAGCCAAGTCTTGGCCTTGGTCTTGCGAGACCAAGACCAAGACTTTGAACCTCAAGACCAAGACCAAGACTTTGAACCTCAAGACCAAGACTTTTGAAAGCGAACTCGAGTGCACTCGAGACAAGACCTTGGTCTCGAGGAAAACAAGTCTGCCTATAGTCGAAGGGTAAGCTACGGGATTACTCTTATATCACACGTATATATAATAACATCTCCAGTTGTATGTACATGTACTATCAAGTATCTGTAAAAGTACCATCTGAGAGGTACTTCAGGGCACCCAAAAATATTGAGATAAGTAGGCCTACATACAACTGGAAAGGTTTTCTGCATCAGTCAATGCCTGCAGTTCCTTGTACATGCAAGTTGTTGTCGACCAACAAAATTATGGCTCCTCAAACCAATAGACTATAGAGTACTCATAAATTATATTTACTAGTGTCTTTCATTGTTTTGCTAACCGATGTAGTATTTTTGTTCGTAATGACATTTAACATCATGTAGACTAGGCTCTGATTTGGTTTGCCTTCGAGTGGCGCTATATAAATGTCCAATTACATTACACTACATCACATAAAAGTGCTGCTTTTGCCTGCCAAGCCAAAATGAAGTGAAGTTGTTAAGAAAAGAACAGAACTTAAATAACTTGGAGTCACCGCTGACGAGCTCTCACACACAAACGTGGAGCTCAAACGTCAGATTACTGAGCATGTACCTATAATTCAGAAAAGATAAAAGTAAAGAAAATCGCCAAATTAATTTTTTAAGAAAATTTTTTCGCACTTGCAAGGATGGAAATAATTTACATGGTGCGTTCAACAGCATTGCAAAAAGCATACAGGGCAAAGTAATCATTGTCAGCACCTCAATGTGCGCTAATGTCTTGCTACCGGTACTTAAAATCACAGTGCACACAATCTATTTACAGAATCTATCCAATTGCAGTAAAAGCTGTAACATTTAGTATTTTGTCATTGCTCAATTAAAGTGGCTCATTAAGCTGTGGTCCTTGTCATAACGTAGGCATTGCTTCCACATTTAAGTGCGGTCCGCCATAATGCATGCATTGCTTTCATGTTTAGGAACACACCAAGGTCCTACCTTAAGAAACTTTGCACCCACCGACATAAATTACCTAGTACTAGAAACTATTATAGAAATATTACTATGCATTTATTAAGCACCACAGTCTAATGACCAAGCAACAATCGATAGTGCTGAGAAAATTGTGAAGCACTTGCTAAAGGTCCCTATACAGTAACTGTCTCAGTGGAGGCTCGAACCCATACTCTCCACGCTACAAGGTGAGCACTAAAACCAATCAGCTATCATGTTCTACACTAGCAATGAAATAATGTAGCATCTGGTAACAGGACACACTGAACCTACTTGTTCCCCACTCACATAAGTTGACAAAGTGTGTTAGTCACTAATGTCTGGTCCCAAAAGACGATACGTCCAACAGTACTTAAATCTGTGTATGTAGCTGTATCTATATACACATGAAACTCTTTATAATAATAACTGCCTTATAATGAAACCGTGCTATAATGAGGGTTTCTTGTATGGCTGAACTAAGTTTGGGATCCACACCAGACCATGTTATATCAGAATCCATGTCATAACGGAGCGAGTTATAACGAGTCTTCAGTGTACATGTACCATTTATATAGCACCTTTCAAGCATTCTAAAAGGCGCTAAAACAAGCGTGTTGGTTTCCTATTTAATAAATATTTATAATCTAAAAGTTCATCAAATATCAAGTCAGAATCATTTCGCTGGACCAGTGCTCGGTGGGGAAGAGTGCAAAAGGTTCGTCGCTGGAACGGCACCTCTGTTAGGTGTTGAAAGCGAAAGAGTCGGATCTTCCGACTTTACGTGGTTGCCTAAAGAGTGCGACTCCTTCTTCAAGACGTTTAACAGTAACTGCGAGCTCTCAAGAATCTAAAATAGGAAAAACGGAATCCCAAATCAGTACATGGATACACAACACTCGCAACATTATGCAACAATGCAATTTTAGGTAATGGTGAGACATTTGTTTACATGTCTCCGTAGAAACTCATAAAGGTCAAGATGCTGCACTTGTTTACACAGCACCAAGGAAACTTCAGAGGCCTACAGGTCAAGGTAAAACATTTTCAATCAGTCCACCTGTTTTAACAAATATCCTTCATTCCTTCCATTGAGTCCATTAGCTCACTGCCCGTTCATAAGTCCATTAGCTCACTGCCCGTTCATAAGTCCATTAGCTCACTGCCCGTTCATAAGTCCATTAGCTCACTGCCCGTTCATAAGTCCATTAGCTCACTGCCCATTCGCAAGTCCACTGGTTCACTGCCAGTTCATAAGTCCATTAGCTCACTGCCGTTCATAAGTCCATTAGCTCACTGCCCGTTAATAAATGCATTAGCTCACTGCCTGTTCATAAGTCCGTTGCTTCACTGTCCACTTTTAAGTTCACTAGCTCACTGCCCATTCATAAGTCTATTGGCTCACTGCCCGTTCGTAAATCCATTGGTTCACTGCCCGTTCATGAGTTCATTGGCTCACTGCCCATTCGCAAGTCCATTGGTTCACTGTCCACTTGTAAGATCACTGGCTCACTGCTTGTTCGTAAATACATTGGCTCACTGCTCATTTGTAAGTACATTGGCTCACTGCCCGTTCATAAATACATTGGCTCACTAACCATTTGCGTTGATCACTAACCATTTGTGTCGATTACAAGTCATTCTCATCAACACTGTATGTACACTGCACACCTCATCAGAGCCACAACCGAGTCGAGAAATAATTGGAAACAAAACATGCGAAGAAAAGAAGCAACAACCACAAAACACAAGGAAGACAAACCTTCATGTAGGCTGCCTCTGTCTCAGCAATCGTGCGATCGAATTCGTTTCGAGCGACGATCTTCCGGCTCAAACCTTCGTTGACCTTTCCAAGTCGCTCCGTGAGAACACGAATGTCATTCTGCAGTTTTCGTTTTTCCTCCTCCTCGACCGCTATCTGGCGTCGAAGCTCATCACGCTTGGTGCACAAGTCTTCAATGCCTTTGCAAACAGAGCAGACACGAAACAGTGAACACTACATCATAGGTATAATTATATATATGAGTTACGTGTTCTTTCAACCCACCTTTAAGTCGCACTGTGTTAGATCTGTTAAAAGGTTCTATATAAATCACAAACATACAGACATTCATCTAAGAGACACGGCAGCCGATTGGTTAGAGCAGCGGTTCACAAACTTTTCTGGGTCGCGACCCACTTGCGAATATCTTGGCAGTCTCGGCACCCACTGTGTAAAATTAAGCATTGCGGACTAAAATTTGCTTCGTAAACTGGTACCGAAATATGCGGATTTACGTACAGCGCTCAGAACTTTAAAGCATTAAAAGGAAACTTACGTAAAAACAGTTCACAATTTATTGCAATCCAGCTAATTGAAGCCCAATCATAGTCAAAAGTTGTTGCTGCAAAAAAATAAATGTCTCTCGAAAAAAATTGGCGACCCACTTGCCAGAGCTTCGCGACCCACTTTTGGGTCGCGACCCACAGTTTGGGAAACACTGGGTTAGAGCACTTGGCTGTAACATGGAGAGTATGAGTTGAAGCTTCCACTAAGACGGTTACTGTGTAGTCTCCTTGAGTAAATCCTTCACTCACAATTGCTCAGCACCATCCATTGATTCATGGTCATTAGATAATGGAGCTTAATAAATGCCTAATGTTTACAACTGTGCATGCATGTAAATGTATGTATGCAGGATTTGTCTGCGAACATTTGCAAGCGCCTTTAAGCACTCTGCGAGAGTGCAGGAACATATCTGTCCAACAGACACATTTGAGCACCTTACAGGGGTTGTTAAAAGGTTCTATGTAATCGCATCATACAGACATTCGTTCTAGATCATTGCTTCCAACACATATCATTATATGTGAAGTACCATATGTTTTAGACAAGCTTTTCGTGTTGATCACGTTATTTATAAGATGTACTGTACATGTACATGTATAGCGCAATCACTCGCGGACTGGTACCGGGCCACGGACCACAATTTGAGTAATAATAATAATAATAATAATAATAACGAGGTTGCCTTCCGGGGCACCATGTCGATGCTGCCCGGTGCCAAGGAGCGACCACCTCTATCACACTAGACCATACTAGTTTATTTCGCAAAGCATAACATAAGAGATAATAATAATAATAATAATAATAATAATAATAATAATAATAATAATAATAATAATATGTACATGTACAGCGCAGTGCGTTTGCAGGCGCTTAATTAAAGAATAAATATTATTATTATTATAAAGCACCTATAAAATATCACATTACAGTTATGTTATATTAGTGAAAGTAAAGGAAAAATAAGCACAGTTCCACTGGTAATTTAGTCAAGCAATTCCACTGGAAATATTCAACACCCAGCTCAAGATATTTCTGTCCATTCTCAAAACTGTATATGGCTGTTAACCTTAATTTATATACAGCACACTTTTGTTTGGCCTTGGTGATGAAAAAGATACACATAATAGGATTGAGGAACTGCATGCAAGATCTGATAGGAGGATTACCGTTCAGTACGACACAAAGGAACAAAGGGATCATCCCAGCTGCTTAAAATTTACCTTAAGTTCACTGGCATTCTTCATATTTTGCAAACCAATCTGTCACACAGTATGCCACCATTTTAGGATAAGTGCTCAATAATGCAAGTGAAATGGATGCAACACAGAAACTATAAGAAGAGGTTGCTGTTATTTGATACAAGATGCTATAGAATGATCTTTGACATCATATTACAAATGCTGAGGTGCAAAGATGAGTGGGTGTTGAAAAGTGAGACGGAATAAGCAAGTACATGTATCATCAAACAGCAGGTAATGGAAGGAAACTCAATTTCTTTGGGCTGATCTGCAGGATGGATAACAACAGGATGCTAAAACAAGACTAGTTTGGAATGATGGATGAACATGGATCAGAGATAGACGAAGCATAGAATGGCTGGGCGATATCTGGGATTGGTACTAGATGGATGCGCACAGGCTGGGCTTACTGGCCAGTGGAGAAATATCGTTAGGTGTAGGGTTGCCAGAGGCATGGGTAGCCAAAGGAGGACACAGGAAGCCGGAAAGGAGGATGCATTGACCATATATACACTGTAACATTACCCAGATCATGGACTAGAAACGTCTGGAAAAAATGAGCTGCAATAAAAAATAAATAAGTAAGTAGATTAGTTAAGGGAACTTATGGACAACATTCGCGTGTAAAATCGTTAAAAACTGCCACAAAATAATAGCCAACAGCCAAATACAACAAACATACAAAAACCCTGACATTTTCCAGGTTCTTAGCTTTGCCTGCCGTCCTCCTTTTGCCGGCTCTCTGGCAACTCGTCAGGCGTGCGCTGGACACAAACGGAAGAGGCGCCCACGGACTAGAACCTGAAGATTTGATGGGTTCACTGTAGACCGTCAACACAGCACAAACAAACCTGCAAAACTGATCTCGCTGTCTTTTATAGATAATTTGACTGCAGATATATGAGTTTTTCTTCGGACGCTATATAAATTCACGTTTACAAAACCATGTCGTCATACGCAAGTCCAGACCTGCTCCATTTCTAACCAAAATACCCGTCTAAAAGTTCTGTGAATGCAACGAAACTTCCACTGACATTTAACCAATTCGCTGTTGTACGCTTGAAGTGCAGCACCTTGCTGTGACATGATTTATTTGAGTGATATTTAAAATTACAATTTCCTTGTCAACCAATTTATTTATCTCTCGTCAAAATTCAAACAATCGCATTACCACAGACTTTTGATAACATTGATTCTACACTGTTACACGTAAATAAGTAAGTAAGCAGTAGAGGCGCAACTGCAAGCAATCGCACAACAACGTCTTAAAATAAAAATATACTAATTCTAACTCGAAATCCTAATTTGCGAATTTCTTCAGCTTCGAAAAGCTTAATTATGGGAACAAGCTTATTCAGAGCTGCTCAGTAAAACGCAAGACACAATGGGCTTAAGCAGGTTTGGTCCAGTTAGGTTTGAAAAGTCGTTTAGGCTAATTGTAATCGTAATCGCCACATTTCTAAATCGGTAGGCCTACTCTAACGCAAAGCGCACAGCACCAGCTTATTCACGAACGCTGCGATATAGGTATCAGAGAGGTTGTCCAGAGAGCGACGTCCAGAGAGGAGGCAGAGAAGCTGGTAAGGCGGGTGTCGTTAAGAAAGAGGATCAGGTGGATTAAGGTAGGAATTCTTGAAGTGGAAGGTCGTGGAGTGATAAGTAGGTCTAGACTCTAGAGGAACCTGAAGCAGATGACGGTAGGTGAGTGGCGGTATGCAGAGGAAGTGAAAATTATTCAGAATTCAAAGGAAGTTTGTTCCAGAGTAAAGGTGCCGTGAGGGATATGGATCATTAATTTTAGAGAACTAACAGGCGATTATAAGTGAATGCATTGGGGGGGGGAGTGAGATAGGAGGCTGATCGGGTAGAGCGGGGTGGCTGGATTGTGAGAAGTTTGCGATGATGATGATGATACCAATAATAATAGCGACAATAATTCACCATTAATTCAGAAACTACCCAACCTGCGATCGTTTAAGCAAAAGCTACGGTAGGGTCTTCCATGCTCAAGGGACACTAATTAACACCCCCCACAGTTTAATCAACTGAAATACAATGAGCTGTTAGTCCATAGTCTCACGATGTGCTTTCGAGTCTATAGTTAAGTATTTTGTTACAATTACATATCTAATGATATGCTATCGAGTCTTTAGTAAAGTATAGGCCTAATGTTAGGCCTATCATTGGCTCATTGCATGTCTAATGGTGTTAGATCGCCTGCTTTTCATCAAATTGTATGCTCTGTTAGCGTACTACCCAGGTGGCCCTGGTAGCGGGGTCCACGACCCTTTTGGGTCTCCTCTGTAGCCAGATTATGTTAATTAATTATAAGCATTATATGTTTTGTTTATCCTTGCATGCAATGTTTGGTTGCATAACTAAAAATACAATACAATACCATTGCTACGGCTAGGAATAAATAATTGCATTGGGTTTCACAGAGGATATTGCTATGGCTAGGAATAATTTCATTGTGACTTCACAGAGGATATTGCTACCGCTAGGAATAATTGCATTGTGACTTCACAGAGGTTATTGTTTGGTACCGCTATAGGAATAATATTGCATTGTGATTTCATAGAGGATATATTGCCTTAGCAACCTCTTATAACCTCTTGGAATAATTGCATTGTGATTGCATATACTCCATAGAGGACGTGTTCCATTGTGATTTCAGAAAGTATTATGTTTCCGTAGCAACCCCTTGTAATAATTGCATTGTGACTTCACAGAGAACGTGTTGCCATAGCAACGATTGTCTAACCTCTGAGAATAATAAAATTGCAATGTGATTTCATACAAGCTATATTTCTGTTTTTGTGATTTCATAGAGAACTGTTGCCTTAGCAACGATTGTCTAACCTTTTGGAATAATTGCATTGTGATTTCATAGAGGATATAAATATTATTGCCTTAGCAACCTCTTGTAACAATTTCATTGTGATTTTATACAAGCTATATTTCATTTCCATAGCAGCATCTTGTAATAATTGTATTGTGATCTCAAAGAGAACTGTTGCCTTAGCAACGATTGTCTAACCTTTGGGAATAATTGCATTATGATTTCATAGAGGATATAAATATTATTGTCTTAGCAACCTCTTGTAATAATTTCATTGTGATTTTATACAAGCTATATTTCATTTCCATAGCAGCATCTTGTAATAATTGTATTGTGATCTCATAGAGAACTGTTGCCTTAGCAACGATTGTCTAATATTTGGGAATAATTGCATTATGATTTCATAGAGGATATAAATATTATTGTCTTAGCAGCATCTTGTAATATCTGAATTGTGATTTCATAGAGAGCATGTGGCCATACCAACCTCTTTTAACTTCTTGGAATAATTTCATTGTGATGAAATTTTCACAGAGGATGTATTGCAGTAGCAGCCTTTTGTAATAATTGCTCTGTGATTATTTTCATACAGAATATATATTGTCGTAGCAATCTTTTGTAATAATTGTGATTTCATACAAGGTATACGTATTTCCATAGCAACATCTTGTAACATCTTGTAATAATTGCATTGTGATTTCATAGATAATATTATATCCAACTCTTTTAGTAAAAAGTAATAAACTTAAAAGCGAGATTGATGATAATGGTAATCACACTAATGATAATGCTCAGGGAGTAATTGTTTTGAATCTTGAGGGCTTTCTCAGATAAAATAATAATAGGCAAAACAATTGGTATGAAAAGTTTAGGGTACGGTATCCTCCAGTCCAAAATGTTGGGGGTACTGGTACTCCTTGTACCCCCGTAAATTACACCTTTCCCCTATTCAAGATTTGGCAAAACAAGGCATTTACGAAGAAGAGGAAATTCTAACAAGGTAGATACCTTATTTAAGTTATATATAATTTATTATATAATCGATTTATAGGAATTAATGTTATTTTGACTTGTTAGATAACGAGTGATTAGCTATTATATACTACTTTGCCTATGTGTGGCGCATCAGCTGGAATTGCAATTCTCGAGAGCTGCGGCTCAAGATCCTCAGTTTGTCCCTTCCACAGTTTCACAATCACAAGCGCTGGAAGTCTGTATTATTTGACAATGATTTCACTGGTTCGGGTCAGGAGTGCCATTGATGAATTTATTATTGAACTGGCGCTTTTTAAATGCCAGATTACAATTGTATTTACCGGTGAGCAAATACTTTATCGCTGCAGCTTCAAACACCATCAAGGTGCGACTTGCGGTTTGAAAAAAATGGGGGGAAATATTATATGAACAGGATGACAATGAAAAGAGGAAATACTACACTCAGCGGGGAACAATCTGGAGCATCTCCCTGTCGAACCCAAAATACGACTGCCAATCATCCTTACTTCATGCCATAGTCTGAATCTTATTGTATAATCATAGTTAATCGGAAGGTATATGTTATCGTGGTTATAGAGGCGTAACTTTGGTCTAAAAAGCGGGGGTACCAATTTCTTACATACACGAAGCAAGGCGGAGACTACGATCTCTGGGAAGGCACAATAATAAAATATTGATTGTCATTCTTCAAAAAGTGGGGAATACGGTACCCTCAGTCCAAGAAGTGGGGGTACGGGTATCCCTCGTACCCCCACAAATTACGCCTATGGTGGTTTACAATTGCATAAAATGAAGGGCTCATACAAAAATCGACTCCAGAATAACTGCGAGTTTCTTGGAACGAAACATGAGCATTGCTACACGACCATTACGACACGAGCTTGCTCGAGAAATCGAATAAACCGGTTCCTGGATGAATGGGCGCGTCTAAGAACCATTTTTACGTCCTCGATTTATTACTCCTATTGTCGTGTGGTCTTTGATTAAATTCGCAAAGGATTTAATTAGCAACGCCGACAGACCGTAGCTACTATTGCTCTAATGGTCGGTGTAAATATATGATCTAAGAACTGGGAGAAATGAACTGAAGTTTGTAATTTTCATTTGCGGATGATTTTCGTAGTTATATACGGTGTACACAAGTCAACGACATTCGTCTGTTTACGACGCTTCTGCAGACCATGATGATGAAAATAACAAAGCAATGACGACAGAAGAATAGGTCTCTCTCTCTCTCTCTCCTCTCTCTCTCCCCCTCGTTTTTCTCCCTTCCTTCATAATACCCTTCGTCCACTCTGACTTTCAACCTCTCCCATTCTTCCCCATGACACCCATTACCTCAAAGTTTTTGGTGTAGTGTGGCAGCTATAGGCCAGAAATTCAGAGGCGTAGCCAGGAAACATTTTCAGGGTTTCCAATTTCGGGGTTTCCAATTTCGGGGTTTCCATTGGACATAGAGTACGTTGTCAGTTTTGAAAAGTTAAGTGTTTTTGTATTTTACAACTTATTTGGGGGTTTGAACCCATTACCTCCTAAATATCCCATTAGGCCTACTTGTGTGGAGATAAAAAATGCCTCCCTTTGAATTTCAGACCAGTAGACACGCTGGCCACATCTTGCAAAAATCGGCAAAATGGCAATTAATTCTAGACTGGCAACTCAAAGTCAATTCTATGTTGACAATTCGAAAATCAATCCGATATGGGCAAAATCAGCAATCAATTTGACATTGGCAACTCAAAAACATTCCGATATTGTCAATTCAACAACCGATCCTATATTGACTGTTGAATTGACAACATCAGATGGGTTGCTCTATTGCAAATTGTCGGTTGCTGTCCACAATCGATCCGATATTGGGGCAATTCAGTCACCAATTCAATATTGGCAGTTCGACAATCCATCCTTATAATATTGGCAACTTGAAATTCAATCCGGTATTGGCAACTGACAGTCAGTGTGATACGAGCAACCCACCAGTCCATCTGATATGGCCACCTCGAAAATCAAGCGTATTTCTCTTAACAGGAAATAGGACAAAAAATGCCAATCGATCATGCCAGATATATGATGAATTCTTGCGTGTTCGCTTATAGACCGCTAGCCAGAACGCGATGACTGCCTTAAAGTCTTGCGTACAATGTACATAGTCTACACGTCAGGCTTCCATGCAAGTGCAATATCGATATTATACCTGCTGCAGTGATGCTCTATATAAATTTGCACTAGCTCTTCATAATCATGCCGTATCGATACAAAAACAAGCATTGTGTATTCATTGGAAACACGGATTAGTCCATCGTATGGACTTACACGTCTGGATTCATGTAGTCTATGCATGAACATTCTATGTAGGTCCCAAACAGGGTCACCTATCGCTTTCCATGCATTTAGCTAATGCACGCACGCACGCACACACACACACACACACACACACACACACACACACACACACACACACACACACACACACACACACACACACACACACACACACACACACACACACACACACACACACACACCTACACACACACACACACACACACACACACACACACATACACACACACACACAAGCTTACATACACATGCCTAAATACATATATGCCCCTATATATATATATATATATATATAATATATATATTCATACACATACAGGTGTATACATGCATGCATACGCACATACATATATACATACTTTGTATATACACATATATAAGAAGACTTATATACAAAACAATACAACTGTCTTTGATATGCCCTCCTTTCTACGTTCAGAAGTGCCTATGACAGAACATCGATGGCGCTGAGCAATTGTCATTGAAGGACTTCTTGCTCAAGGTCCTTACGCAGTAACCATCTGAGTGCATTGCATGGAGGCTCGAATCCCTACTCTCCGCGTCACAGGCCGAGCTCTGTAACCAATCGGCTACCGTGAATCTTGTGCATATATGGATACGTATGTATATCCCTGCTCGCCTAGTACATATGTATATATACATAGACACCTATACATATACACATAAGATATATATATCTTATATATAAATATATATATATATGTATATATATGTATATATATATATATATGTATATATATATATATATATATATATGAGCCTCGGCTGCTGAGGCAGGCGTCGCTGGAGCTGGCATCTGCGTCATTTGATTTCATGTAGAGCGGCGTATCCACTGGCAACCGAATATCATTAGTTGCCAATCGATTGAGGGAGAAGCGACAAAGGAGGAGAAGGAGCGAAACAGAGAGGAAGTGGTTGGAACCGAGTTCTGCCAAAACAAGAACATACAGAACGACGGACAGGCAGCCAGATCCACAGTCACGAAGACGCATACGTCGAAAGGAGACAAAGGGACGTGTATACATACGCGAGCGTTATACTTAGACAGGGAATTTTTCAGGATATAATATCTCGTTCATGATCGGTCGAGTTCGATCATCTGGATCGTGGAGATGATCGAAGGCTGATCGTGATTCTTCCGAACCCGGATTCGCTCCAACGGATTCGATTAGGTTTCTCTGGAAAGGGTTTTCGTATACAACAGCACCGTATAAGACGCGGCCGCACGCTCGCTCCGACGCAGGTACATACTCACACATCGATTTTTCTGCGCCGATTCAATCTAGAACCTCTCTCCTCCTGGCTCCATCGCTATCACCGTCACCGCGAGCACCAGCAGTAGCACCAGCAGCTTCTGCACCAGGGCACTCGCACCAGCAGCGGGGCAGCTACAAACTGCCCGCGGAGAGCGATGAGGTCGAAGATTTGGGCAATCACCCTCGCCCTTCTGTCCCGGTTGACGGTGGGAGATAGCCTCGGACCGCCTCTGCATCGGCCCTTCCCAGCAGGTGAGTGCCTTAGAGTTGTTCCCTTTCTTCAACTCGACCCTTTATCATCAATCAGGTGAATGTCTTAACCACGTTAACCTTTCTTCTCAATGGCCCTTTAATCATCAGGTGAGTGTCGGTACTTCGTTCCAGGTAAGTGCCTTTTCCTCTTTCCTGACAAAATTTATTTAGGGTTAGTCTCCCCTTTCTTCTGCTACTCAATCCTTTGTCACCGGGGAATGGGGCGAGGGGGTTGGCTACCCTGTTTTCTTTGTCCATCGATTCCAATAAGAAGCGATCATCGACAGGTACCCTCCTCAGTGTCACAGTGGCACTGGAGAATTTCTCACCATGCTCATCTTCCCCGTCCTTTTGGCTCTTCTTCTGTCCTTCCTTCCATTGCCCTCGTCACCTGATTTCTGTTTACGTATTCTGGCTAACCCTTCACTCACCTATATCTTCTCCTTTACCTCGTTTCCCTCGTCATGTTTTGTTCACATCTGTTCTTCTATTGTAATGCAATTTATGAGGCCGTGTCGTCTCCCTTGCTCTCACCTTTACTTCGACTTTAATCTCCCTTCCCTCCCCTTCCCTTCTCTTCCCTTTTCCTCCCTTCCGTTCCCTTTCGTTCTCTTACCTCCCCTTCCAACACCTTCCCTTCGCTTCCCTTCCCTTCGCTTCCAACACCTTCCCTTACCTTCCCTTCCATTCCAATACCTTCCCTTTCCTTATCTTACCTTACCTTACCTTCCCTTCCCTTCCCTTGCCTTCCTTTTTCCGTTCCGTTCCCTTTCCTTCCCTTCCATTTCCGTCTCTTTCATTCCATTCCATTCACCTTCCTTCATTCTCTACTCCCTTCCCACCCCCTTTCCGTCCAATTCCTTCCCTTCCCTTCATTCCCTTCTTCACTTCATTCCCTTCCATCCCCTTCATTCCGTTCACTTTATTCCCTTTCCTTCACTTCTCTTTCCTTTCCTTCCCTTCCTCTCCATTCTCTTCATCCCCTAATCTTCCATTCCAAGTATCAGATGTATACTTAGTCCAGTTGGTCTGGTTTTGAGAACAATGACAACCAGAAGTGAAGCTAAAACAGATAGTAACCTTAAAATTAATACAAAGCCAGCCATCTGCATTTAGGTTCCAGGATTCATATCTGTCATTTCATTCCCATCTCTATCCGCCTCTCTGTCTCTCTGTCTGTCTCCCCCTCTCTCTCTCTCTGTCTCTCTCTGTCTCCCTTCTTCTGTTGCCCTCGATGCTTGTGTTGTTTGGAACGATTGCGTATCTAGATTACGTAAATCGACCAATCTAAATTGATGCAAGAACTCTACCAGCGATATCGATCAACAATAACAACAATGACAACATCAGCAACAGTAATAACAACAACAACAATGAGGACAGTAACAAAACAGTTGCAACAACGACAACCAATGGTCATTCACCCAAGCACTGTCTGTTCACTGAAAAACGATCAGGGTCGCCGCCATTACGGTCACAATAGAAAACATTTACATTTATATTCGACTAGTGGGCAGCGTTCACAAAAAACTGTCTGCTAACCGCAAGAACTCAATCTTCTGCCGTGTTTTTTCATTGTTATCCAGAAACAGATTTGTTAGAATGTTTTGTATTGTACACGGACATTTATAAAGCGCTTCCAGCGGGAGAGCCATTCAGAAGCACAATGTGACTTTATATGGTGTCATTTAACGCAAATCTGCATAAATTATCTGGAATCATAAATCGATTGTTACCATGCAGAACCAGACTGCTAGCTGGCTGGCAAGCTGATCGACTGACTCGATTGATTGATCGACGGATGAATGGATGGATGGATGGATAGACGGATGGATGGATGGATGGATTGATAGATGGATGGATGGATGGATGGATGGATGGATGGATGGATGGATGGATGGATGGATGGATGGATGGATGATTTGATGGATGTTTGTACGTGTATGTCTTATATGTATGTATGTATGTATTTCTTCATGCATGTATGTATGTATTTATGTATATACATATGTATGTATATATGCATGTATATATGTATGTATGTATGTATGTATGTATGTATGTATGTATGTATGTATGTATGTATGTATGTATGTGTCTATATATGTCTGTATTCTGTATGTATGTATGTATGTATGTATGTATGTATGTATGTATGTATGTATGTATGTATGTATGTATGTATGTATGTTTGTATACATGTATGTATGTATACGTGTATGTTTCGACGGATAGGCAGATAGATATAATACTACACTTTAGAAAGCATACTTTAAATGTACTTTGAAGAACTTATAGTAGTTCATTTGGAATGGCAATTAAGTTTATCATTCTGCTTAATTAAAATGTCACGCCACTTAGGGAGGAGACGCCCGCCACCTGACGAGAATCTCGTTCCAATCACTTTCGACCGGTCACTGTTCACGCGATCTGCGAGATCTCTTATCGCCAGGAAGACAGCTGCTGTGTTCTACCCTGCTCTGCATTTATCTGCTCGCTCTCTCTGTCTCTGTCTCTGTCTCTGTCTCCGTCTCTCTCTCTCTCTCTCTCTCTCTCTCTCTCTCTCTCTCTCTCTCTCTCTCTCTCTCTCTCTCTCTCTCTTTCTCTCTCTCTCGCTCTCTCTCTCTCTCTCTCTCGCTCTCTCTTTCTCAGAATAATTACTGTTTCTGTTAATCGTAAACGTAAACTCCAAATTTCTAAAGCGCTACTCTAAAGCTAAGCGCAACCCACCATCTTATTCCAGCATTTATCTCACCTATACTCTGCTCAGTCTGCTGCCCTTCCTCTTCTTCCTGTGCTTCCTCCTTCAAATTACTCCTCCTCCTCCTCCTCCTCCTTTTCATGCTTCGTCTTCATCATTTGCTCCTCTGCTTTCTCCTCCTCCTCCTTCTCACACCCCTCCTCCTCATCCTCCACATCCTCCACATCCTCATCCTACACATCCTCCTCCTCGTCCTCCACCTTCTCCTTCACCTATGGAATGTCGACTGCTTACTCTGGCAGATTCTTTGTCTGCTGTCTCTTTCTTCTATCTCCTCGATCTTCCATCGTTGCAGACTGCGGAAATAGATCTACAAAAAAATCGATTGGTAACTAAATTCTGGCTGGCTCGATGAACCATCCCTTCTACGCATATAACAGCCCAGACATGTCTGTCTGTCTGATGTATGTCTTTCTATCTATCTTTCTGTCTGTCTGCCTGGCTGCCTGTCTGTAATTCTGCTTGTGTATCTGCTTTGACTGTCTTCTGACTGAATGTCTGTCTGTCTGTCTCTATCTCTGTATGTCTCTATGTCTGTCTATAATGCTAATTCGTTAGATGTCACCAATTCAGTTCTGTCTAAGACTTGGCATCGATGGGACGAGTAGATCAATCCCTTGAGTTGACCTTGAGTGACATCTCTGCGTATGGTGCAAGCGACTTCACTTTTCTTAACCTTGAAATATAAGGCAGAGAGGCCAGTCCTGTCCCTTGTCGCATGATCTTCCCACCAAATGTCAGTATATGGTAGTGTATTCAATGTGACTGTGTTACCTAGGGGGCTATACTGAAGCCCAGTGGCGTCACTGGGGAAGTGCGGGGTGTGCGGACCACACCGGGTGACACTTTCAGAGGGGGTGACACCAAAATGACACAATGACTGTCTAAAAATTTGTGTGCAGAGTTTCAGTGGAAATAATTATTTCAAAGTTAACAATAAGAGATAACGACAAACAATATTTTTCGTAAGCCCGGTTTACGTGTACTGTATCAGTATCAATTTACCTAAACCTGAAAGTCTATTCCAACTTCTTGTTTGAACCTTCAAATGGGGGTGAGCTCGGGTGACACCATGACTTACCGCACTGGGTGACACCAACCCTAGTGACGCCACTGCTGAAGCCGAAATTTCGAAACAAATTTTGCCCTGCCGGGGTTTGAACCACGAGCTTCGACTGACAATTCAGTACGCTAACCACTACGTTAGATCACATAGCCATAACCATAAATTTTATTGATTCCATCAAAGCAGAACAAATTGTATAATATAAATGTAAATTCAGAGGATGAGGATAACAGTGGGAATAGAAAAACCCTAAACGGACTAGCAGGGTCGCTCATTCGTCATATATTGCAGCGGTTTTCAAACTTTATTTTTATTGTACCACCAGATAATAATTCGAATGTGGGCGTACCACCAACAAAGGTCATATCAAAAACAACAGACGATCGCGAAGTCACCTTGCAATTAGCGTAGGACCATAGGTAGACAAATTTAAAAATTAATCTATAATTTCAAGACTCTAATCTTTTTGAATTTCTTCACGTAGGCTACCACTTAGCGACACCTGGCGTAGCACTAGTGGTACGCGTGCCACCGTATGAAGGTCGCTGATATATTGCATAAGTGGTCGAAGTAAATGTATTATACAGTATTCTTTTTGTTTATAAAGTCGTCTAGGCGATTGTACATTACTTTTTCAACGAGATTAGAAAAGCATGGCAAGATGGAAATTGGTGTATAATTGGCTGGAGCTTGTTTACGACCTTGTTCAAATATTGGAGTAACTTTCGCTATTTTTAGTGCAGATTACACACTTCCAGTAGGCCCCTATGTAGAGAGCAATTGATAATTGCCGATAAGGGAGCAGCAATGTAATGGAGTACCAGGCCAGTCAAGTCGGGCTGATAATATCGAACCCTGTGCTATGAGCAGATTTAATTAGAGTGTGAGTTAATATTATTATTTCGTCCGGTGCGGTTGGGTAAACTGCAAATGAGTTCAAACTTTACGGGTTAAGATAGGAGGTAAGTAACTTATCAGAAGTTGGTATTTATCTACAAGTTCTTGAGCTATGCCAATTAAATGGCTATTAAGTGCTTCAGCTATTTGCTCCCATGAGTTATTTTAGTACTATTGAGTATTAAATATTTTATCAGCGTGTCCGAAGTTTTCTGATTTATTATTGTTTTAATCGTCTGTCAGATCTGTAAGATCAATACTACATTTGAGGAATTCCAGTTCATAATAATTCCTCTCAGCTTTATTTCGAAGCGTTTTGAACTTGTTCTTATGAGCTGTAAACTTATTCTTATTTTGGATAGAAAGAGCCTTGATAAACTTTTGCATAATTTCGATTTCGTTTTGCATGATTTCAGGAGACCGAGTGTCATCCAAGTTTTTTTTTACATATCTTCGAGGAATTGATTTTTGTTAGTTTTATTGGAAAGGCAGAGTCATAGCTAAGTTTAAAGATGGATAAGAATCGATCACAAGCAGTATCCGGGCAGTGCCAGTAATCGAATCCATAATGCATGTAGGACCAGTCAGTTTGAGCCAAAAGGTTACAAAAGTGCTGTTTGAGGCTTCTTTAATGTGTCGGGTGAGCTTAGTGACAGGATCCTTATAAACTTTAGGTTTAAGGTCAATCAAAGTTATGATCGGGAGATGATCCGATATATCCTCAATGACAATGGCAGAAACAATTAATTTTTGTAATTCCATTAGAAAACAGGTTGTCTATTAGAGTTGCAGATGTAGTAGTGACTCTTGTAGCACCTCTTAGGCTTAATTGAATTTATTCGTTGTTGAACTTCTCTAGTTCCTGTCTGCAGGAGACCTATAAATTACCCCTAGTATAAAATAAAAGCCATTAACCTGAGGTATACGAAGAAACAATGATTCATAGGTGGTATGAGAGAGGGTCTCAATTGGATTTACGTTAATAACAGCGATCACAAAACCGCAATCCTCAAAATAGCGATCACAAAATAGCCACGCACAAAACCGCGACTGCGGCAAAGCAGCGAGGCTCAAAACAGCGATTTTTCCAATTACGATGACCAATAAACATAAATATAAACCAATTACTTTAATAAACCGTTTGAACTTTTAGTAGTTCGAATACACACGACTTAACACAAGAATCAGGCCTACCGTACATAAAGATAAACACTTCCAAAGAATATGAGATTGCAGATTATTGTAATTAACCGTTTGAACTATTTGGAGTTGCCAATCAACACAACATTAATCGCACGATATTGGACTTTCTACGTGGAATCGGACATAATTTGAGTCTCCAGGTTTAACATTAAACTCGTAACATTAAATTAGATTAGAGTCTTGTATACTTCGTACGTATACTTCGTTAAAAGACGTTTAAACGCTATTTTAGAAATAAATCTATATTACATCGCTGTTTTGGTTGTCGCTATTTTGAGCACTCGCGGTTTTTTAATCGCTATTTTGTGATCGCTATTTTGAGGATCGCGGTTTTGTGATCGCGGTTATTAACGTATACCCTCAATAATATTGGTATACTAGCTGTAAACCCGTGAAAAATCACGGTATATAAAAAACAATTATTATTGCTGTCCTAACCCGTGAAAAATCACGGTATATAAAAACAATTATTATTATAACGTCATATTATAGGCCTATAGCCGTCGTCAAGACAACCGTCAAGACAACCGTCGCCAAGCGGCCAAGGCGGCAGTATAGTGACGTCACAATAGTGTTTGTTTACGGGACAGACAGACAGACAGACAGACAGACGTACAACGGTTATTATGTAAGTTGATTACATTTTTGATCATTTATATGTTTTTTAACGAAGAATCCCACTCCTCCCCGACCGGTTTCGTACACTGGAATTCAAAGTGATATCCTGGGAAATAAGTCAAAGTTGCATTTGCATCCTCTAGCCAAGTCTCACTTACCGCCAAGATATCAACTGATTTCAATTAATGAAAGCATGGTTGTTATACTATTACAGTTAGTGTGCATTAGACAAAAGAGTTGTTCGTTGCTTGAGCAGAGTAGAAGCCTGTAGAGAAGTAGGAGTTTTACAAGAGCCATGGGATCAGCGGGACGGGCAGTGAAGTAATTTACATAAGAGTGCAGGTCAAATTTATTAGGTAAGAGACGACTGTCTCTTGTATCTCTGTATAATTCAAGTCTCGGCCCTTCCCTTAGAGTCTTAGACGACAAGCAGTAAGATGGCCATTCGTCGAGTCAACCGAACATTCTTTAAATTCGTCGTCGTCAATTATATGGTTCAATGGGAGGAGTTGAGACGTACAAGTACCGTGAAACTATACTAGACTGTGACAGAGTGTTTGATAGGGAATCAGTGGACCCACCACACAGTACACATTTAATCATTTCACACAAGTTTAGAGAACTGTGCATGCTTAAATTGTCCTTAACTAAATTATCTCTCGGTAAAATTGTACCAAAGATAATAGCACAACAAAGTTCAAAAGAAAAAAAGAAAAGAACGGCCCGAGCAAGCACAGCATCGTAAATTATCTTTCAAGAGAGGAAGTAACAGATAACATAACAATTAAATTAAATTAATTTAATTAAATTATATTTAGACGTGCATATGTGATTTTATAATCAGTGCCTGTTATAGTTTATTTTTAAAATGTATGTAATCATTGTATACATGTAGTGCATGTGCGCTTGTCATGTGCTAATAAAGGCTACTTACTTACTTACTTACTTCCTTCCTTACATACTTATTTATTTACTTACTTACTTACTTACTTACTTACTTACTTACTTACTTACTTACTTACTTACTTACTTACTTACTTACTTACTTACTTACTTACAGTTTGGACTTCCTCACGTCATTAACAGGACAACCCAATCGAGTCTGAAGGCAAGACAAATTTAAATCAATAAGATCAGAAAATGAGTTAATTAAAGTCAAGTGCGTGAGTAACTATCAGGTTTCCTATAATAGTCGGTAGCAAGGGTACCAGCAAGACGAGATAAGAGGAAAAGAGGAAATAAAACACAATTAGACAATTAGAATTACTTTTAAAAGAAACAATAGATTGAGTTACAAACTGTAACCAAAAGTATTATAAGTTTACTGAGTATCTCATAGGCCGGTATTGGCAACAGAGAAGTCGTAGATGGAGACAGTCGTAACTTTGGTCAAAAAATGTGGAGGATGCCAATTTCTTACATACACGAAGCAAGAGGACTCCGCGATCTCTGGGAAGGCAAAATAATAAAATATTGATTGGCATTGTTAAAAAAATGGGGGATACGGTACCCCCAGTCCAAACAGTTGGGGTACGGGTACCCCTCGTACTCCCCACGATTAAATAACGCCTATGGATGAAGACTATAGAGTCAGAATATACATTTAGTTTCAGTTTTCTCGCTGAAATCCGATCCATGGTTCACAGAGGTAAACAAAACAGGTTATCTACTCTTAGTAGATAACATTGAAGAGGCGCTATATAAATTCTCCATATTATGAAAACCATACAGACTCACAGAAAGCGATCAAGGTCCTCAAGACGGGTGAATGTTCTCAGGTCGTGCGTGAGGTGAGCCCGTCGTCCTGATAAATACAGATCCATTTACCGTCCAGGCAGAGATGAGCCTTTTTCTCGAACCAGTCGTCTTGCCTGAGACTGAAAAATGTGCGCATTCGTTTAATAAGATTCTCACTGATGACTATACCGAAGCTTGAGCTTGGCCATGATGAGTCTGCGACATGCCGTGGCGGAGGTTCCTCTTTGCCATAAAGACCAGGTTTCGCTTACGTTGTGAGGTAATAACTTAACCGTGATTGGCCGCCATTTGTTCGCGTTTTCTTGCGAAAGACAGTGAACCAGAGATGTTTCGGAACCTGATATCTTTAATTTGAGATTGTTCTGGCAGAGATTAAGAACCGCTTGGATAGTGTCTGGATTGAGTTTCTCCCGTCGCTGACGATATGAAGGTTCAGTTGCAGGAGGAAAGGAGTATAGGGAATTGCTGCAGTGTGAATGATGAGCGAGTCCAAGCGATCGTCGTTTTCAGGAGTCATGAATAAAGCCATGAATATAATTGCAAATGCAAGAGAGGAATGGAAAGGTCAGGGGTTTGGAAGTGGTGGGAAGAAGGCGGAGCACTCCCTTCCCGACAGCGTATACGGTGAATAAACGGTATGTGGGAGCGAATGGAGGGGTAAGCAATAATGATGGAGAGACGAGGGAATCGGTCTATAGAGCCAGTTATCCTTTGACGAACAACTCCTCTAGTTAGCCTGTTAATCGTGCTTTTCTAGATCTGCTAAATAACCACGCTTGAGTGCTTTTTGTGAGGTTTTTGAATGCGCTATATAAATCTCCAGGTAATAAATATTTAAATACATACATACATGCATATTATATTTATACGTATATGCATTTATAATAATTATACTCTATTATTTCAAACCGACAGACGCAGTAAGATTACACTGAAACATGAAAGTACAATCAAGATCTTAATTAGCACACGGTTTGGCAGCCATGCAAGGCGCCGCCCTAGAGGGGGTTTACGGGAATCGATCCGCGTACCTTATGCTCTCCTGGCCATGAGTGTTACCACTACTCTATCCCCCCTCCCCTAGCGACATGACATCTGATTGGTTAGAGCCAGAGTTTAAAATAGCCTGTTTTCTGACACATTGTCGAGTGTGCCGTTGACTAGTCTGGAGTGTGCAGTGTGCAGTGCTTTTTTCTAGAAAAAAAGGTTCCAGAACTGAACAATAGGTTCCGGAACTGAACAATTATGGAAGGGCTAAAATCCCGAGAAAAACGTCATTGGAGGTTTGGAGGGGTCTCAATAAACACTGAAAATAGTTCACAACACTGAAATTAAATTAAAATAACTAAATTATTGCATTTATTATTAAAATAAACAGATTATTTTTTAGTAGCTGAAAAAAGTGCCGGAACGCCGTTCCGGCATAATAAAAGCACTGGTAGTATGATTTTTTTTTAGATTAGCTCAAGTCAACTACAAATTGTTTCATTATAATGCCTGAAAATTTACTTGCTAGTTCAAGCACAGTCTGGTGTTTCAGGAAGTGTGCAGTTGACAGTTCTGAGAGTATTAGTCTGAGCGATCGCCTTGTGACGCGGAGGTAGCGAGTTCAAGGCTCGACCCTCCTCGGAGGCGATCAATGCGCATGGTCTTTCAGCAAGTCCTTCGAGCACAACTGCTCAGTTCCATCGATTGATACATAGTCATTGGATAGTGGCGCTTAATAAAATAGAGAAATAATAGCGTTTCCTTCGATGCTCAATTATGGAAATATAGTGAAAGTTAATATGTCTAAAATGGAGGGAAAACTCGCGGAAAATGGATACATCCATCAAATTTACAGTATATATGGTGGAATTCTGGCGCGCAGTAAAAACCCCACGACCCACTTCAACAATTAGTCTTTTGAAGAATCAGGAAAGTGGTTATATATGTTCCTCAGAGCCAAGACCTGTACGTCAGTTTTTTCAGCTACTAAAAGTAATTTATTTAAATAAGATGTATCGAACAGAACGCATGCATACATTCATACATACATACATACATACATACATACATACATACATACATACATACATACATACATACATACATACATACATACATACATACATACATACATACATACATACATACATACATACATACATACATACATACATACATACATACATACATACATACATACATACATACATACATACATAGGGCACAATTGTCACTTGGTTACAATAAAGATCTTTGATACATACACACATACATACATATATAGATACATGCTATAAATATAAGATGTATGAGGTACAGTCATGACGTGTAGGGTAGGGCACAACGTCCAACCCTAACAGCCGTATTCCTTGGGCCAAATTCCTCCGTCACGCAGCTGACCCTCGGTCGAACCCTCTATCCTATGACGACTGTTCAGTTGCCTTATCGCTGTTGATGTGTTTGTGCCTTTGACGGCGCCTTCGAGGACTATATATGTTATGGAGGCGACTCATAAATGTGGGATAATGACGACATCAGCGAAGACAAAGGTACCTAGCCTATAATACAGTCACAAGATGGCGTCATAAACACTGCTCTTTAGTAGTCTCTGTGATAATGAGAAGCCAGGTCATCGCGAAGCACAAACATAAACTATAGACTCGAGCTCTCGGTAAAGCGACGAGCAGGCAGACTCGACCTGTAGTTAGCGGTGCGTGAAAATGTAATAAAAAATTTCAGTTAGCTCTTTGAATGTTCATACGATTTTTGGCACACGCTGTACACAGAGCTGGCCAGCGTTGCATCGTTGCGGACTCGTAGCCCGGTTGTGTTTGCGTGATCGAGCGTTCAGATAAAAACGGGATGCTCTCGAAACATAAAAAAAAACAGCTACACAACAAGCCACTATTTTGACACATCAGTCAAGGACGTTTGCTTGCAACTTCTGTGCACCGCGGAAGCGTTGGTTTAGAGACAATCGCACTGAGTGCGATAAGGGTGGGTTTCTGCTATTTAGAGGATTACGGTTGCGTTAGTGCATGACCTGATAGTTTCAGCAGGCTGTGTGATCGCCTAGTGAACCGAGATTTGCAGGTTCAAATTCCCACCGTTACAGAAAGATGCTTCGAGATTTTTGCTCCACATCCTGCGCTCCATCGGGAACTCGGTTATAAAATAGACACACTGATGGTAGACTCCCGGTGGAAAATCACGCGGAGATCGGAGATCGAGTGGCCGTCTGACTTTATATGCCGAGGCTAAGAAAATTAGGTTGCTGTCACTTCATACCCATGATTGCGTCTTGGGTTTATTACTTTTCGAAGGTCTTGTGTGATTCCAGTACGATTGGCAATCAACGTCTACAAGATATTATTACATCGATCCTAGGTAGGAACAGGGTCCGGTCCTCTGTTGGACTCTAACTGACCAACAAACAGGTTTCAGCAGGCTTGATTTCATACAGCGTCGGTGCGGTAGCCGATTGGTTAGAGCGCTCGCCCCTGTAACGCGGAGAGTACGGATTCGAACCTCATCTGAAAAGGTTACTCTGTATGGACCTTGAGCAAGTCCTTCACTCACAGTTATTGCTCAACGCCGTCGATGTCCTGTTGTATGGTCGCTCTCTGTGTCCCTAGCTTCTTTCCTCCATTCCTCTGTCTGTCTGTATGTGTCTGCCTGTGTGCCTCTCTGTCTTTCTGTAAGTCTGCCTCTGTCTGTCTGTCTGTCTGTCTGTCTGTCTGTCTGTCTGTCTGTCTGTCTGTCTGTCTGTCTGTCTCTCTCTCTCTCTCTCTCTCTCTCTCTCTCTCTCTCTCTCTCTCTCTCTCTCTCTCTCTCTCTCTCTCTCTCTGGACACGATGCACATCGATATCGATTTACGTATAATCGTCGTACATGCACTTCTGAACTTTGGAAGGAGGGTTTAAATCAAATGCAATTGTATTGGAAGTAAGTAGTAAATATAACTAGGGCTGTACCGAATATTCGCTTCGGGGCCGAATAGTGGGCCAAATAGCTATTCGGTATTCGGCCGAATAGTAGCGGTCGGACCGAATACGAATAGTGGTCACATGACATCTGTTTCTGCATATGCGGCTGCTATAGCGAGTAGAGTGAACGTTAAGTAAGTGACAATTTCTAAGTTTAGTTAAATTAGTTCCATTCCTAGTTTACACAGACTGGCAGAAGGATGCAAAAATTACATGTAGTTAACTGTTTACTTTTAGTTTAATGTATTAAATTTACTGAACTGAAACTTTTGCTTACATTTGAAATTTTGAATGTTGTAGGTAGACCTATTTTGTAGACTATTCGTATTCGTATTCGGCCGAATAGTTGGTCCAATTATTCGTTTTCGGCCGAATAGTGATAATCACCTATTCGGTACACCCCTAAATATAACACAGGTTCTGTTTGGCGTTGAGAGACTTCTGAGAGTTACTATTGTCATTACGTCAAATGATGCATGTCATTAGCAGCTTTTAATCTGCCTTCTGTTTACTCCACCTGTGAACTCATTAGGTATCCTGTAAGGTCTGTCTATAAGTGCCGCAAACTATATGTCTAACATCATATTAAACGTTCAATATCATAGATGTTTAATATCATAAATGTGTAACATCCTATGCGTTAGATATGTCTCATCATCATCATCATCATCGTCGTCGTCGTCGTCGTCGTCGTCGCCATCATCATCATCCCAAACTGTACTGTGCATGAAAGTAATTTAAACCAATTTGCTGCTTGTCGTGTGTCGTGCAATGATACATGGCATTCAGTTCGTTAATCCTAACTAATCAATATTCAATAGTCAATATTAACTATAGTAATGCTATAGTAAATTGTTAAATTTGCGCCAAGTCGAGGCAAGGAAAAGTCTCCGACGCCCTCTTGCGACTTTTTCTGACACTCTACAGCATGAAAATATCGCCGTAGGGAATACGCTACTAGTCTTTAACGATTAACGATTAATTGCACGTACGACCGACTTCGCATATCCCTCAGTGCAGTCGCCTAAGTGCACATGTGTAATGAATTATAGGACTGACTGGCTGGCTGGTTAATTGACTCACTCGTTTGCTCAATTACAGTCACTCACTCACTCACTCACTCACTCACTCACTCACTCACTCACTCACTCACTCACTCACGCACTCACTCACTCACTCACTCATTCACTCACTCACTCACTAATTCATTCACTCATTCACTCACTCACTCACTCACTCACTAATTCATTCATTCACTCACTCACTCATTCACTCACTCACTAATTCATTCACTCATTCACTCACTCACTTATTCATTCACTCACTCACCCACTCACTCACTAATTCATTCATTCACTCACTGACTCACTCACTCACTCACTTATTCACTCACTCACTCACTCACTTATTCATTCACTCACTCACTCGCTCATTCACTCACTCACTCACTAATTCATTCACTCATTCACTCACTTATTCATTCATTCACTCACTGACTCACTCACTGACTCACTCACTCACTCACTCACTTATTCATTCATTCACTCACTCACTCACTCACTCACTCACTCACTCACTCACTCACTAATTCATTCACTCACTCACTCACTCACTCACTCACTCACTCACTCACTCACTCACTCACTGTGGAACAGAATCTGTAACTGCATATCTATTTCAGTTTATCTCTTTCTTTGTCTGCGTGTCTGTGTCTGTGTCTGTCTCTTTTTCAGTACCTGTTTCTCTGTGTTATACCTAAAGCACACACTTGAATCGCTGATCCCTGCACCTGATTTATGACCGATCCCTTCGTCAAACTGGTCGTTAAGACTGCTCTGGACCGCTCTCGACAATCCCTCCATCTGTCCTTTGTCTCATCTCGTCTGTCTGGCTCCGTCTGTGTCTGTCTCCAGAAACTCCGCCCACCCTTCTATCTCGCTCTCGACTCCTTTGAAACGCAATATTTCCTTCCTTTCTTCCGCTTCTCCAATTTTCCACATCTTCCCGTTCGTCTTCTAACTCTCCCACTTCCCTCCGCTTCATATTTTCTCTAGCCCGTATAATTCTTCCAAGTAGTAATCGGATCGAAACTCAACGACGCTCGCCACCATCCGGCTCTGCACGCACACGCAGCGCTGGACGACGCGTTACACGTTGCGTTTCCCAGTCATACACTGCTCTCAAGCAGTCCGCGTCATGTGCGCACGCGCAGTGCGGACGTTAAGCCGATGAAACATTCGCCGGCAGCCCAATCCATATCAGTGTGCTATCGGCATTAATCGAATCGTACAGCACGCACGCACGCACGCACGCACCGACAAATACAAACACACAACTTACCCGGTTCTATGGCACCCAACTCAGCTGCAACCTCCCCGCTCACCACCTCACAACCACTCTCAACCATCCTACCTCCCCCACTCAGCCATCGCCAAGGGTGACCACTTGCTAAGTCGACAGCTGCTGAATACAGGTCGGCTGCAGGAACGGATTTGACGATGACTTAAGGCCCCTTCACACTGTCCGACAAAGCAGCACGCGATCAGGAAATTGGTCATTGACTCCTAGGGACGTAGTAGCTGGCGATAACTTGTAATACTTGACTGATGCAATATTATGATGACGACGACGACGATGATGATGATAACGATTATTATTATTATTATTATTATTATTATTATTATTATCATTATTATTATTATCACTGCTATATTATTATCATTGTTGACAACGACGACAAAATCAACGACAATGACGAAGACGAGGATCAGGACGATGACGATGATGATGATGATGACGACGACGATAGCGACGCTGGTGCAGTTGACCAGTTGACCAGTGTGACCTAGTCTTGAGACTCGTCCGTCACAGCTGGACGGACGGACGGACGGAAGGACGGACGGACGGACGTTCTTAGAATAACAATCGAGGTTGTCTAATTGTTTCCATGGCAGCCGCTGAGCGCGCTCGAGACCCGGATGGTGAGATCGACGCCGTCTACCGAATGCGAGAGGAACTAGCGCGACAGAACCTCCTTCGTCACCGTCTCAAGTCGCCCGTAGAGGATGGGATCTCGGCCACTGAGGGTATGCAGGACTTTCACCGCACACACACGCACACCCACACACAGACACACAGACACAGACACACACACACACGCACGCACACACACACGCACACACACGCACGCATGTATATATACTCGTAATAATCTCTGAATTTTTATTATTATTATTAATATTATTTTTTTCGCCCGAAGTAGGTAAGATTTCTTATTTACTACTATACTACTACTACTACCACCACCACCACCACCACCACCACCACCACCACCACCACCACCACCACCACCACCACCACCACCACCACCACCACCACCACCACCACCACCACCACCACCACCACCACCACCACCACCACCACCACCACCACCACCACCACCACCACCACCACCACCACCACCACCACTACTACTACTACTATTACTGCTACTACTACAACTCCTACTACTACTACTACTACTACTACTACTACTACTACTACTACTACTACTACTACTATTATTATTATTTCTTTTTTTTTCAATCATTGCGTTATCATTATCCGGTTACATTAAAGTCGGGATTCTGGTTCCCCATCGTGCCTAGGCACGCGATAGCATTGAACCTCTGGATTGTGATTGATAGTTTTTGTAACAGGAAGAAGGTTTCTCGAGGATCTTCCGTTATTCTCGTCAATCGTCGGCCGAGTTCTTTGATGAATGCCAAGCCTTCGTGGTCCATAGGTCCCATCGTTTCTATTGCGATTGGAGTGAAGCAATATCTCAACGATAGCTCCGCGTATTTGGATTTCTTTCGAGTTGCGGCTATTTCTGCGGCTCCTCCCGCTGCTGTAGATGTCTCGGCCAAATATGATGGCGCAAAAGTGTCGATGATCGTTACGTCCCAAATCAGGGAACGCCCGCTGTTCCACGGAATCAGAGTTTGACCATCAGGTCTTTTCCCGTCTAGTCGGGAGAGGCCAGCCGGTTCCTTGATTGAAGGGGTGCCTGCCTTAATGAGACTCCGCAGCACGATGTCGTTTATTGATGCGTGTCTAGCTTGTCTGCCGAAGCTTAGTGAGCATGCCAATCCATGTGAGCCTCTGGCTGAAACCGTCGTTCCGCATGCGCATGTGTGGGGGGCACAGATGACTGCACCCAGTCTTAGGCCCACAGCTACTCTCAGTGACTCGTCATCCAGTCTTAGGCCTTGTGCGGCTAGCGGAAGGGCATGGAGCCAGTCTGAGGCGTGCGGGGCCTGTATGGCATTTAGCCTGGCCCGATCGTACGGGTCCTGAGATCGAGATGCGATCTCTGTCATGGCTGCTGATAACAATGGTATGTCCCATGAGGCCTGTTTGTAATCTAAAGACGGGAAGGCGATCTCTTCCACGATGCTCTGCTGCCAACGAGTTCTCATTATTATTATTATTATTATTATTATTATTATTATTATTATTATTATTATTATTATTATTATTATTATTATTATTATTATTATTATTATTATTATTATTATTATTGTTGTTGTTGTTGTTATTATTGTTGTTCTTATTATTATTATTGAAACCACCATTGTAGGCCCATACTCAAAATTGGGATTAGAATCAGACTTAGAATCGGAATAAAAGTAACAATTGTAATAACAATCACAATTACAAGCTGCAAACAAACAGTATTTACAAAATAATGAAATCAGAATTCCAAATGAGCATCACCTGCAGAAACAAGTGCACCTACAGATCGCAAAACAATTACGATTCCGATAGCAATTACCATGAAATGACAATCACGTTACAGTTTCTGTCTTTAAATCCAGTTGAATACGTTGACGATGCAACGGAACCGCGTCATCGTTACTATGGCAACAGACTGCACGCCCGACCGCACACAGCGACGGACGAGAAACCACCGGAAATGACGAAGACCAACTTCCGCCAGGGGTCGCCGCCGTCGAGGTCTGCTCTGCAGGGCAGTTCAAGAAACCCCTTGACACACAACGGCCATCATTCTCATGGCAACGCAGGCGACAGAGAGCTGTCAGGCCTTGGCGCAGGAAGCCAGGCCGTCCAGCCGGAGGAGATGGAACCTGAGCCTCCGGGAGAGGAGCAGTTGATCCGCACGGCCCCCTACGTCCACATCCGGTCGGGAGTGGAGAGTTTCCAGCCGATTGCGGCAGCTATTGCCATGCAGGAGAACCTCAACTCTCTCGAGGAAGAAGCCGACGAGATTGGTCCCGCATCCCGGCCTCCGCCCGAACACGTTCCAACTTCCGGCAAGAACTCGATCGATGCTATCCAACCGGAACCGCCGGCACATTCGAAATTCAGCCACGTCGATTCTGCTGTCAAGGACAATGAGGTCCTTCACCAGAACGGCGAGGATGGATTCGAGAAAGCACTGGCAGAGAAGGAGGTCCAGGCGGCTCTCCTGCAGACGAAGACGAAGGACGACTCTGAGACAACGTCACTCACAGAAGTCTACTTTCTCGGTCTGTTTGGTCCAATTCTAATCTAATCTAATCTAATCTAGCCAAGCCTAATCTAACCTTATCTCATCGAATACATACATACATACATACGTACAGACATGCATACATGCATACATACATACATACATACATACATACATACATACATACATACATACATACTCACACATACATACATACATACATACATACACATACATACATACACACACACATACATACATACATACATGCACACACGTACATACATACATACATACATACATACATACATACATACATACATACATACATACATACATACATACATACATACATACATACATGCATGCATTCATGTATACATACATGCACACACATACACATAAATATACCTGTTGGCCTTGACCTTTACATAAATATACCTGTTGGCCTTGACCTTTACATAAATATACCTGTTGGCCTTGACCTTAACATAAATATACCTGTTAGCCTTGACCTTTACATAAATATACCTGTTGGTCTTGACCTTTACATAAATATACCTGTTGTCCTTGACCTTTACAGCTGTGGTCGCCGGATGTTCTGTTGCCGGATTCATGGGACTCCTTCTTGCGGGCGTCTGCTACTATAGGTCAGTAGGTCATCCACCCACCATTCTTTCCTTCTTACATGTAGTTTATTATAAAGAATCGTCTCGTGAATGTGTTGCTCACTTCTTAATGCTCAATTAGCAATTCTTATTAGTATTATTAATATTATTGTTGTTGTTATTATTATTATCGTTGTTGTTGTTTTTATTATCATTATTATTACTATTATTATTATTTTATTACTATTACTCTATTATTATTATTATTATTATTATTATTATTATTATTATTATTATTATTATTATTATTATTATTATTATTATTATTATTATTATTATTATTATTATTATCATTATCATTATTATTATTATTATTATTATTATAGTTATTGTTATTATTATTATTGTTATAATTATTATTATTATCACCTATTGCGCCATCAGTGCTAGTATCATCCAAGGCTCTGGCCTTGGCCCGCTCCACTTCCTAGCAGCTGGTGGTCCTAGGGGTGACAATATCCGACCGACTGGGATTCCGCTCCCACGTCCAGCGATTGTGCACTAGGGCAGCCCAATCCACTTACGCTCTTCGATGCCTAACCACCCACGGTCTCAGCGGGCCTCGCCTGCATGATGTGGCCCGAGCAACCACTCTAGCTAGAATGCTCTATGCCTCACCTGCCTGGTGTGGCTTCACCAATGTCGAGCAGCGCACTCGTCTATGCGCCCAGGCGAAGAGGTTGACGGGGCATGGGTACCTACCGACCAGCCTCGAATCCTTCGACATTCTCTGTGCAAGAGCTGACAAGGCTCTCTTTTCAGCGGTGCTTCAAAACCCTGGCCACGTTCTCCACCACCTGCTCCCCCTCCCAAAGTCAGAACCTATGATATGCGTCCCCGTTCGCATGACAGGGAGATCCCTAAGGCAGACGCGCTAGCGCGAAAGAATTTCCTAACAAGGATGTTATACCAGTGAAATCTCACACAATAATTGTTAGGCCTCTTTTCTCTTCCCCATTATATACCTAATCAAGTCCTTTTTATATCATAGTTTTCTCCTTTTGTGTTTTTGTGTTTCATGCCTCTAACTGCATAACATGTCTCTAAACCATAGTGCGTATGCAAATGGTTCATTAAAGAATATACTTACTTACTTAGTTACTTATTATTATTATTGTTATTATTATTATTACTATTACTATTATTTTTATTATTATTATTATTATTATTATTATTATTATTATTATTATTATTATTATTATTATTATTATTATTATTATTATAACGTATCTTTATTAATTCAAATCGACAAGCACACAGCGAGATCACATCAGAAAATGACAGTACAATCAAGATCATAATAATAATATGATCCCTCAGGTGGTCAAAACTATTCCGGAGATATTATGGTGTTATTATGGTGTTATTATATTATATTTATTATTATTATTATTATTATTATTATTATTATTATTATTATTATTATTATTATTATTATTATTATTATTATTATTATCATCATTATCATTATCATTATCATTATTATTATTATTATAATTATTACGCATTTGTAAGGCGCTGAGGAATTGTGAGTGAAGAACTCCCAAGGTCTCTATGCAGTAACTTACTCAAAGGAGGGTCGAACCCTTACTTTCCGCGTTACAAGGCGAGCGCTCTAACATATCGGCTACCGTGTCCCTTTTGGTATTTCTGATCTGTTTACTCGTTATTATTTTGCCGAGTTTTATTGCCACTGCATGAGAAAGCTAGTTTTAAAGACTATTATGTGATAATATAATTAGACGTTCACTGATATTATATACGTACGGTATATACACAGTGTCCCAATTGAACTGATACCCTTTTTGTTTTGGCAATAAATCTGTCAATTCTAAATATAATTCAATAAAATTTCATACATTGAAAGAGAGATAAATTATCAATATTTTCTGAAAATATCATCAAATTCTGTCAACAGGGTCAAAAGTTATGAACATTCAAATTTGGACAAACAAAATTCGAACTTTCCAACATGTAAAAGATAAAATTATTTTTTGCAAACTGCATACCTTACTTACTAAAAAGGTATGACGTCATAATGACTTCATTTCCATTTAAGCAGACGATAATAAAAGAAAATGGTTTTCAGTGAAGATGACTTGAGCTTGATTAAAATTTTAAGACAAGAAAAACATTACGGAACAAAAAGTTTTTGGAAGAAATTTCATATTCCAGCACCACAGTGTATCCAGCTCACCGAGCAAGAGAAACTGTGGATCTGCCGTCAAGAGAAACTCCAGATTTTATTTCACCCACTCTGGTCCTCCAGTAGCCATAATCTCAATCCGCTCAACTACAAGACATGGAGCGTTTTTCAAGAACGTGTTTATCCCAAACCCGCGTATGCGCGACATTGACCATCTCAAACACCGAGTTGTGCAGGAATGGAATCGTTTTGATCAAGAAATTGTTGATCGTGCAATCAATGAACATTGGCGAGATCGCCTTAGAGCATGTACTCGAGCTAATGGCGGGCATTTTTAACACCAACTTTGAAGGACATTTGATTCAAATTAATTTAAAATGTTGATTTAAAATGTTGATGACATTGTATTCATGTTTTTGTCGAATTCTAAATTTTAATAAAAATAATTTTAAAAATGACTTTTTACATGTTGGAAAGTTCGAATTTTGGTGGTCCAAATTTGAATATTTATAACTTTGGAACCTGTTGATAGAATTTGATGAAATTTTCAGAAAATATTTATAGTGTATCCCTCTTTCAATGTATGAAATTTTATTGAATTATGTTTAGAATTGACAGATTTATTGCCAAAACAAAAAGGGTATCAGTTCAATTGGGACACAGTGTATATACACTGTGAACGGAAAAAAACCAGACCTCTCTTATTACTACGATAATTTTTGTAATAATTTGCATGTTTTAATAAAACGTGGTGGAACTTCAGTTTAAAGGATGTGAATCATATAACTATTATTTTTCAGTTATAATGTGTGTTCAAAGTGTCCTCCTTTGGCCTCAGCACACGCACAAGGACGCGCTCGCCGCTGAATCGATTACAGCTTGATCAAATTCATCCCATGCCCGAGTTATAAATAACGTCACAGTCACGTCAATTTTTAACTGCTTTAGCGCATTATTATCTGAGATTATAGTTTGGAATAAAATAGTTTTAGACTCAATAACATTTTCAATATTTGGTGTTTATTTCCCTATTTATTGTAGAGGTCTGGTTTTTTTCCGTTCACAGTGTATATATATGATTCTTACATTCGGTGCTTGAGAGTTGCGACATATACAAAA
>OY744603.1:80307231-80534731 GCA_963556255.1 Allolobophora icterica | reverse complement strand
AAAATCCAGAATTAATTTCATATCTTGATTGGTACTAGTTTCATTAGCCTAAGATACGTACAGTGCAATGTTTGAAATGTTCCTACTCTGCCAGGATGCCCATAAACATTTGATCGGACCAATATGGCCCTATAAGGGTCTCATGTGGTGGGAAAATTGATCTCGTATGAGCCCCAGAGGCAGAGCAATGCATTCCAGCTACGAGTGTTAACCATTATTACTGTGAAAATATTTAATATATATTTTCACAGTAATAATAAATATGTCCTCTCCTCTGTATTCAGATAGGCCCCAATGGATTTATGCATTTTTAAAAGAGTAGACCCGATGCTTTTAAAATGAATTCGTTATAAAACTTTTGGCGAATTTGTTTCTAGCTCCACTTTTAAATGAATAAATAGATAACATTATATTACTTTTTTGAACAATTCAGACAATTTATGTTCATAGGCATCCATGCCACCAGTGGCGTAACTTTGGTCTTAAAAGTGGGGGTACCAATTTCTTACATACACGAAACAAGACGGAGACTGCATCTCTGAGAAGGCACAATAATAAAATATTGATTGGCACTGTTCAAAAAGTGAGGGTGCGGTACCCCAGTCCAATAATGGGGGGGGGGGGTACGGGTAACCGTCGTACCCCCACAAATTACGCCTATGCATGCCACAATAATTAATGTTTGCTTTGACCAAACAGCTTTTTATTTATTTCCAGCTGTTGCAAATTTTACAGATAGGGCTACCTTGGCTTTTTGGCGTCAGAGTTTATTTTGGATTACGTTAAACTTACATAGGCCTATAGGCCTAAATAGCATGAAGCGAAAAGAATATCTAAATTTGGAACACATCTTATTTTAAGTTTACTGCGATAAACTATACGCTTTCTTAATAAGCACAACTGGTTAAGCATGATTGAGTAACATTGATCGTGTGACAATAAAATAACTTTAAAAAACATGTTGTAACCAAATGAAAACGAATATAAATCATGGCAGGGGCCTTCTGTTTCTTTCATGTGTACAAACCTTCACGTAATTGGCTTTAAAAATAATTTTTATTGGAACAGTTTACCCAGTTTTATAACACGTAATTTTGCAAAATAAAATCTGTCTATGAATACATCTGAAAATGTAACTAGGCTACAATATAAACTTAGAAAAAATAAGCATAACTAAAATGATTAAGTTTCTCATTTTTTAACAACTTCGTGTCATTTCAAAAAATTTTATTGGGACTGTTGACCCAATTTCATAGTATACGTTTTCAGAGATATCATTAATTTTACTGACACTGCTTAATATGTCGTGCTTATTCCGAACGTATAACTTTCCTTCCATAATATTGTTTGAGATCCATGGAGTACAGTACCTGATCGTCTACAAAGGACACAGTTTACCAACTAACTATACCTGCAGAAAAAACGGGAATGTCAATCAATTTGATAGACAGGAACAGGAAATGCCAATAATATCCTGCAGAACTAAGAAATCCGAGGGATGTGATTATAAGCTGGTTTAGCCAATATTTTTCAAGAGTAGGCCTGATGTTTAAAAGCTGTTCCTTCTGAATTCAATATTGTATGATGCAGACACATAGCACTCTATTTTGATGTCAAATGTGGCCAATGTTATGTTCTACTAAAGCTGTGGTACTACTTCAAATCAAGTAGCCTGCAATTTCGCATCCCACCAAGTAATCTGTGTTTCATGAAACCTGAGATGCTTGTGAATCGCTGTACACACTGTGACGAAGAATGGAATACGTGCTGTTTAACTTGTAGTCTAGGATCAAATTACAGAGTTTGCAAGAATTACGAGCACTTTTAATGACTTGATTGTCCTTTACACTGACTTTAAACAGTTTCTATGCTTTTAAATGTCACCTTACCTCCACACCATGTTTGAAGTGTTGGTACTTTATACACATGCTATCTGTTCATACATTCTCGAAACGCATTCCATTGTGTGAATTTAAATTTGTGTTAGTACTTAACTAGGGTAATCATATAGAAACTAACTTGATGGCTAACAGTCTCATTTCATTATTTCTCATCTGTCATCTGTTCCCATACATCTGTGATTGTTGTGCGAATGATTTAAAGTAATTACATATCACGTTGCGCAGGATGTCTGAAGTTGTCCAGCATAATAGTAGGATCAGCCGATATTAGCGATATATGTCAACATCAATTAATCCATTCCAATCCGAACTAATCTGGTCTGATCAAAGAGTGTGTATTACTGATTCAAAAAAATCAGCTGCTAGTGGATCCAATAAATCTAGATTCAGTCCCGATGATCAGATAGGCCAATGCCTGGAAATAGTAGGCCCTAACCGATGCTTTGCCGGACCATTTCCATTCATGTGCTCCTATCCAATTTTCTTTCAGAGTTGAATTTTTTACTCGTTTTAATTCGTGATTGTAAGATATGCAGCGACGGGTCGACTCCACAATAAACGTTTCTCTGCCGGCTTAAATCTGTCGTTGACGAATGCTAACTGATTTCCGGTGGCCTGTGATCAATTGCATTTCATTGACACTGCAGTTGAGTACCAGTCTTTCTATAGTCGATCTATAACAGACCTATAAGTAGGGCCTACAAACGTTTCTAAAACGTGTACCAAACACATTTAGCCTACACACACTTAACGGAAAGCGACTTCACTGCATTGTGCATCCTGCCTTTAAAGAATAGGTTGGCTTCTTTGTAAAACTCCGCAGCCAAGTTTCTCCTAATAATTTGCATGTTTACGGTCATTAGGACACAGTTTGGCTAACTAACGACCTCTGCACGAATCCATGTCGTCGTTCTTTCTTCCTAACTTCCGGTGGTCTTGTTCTGTCACTTCCGGTCATTTTTTTCATCGTGGTCGTCCTCACTAAGAGTCCACTTAAATGTGAGGGACTCCACCTACTGGCTTTCAGTCTCCGCAGTTCATCTTAGACTTGCCTAAAATGTATGTCGAGAGAGCACTTGGACAAAAACAAGCCGGGTTAATATAAGGAGCACAACTTACCAGCTGTTCACGCTGAGACAGATACATGAAAAGAGCATTGAACACAACAGAGCGCAGGGGCGTAACTTTGGTCTAAAAAGTGGGGGTACCAATTCTCCACTTTCGCTTTTCGCATGGAGACCATTTTGGATATATTACCCTGCCAGTATTCTCATTAATTTTTTATGGGCTTCATAAGAATCTCGTATAGAAATGTCAGTCCCACGAGGGCCCGATGTGGGAACGCTGGAAGGGTAGGCTGACTTTGTAGTCTATGACTCTATGTAGTTGTAGTCTACGCATAGTATGAGCCTGTTTAGTCTAAGTAGGCTAGATCACACAATGTTACAAAGTAAAGTCAAGCTGCTGTTGGAACAAGTTGAAAGTCAAAGATGAAAAATACCAAGGAATCATATAGAAACTTACGCTTTGACCTGCATCTTCACATCCCGATTATGACTAAAATGATTATAAGGCGGAGAGTGAGGGTGATTTCAGAACTTTCCATGAAGAGTGTAGCCGTAGCCCAGATCTGTGGCGGCTGCTGCCTGCGAGCCGGTCACGGCGGTTAGTCTGTTGGTGAGCTGTGTGGCTGAAAGTCTGCCTGTCTGACTGCCTGTGACTCGGTTCATCTGGCCCTCGGTTTACCCGTGTATCTAAGTACTTTCGCACTTTTGTTTTACATACTCCTGCCTCTGTCAACATGCACGAAGCAATGCGGAAACTGTGATCTCTGGGAAGGCATAATAATAATAATAAAATATTGATTGGCATCGTTTAAAAAGTGAGGGTACGGTACCCCAGTCCAAATAGTAGAGGGTACGGGTAGGCCTACTTCTCGTACCCCCAGAAATTACGCCTATGGCATATACGGCAGTCATTAACTTCGTAGACTTCATACAAGATTTCGGCAGCGTACGTCATTGCGAAAAGTTAATAGCATTGCAATAGTAGGTCTATCAGCCGCCTATGTAAGTGTATACAATACATAGGCCTGTGTGTATTTGGACTTTTATAAAGCGCAAAAGCAGGAATATAAG
Source organism: Allolobophora icterica (assembly GCA_963556255.1). Lineage (NCBI taxonomy): Eukaryota > Metazoa > Annelida > Clitellata > Crassiclitellata > Lumbricidae > Allolobophora > Allolobophora icterica. The sequence continues at coordinate 80,530,692 of OY744603.1, read as the reverse complement.
AGAATGATATTGATCAAACTTGTGCATGAGATATATCTTAAAGACGTAAACGATCAAGTGCATGGGCGGCGATTCCGGGGAGGGTAAGGGGGAACAAGACCCACCTTTGAGAGCTGGGGGACACTTTATACAGTTGCTCCTCCCCCCCCCCAAATATTGAAGAAACACCACAAAAGTCAACAAATTTTGTCGCGCTCACGCGAAAAAAAATTTCACATCTTTTTTGATCAGATCAGTTCAGAAGTGTCCCGTGTTCCCCCACCTGTCAAACAAGATCGCCGCCAGTGATCAAGTGCGATAAAGATACAGTAGATATAAAGATCATAGAATACTTCAAGACGAAAGCGGGAGTACCGGTACGACTAGGTTGCATCCAGTCTTGTTGTCCTCGAGACCAAGGTCTTGGTCTCGAGTGCACTCGAGTTCGTTTTTAAAAGTCTTGGTCTTGGTCTTGAGGTCCAAGGTCTTGGTCTTGGTCTTGAGGTTCAAGGTCTTGGTCTTGGTCTTGGTCTTGAGGTTCAAAGTCTTGGTCTTGGTCTCGAAAGACCAAGACCAAGACCGGCTGTTAATATGAACAGTCATTTAACAGAACTCAAGAATTCTGTATCAAGCCTGCTTGCATCATACGACCAATATCTATGGATGTATACAAGTCATGTTGGTAAGGAAAACCCATTGGCAGCAGCAACAGTTATTCTGTATCAGACGGTATGATAAACCATGGGAAGATTTCAAAAGGACTCACTATCTGTACATTTACATCCAGTGCTTGAAAAGCTACTCTGTGTGTGTCAGCGACTTCAACACCTGTAGAACGTATTTTTTCACATGGCGGAATTTTTATGAGGCCCACCAGGCACGTCTTGGTCAGAAAATTCTGAGCGAATTGGTTTTTATAAAATACAAAAGGCATTTGGTATAAGAGTTTCAATGAAGGACTTTTGAATACAAATTCGTATTTCTCTGCAGTTTGCATTTAAAGTTAATTTGCTTGAATAAAATAAAAGACTCATGTTTTCATTAAAATAGCAAATATTCCGACTTTACAATTTTTAGAAGTCTTGACCTGATTTCGATTTTTTGGGTCTTGGTCTTGGTCTTGGTCTTGAGGTTCAAGGTCTTGGTCTTGGTCTTGGTCTCGAGGTTCAAAGTCTTGGTCTTGGTCTTGGTCTCGAGGTTCAAGGTCTTGGTCTTGGTCTTGAGGTTCAAGGTCTTGGTCTTGGTCTTGGTCTTGAGGTTTAAGGTCTTGACAACAAGACTGGTTGCATCTCATCACCAAGTCTGTTTAGCTCAGTGTTGAAATCAATAATTACACTCGCAGGAATCAAACTAAATGGATGATTCGACTCACCATTCACCTCCTCACTGGAAGTGGAACTACAAGATTTTAGGACACAGACCAGCGGAAGATTGGCATACAGATTAACACCACAGTATAAATAATTACACAGTACGTCGACTCCCGGCCTCTGCAGCAGTCAGAATGTGTGACCAAAAAACATCTTGAAAGAGAACGTTTCCATGCCGATACACCGGAAACAATCACATCAAATATTTTTTAAACGTTACAACAACATTGAGGACTACACGCCGATAGGCCTATATCGGAATCCATCAAATAAAATATTTTTTAAACGTTTAAACAACATCGAGAACTTCATTAGAATTAACCATATTATTTTTAACGTTAATTTCAGCTTAAATCTATAATTCAGGAGCTCATATTCAAGATGGCGTCGCAATCACGTGACCACAAAAACTAGTCAACAGCCAGCAATGAGAGTCGACGTACTGTGTAATTATTTATACTGTGTTAACACATTAACGACTATCTGCACTTGTGTCGCATTAACTTTCTTACACTCTCGTCGTTGAAGTGTAAAGGCCGAGAAAACTAAAACAGTGGTCCTTGAAAAGGCCAGAGACACCAATAGCTATCACGCATATCAGCATCCAAGATCGTGAAGCTATATGACGCGATCGATTCGTCCAACTTGTTTTTATTGTAATATCCATCTCTGAGCATCTCTATAGGCATTTCTTCGTGGCTTTGTCTTAAGTGCGTTTGTACCCTATTCCGTCAGATGGAAATGAGTCACAACTGTCCTTGTCTATTTTTTTTGTTCTGTGTGCTTTTCTGCTTTTCTTCATCCGTCTCTCTTTGAGGTCACTCTGTCTGAGTCCATGTCCTTCTCTCCTCGTAGACCTTCATCTCCCTGTATCTGTACTTGCGTCTGTCCGTCTGCTGTCTTTCCTCTTCTGTCTCACTGAATAACTTCCTTTATCTTTCTGCCTTTACTTCAACAGTCTGTCTGTTTGTCTGGCCATCCGTTTGTCTGTCTGTCTGTCTGTCTGTCTGTCTGTCTGTCTGTCTCTCTCTCTCTCTTTACGTCTGTAGTAGGCCTACTGAATTGTTCAGTCCGTCTGCTTGCCTCTGTTCATCTACACTTGCCTCTGTCTGTCTTTACCCGACCATCGATCTGCTACCATCCATCCATTCGTCCTTCCGCCTGCCTCTGCAGTCCGTCCATCCGTCCGTCTGCCTAATGGGCGCGTGCTAAGAAGCATAATACGGTTGAGTGGCATATGCTCGACTACGCTTCTTCGTCAGTGACTCAATTACGCAATTTTCCTGTCCAAACGCCGGATTTACAGCCAGCCACCATCGTCTGGTTCGCAGCCGTCCTTCGTCCAGCTCAAAGCCAACCACCGACCACCGGAAAAAGACAAGAAGACACATTCAGGAGGAAACTGACTCTGAAAATCACGAGTCTCTCCATCACAGAAAAACATTCTTTCTGGCTTTATTATGTACCGCAATTTTTTTTGGACTAAACTGCAGCCTTGACCACCAGTTTTATCCAGCAATGAATGTTGAACGACGCTTTGCTTGTTGTTGTACAATGGTTACTTTGGAAATTTTTTTTAATTGGATGCCTTTGACAGGATTTTCAAGGCGCTATATAAATGTTCAGATGCAGCACACGTGTGCATACATACATTTACTGCAGTTAAATAGTGAAACCATGGGCGGCGATCTAGTACACGGGGCACGGGGGACATGTCCCACCCACCTTTTAGAGTGGGGGACACTCCATACATTTGTCCCCCCTCCACATTTTGAAGAAACACCAAAAAGGCGGAGAAATGTAATTGCGCGTGAGGGTTTTCGTAGCGTTTCTGACCAGACGAGGTAAAAATATAATTTTTTGAGCAGAAGTGTCCCCCAAAATTATGAGAAAGAAGAAGGAATTCGTAAAACAGTCAAAAGTTTTTAGAGGAAATAATAAAATCATAAAAAGAAAAGGGTTATGAGGTTATTGTTGGGAGACGGGAAAAAAGTTGCAAAACGTGGTGAATGACTAAAGAAAAAGGTCATAAACTTTTTTCGGAGATGAAAGCGAAATTTTTCGGAGATGAAGTGGCAGAGAAATTTTTTGGGGGGCAAGATTTTCCAAAAACGGTCGTCGACGAGATCGTGGCCGACTTTGTTCCCCCCCACCTCTCAGACAACATCGCCGCCACCGAGTGAAACCTTGCAGATAGTATTCCTAAATAAGGTCACTACAATGGGGTCAGGGGCGGATCTAGACTTTTACTTTACGGGGGGTGATTTCATGGACGTCCAAGGTCAAAGGAATTAAAATTACTTATCAAGTTTAAAGCATGATTAAAGCAAGGGCGTGTAGAAGTAATATTCTAACTGCAGTCCGGCGCTGTACATGCGTAATAATAATCACATGACATTTATGAGTCATTTTCCGGTAAATGCATAAATTGACAATTCAGCTGTCCCCGGTCATTTCTAAGAAAACAATGCCTAGTCTGATCATGCTAAGTGATTAGATTAAAACGTTATTGATCAGTCAACAATTTAAGACCTTTGAAAGTAATTCAGAGCAATAAAATAATTTATTACAATTTATTTTGAATTTAAAATGTTCCACTCCGTTACCGTCCCTAGGCTATAGTACATATTGCTTTCGTCTACAATTTCAAAATGATTTGCATTAAACCAAAAAATGTGACTGTTTCTTTTATAATAAACATAATTGCATATTTCTAAATACAACTTAGAAACTTACAACTTCAGTATAATTTTTAAAAATATATTTTAACTTGTCCCGGAAAATTATGTCCGCTCCGTTAAAATGTAAAAATAAGCCAGTTCACCATTATCAATGCGCATGCGCAGCCATTTTGCTTTCACTTCCGGCCGTTCACACACAAACTGAAGCATGCCGTTGCCGATATTGCTATGATCTGTTTGACAGAGATATTAAAAAATATTTGACTGATTAGCCGTTCATATATATATAACAATAAAATGCGCTTGTGTGCGATTGTTAATTGCGGGTTCTAAGCACAGTTTAAAGTCCAGAATAAAAAAATTAAAGTCCAATTGCAAAACTATCCAGACCACGTGACCTTTATCTGCAAGCAGCCACATGGTCTGACTATAAACACCATAACACCCTCAAGTATCTAGTTTCCATCTAACAATAGGTATAGGGGGTGGTTTCCATTGCTCCAAATGGTCATATCTCATTTTGTAACCTCTCTCTTTTATATATTTCTTTAAATCCTCCACCTTCCATCGATTGAAGTCATTCAACGATTCTAAGCGATCCGCCATGTTTTACTTTGTGTGTTAACGTCGTTCCCGTCATGCCTTGCGCGAAAAATAAAGGTGAACTAGCTTATTATCTCGTATCTCACAACCCTTCCAGTTCTTTGGTCCCGCTACTTAATACATCTCTTCTGTGAAGATCTATGTAAGTAAGTATGTCTTAATAAAGGATCTGAATGCTAAGACAAATTTCTTACAAATTTTCATTTATTACGTACCTCATGTGTTTTTTCATAATAGAGTGTTTGCATAGTGACGTACCAGCCTCATTTGCATATGCCATATAAGGTAATCAACCATATTGGTTCAGTAACAAATGCTTGTTGACGTTGGATACGTAAGTGAACGGCGCTTATTATAAAGGGTGGAAATGGTTTTCTGTGTAATAGTTCGCTGCAGCAACTATTCGGAGAGGGATAAAGGGCCATTTTGTAGTTTCAAAAATATGTCAGCGTGAAGGCCCAGAAGAACGTGCCCGGAGCGAAGAACGCCGGCGACTTTGGCTAATTTGAGCTATAGCCAAAGATGATCTAGCGGAAGCGAAACTGAAAGCTGAACGATCTGCTGGAAACATTTCGTGATAGGTACATGTACATACGGTACTCACAATGTACCAATGGTTTAACTGCTATTTTGGCAGTACTCTCTGTTGTTAGCTCCTCGGTCTAGAATGGCCTTCCTCTGGCGCTCTACCTGCCTAAGAATAGGTATAGGGGTGCTACCTGCTCTCCAGGGTCCATTCTTACACGTCCTATTTCCATCTTAGGACTGCTCTCTTCAGGCGCGCTGGGATTGCGTCTGAGAAAAGTAGTTGCTTGAAGTGATACTATATAAATCTCCGTAATGAATGAATGAATTTTGATAAACTAGATTCTGTATATCAACAGTAGTCTATTATCAACAGTATGTTTGCTGCCTGTAATCATTTACTGTAAAGTGCTTACTCAGGATCTTTGGCAATGAACGAGAATTTGGGAGAAGCGGCTAACCCGGGTTTATCTGTATGATGGCAGTTAAAACGACATTGGTGTGTATAAACTATGAACGAGACATGATGAGGAAATTATATTTGAAAATAGGAATTAGGGTAGGTGAGGACAAAAGGAATTCAATGACACCTGAGAGGAAATAAAAGAACAAGAGAGATGGACATAATAATGGTGGAAAGTGAGAGAAGGTGAGAACAATTAATAAAAAGAGAACCATGAACTGCCATCCTGTGGTTTGGGAAAAGGCAACGTGAAAAATGATCTCGTTCCAGTGACACATAACTATCCACACGACTATCTTTCCTTTAGATATTGTAAATAAATAATTATTGTAAACATGTAATTGCTAAACTTCACAACAACAAACTGCAAAACATCATAAATGATTTTTTATAGTAAATATTGAAGATATTTGTACACTTCTGTGTACCATTCAAAATGTTAAAAGGCATTGGACCCATTGTAATTGCCAGTGATTAAACTGATATGGGACAGGTGTAAGCCTTTCCTAAAAGCTCAGCCAAAACTAGTGTGAGAATTGTAGAGTTTGATTCATGTAGAGTTGAATGTTTCATCCGTATTTTACAAACGGAGACAATTCAAAAATGCAAGAGAAAGCTTAAACTCCATAAAGTGACGACATTGCCAAATTTATTAGCATACAATTTGCATGGTCACAAATCTCACAATAAACCAGACGATTACTTTATTAGTAACCCACAAAGTGAATTGTGAAAGAAAATGCTAAAATATATGCACAATATAAACAGTTGATATGAAAACTAGAAATACTAGTTAACACTTATCTTTACGACATACTGGGGGGTTGGAAACGACCCTGCTGGGTGTGGAATGAAGACTTAACTGTGGGGTTTCCTCAGAAAGACTAGGGGAGTTGAACTCCCCCAAACCCCCGACAATTCTCACCCTGGGCAATACACATGTGCAAACAAATTTTGGAGCTTGTTGCTTACATGTATCCCAAAACTCAATATCACGGTTCACTCTGGTTACAAAAATGTAAGGAACTGCACAAGGAAATTTGCAAAAAAACAAACTCGCAAAATTCAACTTCACAAATGTGCATCTGTGCCTGCACCTAATAACAGTACTGATGTTCCTTGTGAAGTTGAATCTCATGACCTTCAGTGAAACAGCTGTCACCGCTGAATACATATTCCATTACATCATGAGCAACACCCCACTCTGTTACAGCCAATTTAAAAGAGGATTCAATGGGGATAACAAATAACTTGAAACAAAGACAGTGAAGGTTTTGATACATCTGTGCAACAGACATCTTTCAGTTTAAATGCTGTTGTCTTATCTGCTTGAAAAAGAAACCAGTTTTATTGAGTGTTTAATTTCAATCAACTCATTTTCAGAGATAGTTACATCGACTGATTCTGCCAAGGTCTGAAGTTCAGCCAAAGTGAATGTCCTTCATTAAACAAATATGCCAGTGGTCTCGCATTAAGAGACATGTCTGTGACATAACTGTCAGAATCTGGTGACACCAGTGACAGCACTGCAGGTTTATGACCACACTGACTTAATCTAAAGTAAAAGTTATCTATTTCTAATTCAGTAGGATAGGCCATTGCTGACGACTTTGAAGAAGCTGGCGAGGCAGACGGCTTACATCTAGAAACTAAGGAAGATGATGACACGGTGCTGCATATGATACTGTAGTTGACAAGACCAGGCACAGTGAAGGAGATGAGGGTGTCAAAAGTCTTCTTCAGTTTCTTTGCCATCGAAGAGAAGTCCATGTGAGCCAAAGGACGATAAGTCAAGTTGGTGACATGCGACGGAGCAGCCATTTACAGTAGACTGTGTACAGGAAGTTTGTAATTGTAATCTCCAATTTTCTAAAGCACCACTGTAAAGCTGAGCGCAAAGCACCAGCTTATTCATGAGTGCTGCGACGTATCAGAGGGGTTGTCCAGAGATCCATATTCATTGGTGGTCCGAGTCAGATTGCCAGAGAGACCAGGGACAGGCAGAGCGGCTGTTACTGCAGGTTTTGTTGAGGATGGGAAGGAAGGCTTGTAAGGCAGAGGATCAGATGGATTAGGATAGGAATTCTTGAAGAGGCAAGTCTTCAATTTGGAGTGGAAAGCCTGTGGGTTGATCAGTAGAGGAGCCCGAGGTAGATGACATTGAGTGAGTGGCGGTATTGGTGGAGGAACTGAGAAAATGCGGAATTTGCAAGTTCATTCCAGAGTTGAGATGCAGTGTGGGATATGGATCGGTCAGAGAACTTGAGGCGAGTACTGACTGAGGATGGGAGAGAGTAAGATAGGAGGATGAACGGATAGACCGGGGTGGCTGGATGGTGAAGAGTCCGTTAAGGTACTGAAAACAACATAAAACACACTTGCTAATTATAAACTGATGCAGTGAAAAATATAGAAAAATTATGTTACAGTATAATGTCGCTACGATTCAGAAATTAAAATTTAAATGTTACTAAATTAACGCTAAGATCTGGGACTAACATAACAACACCAACATAAGCATAGTCATGTTTTTCGTCAGTTTTGGAAAGAGGATTCTACTGTATCTTTGTATACGAACTACACCATACTGTAATCCGGAAATTCAAAGCCATTACAACAAGTGCAGTCGGACTAGGAATCCAATCCCAAGTCCTTACCATCTGTTCTTCAGCAGCTAATCGTAATCTCGAGATTTCTACAGCGCCCAAAAAAGCGAAGTCGCGGGAACCAGCTTATTCACAGGCGCTCAGTCAAATCATAATTAATAGGCGGGATGAAATCGGTTCCAGATCGAGATCCAAAGGGGTCAATCAGGCAGACAGGCACACCACGGCCTTGGTCAGACGGCTAAGGTGGGTAGTGTTTAGGGTTGAAGCGGCGAGGGATGTCTAACTACATTACACTACATCTCAAAATTCAAAACAATAATTTCTTTACAATGCACATGTTACTTAAAATTACCTTTTATTCATGAGACAACGCCTTCTTCCATCAACGAAAGACTTCGCGTACTTTGACAACAACTTTTTGTTTATTCGACGACTGAACCAAAATGGCAAATCACAGTCCCGCACTTAAGGCCACGCCCATCTGCAAAAGCTCTATACATCCACTCCGTTACTGCATTTTGGCAATGATTATGAATAAATATAATTTAAATCAGGGCTGTCCAACCTACGGCCCGCGGGCCACAATCCGGCCCGCCGAATGATCCCATCCGGCCCGCCACGCCTTTCTAAATATTCAATTTTTTATTTCAGAAGTCTGTAAATCCCATGCTTAATGTAAACTTTTTGTAAAGTATAAAAATCTGTATTGAAAAATACGACTTTTGCGTGCTAACATTCAGCCACAGCGTAGTCTAGAAATTTCCCATAAGTCTTTGCTTCACATAACATGAAGTTCTCCTTATTATAATAGCTCTTGGGGGAGTCTTGGGTATTGACGTTCCGATGATAATAAAATGGCAGCGTCTACAAGTGCAAGCAAAAAACGAAAAATTGATTCTGAATGCAGAGTTTTTAAGAATTCGTGGACCGAGGAATTTTTCGTTGTTGATCAGCTGGGAAGTATTATATGTCTTATTTGTCAGGACACTATAGCAGTCAATAAGGAATATAATATTAAGCGACATTATTCCTCAAAGCATGCTGCTAAGTATGACTGTTTGACTGGCCAAATTCGAAGCGACAGAGTAAGCTCTTTGAAACAAAGTCTAACGGGACAACAGAAGTTTTTTAAAGTTGCAAGTAGTACTTCGGAATCAGCGACAAAAGTGAGCTTTTTGATAGCTGAAGCTATAGCAAAGAGGGGGAAACCGTTTTCCGATGGGGAATTTGTAAAAGACTGCCTGCGGATATTTATTAACGCGACCGCTCCAGATAAAATGTCTACGGTTGAAAATACTTGTCTGTCACATCAAACTATAGCGAGACGGGTTGATGACTTAGCTTCCAACATTCAAGAAAATCTTGTTAAGAGACTTGACGAGTGCCAATTTTACAGTTTGGCACTGGATGAGAGCACAGATTTAAGTGATACCGCTCAACTAGCTATATTTGTTAGAGGCGTGACAAAGCGTTTCGTCGTTGTTGAGGAACTTCTTGACCTCTGCCCGATGAAGGGCACAACAACGGGAAAGGATGTTTTTGATGAAGTTAAACGTGTCTTGGCCAAATTCGGTCTGCCTGAGGATAAGCTTTGTGGGTTAACTACAGATGGAGCTCCTTCGATGACTGGAAAATACAATGGATTTATAGCGCTAATGCTGAAATCAGTTACTCATGACATAATTTCACATCACTGTATTCTTCATCAAGAGCAGCTGTGTGCTAAAGTTTTAGACATGAAAGATGTTATGGAGAAAGTTGTCTCAACAGTTAACTTCATCAGATCTCGAGGTCTCAATCATCGGCAGTTTCAAGCGTTTCTTCAGGAAGTTGCATCAGATCTTTCTGACATGATTTATTTCAGCCAGGTTCGCTGGTTGAGCAGGGCAGCCACGTTAAGCAGGTTCTGGTCACTGCGGGAGGAAATTAAAACTTTTCTTTCAAGCAAAGGAAAAGAGATAGACTTCTTGAATGACAATGTATGGTTGAATGATTTGGCATTTTTGGTGGATATTACTAAATTGCTGGCTGATTTGAATGTCAAACTTCAGGGAAAAGATCAGTTGGCCAACAAAATGTATGAGCAAGTCTTGGCATTTTCTCAAAAATTACAGCTTCTTCAAAAACAAATGAGCTTGAAAGAAGTGGTGCATTTTCCAACATTGTTAACCAGGCCTACACAAACAGTGAATCATGCCAAGTATTCAGAAGTACTTGCCCGCCTTTTAGATGAATTTACAAACAGGTTTAAAGATTTCCAAGCGCACTATAATGATATGAAGTTATTTGGTGAACCATTTGGAGCAGATCCTGCTAATGTTACTGAAACACTGCAGATGGAAATTATTGACATTCAAAATGACAGCCACATGAAGAGAGCTTTCAAGGAACATGACCTTCTCACATTTTATAGGAACTATGTATCTCCAGAAACTTTTCCCAATTTGTCCATTCTTGCGCTTAGATATAGTGCACTCTTTGGTAGTACATACTGCTGCGAGCAGCTGTTCTCTAAAATGACCAATATTAAAACAAAATCAAGATCGGTTTTAACCGATGGACATTTAACCGGACTACTCAGAATATCTACATCAACTGTTGATGCTGATATAGACTACATGTGTAAACAAAAACAATGCCAATTATCTCACTAGCAGTGTTTAGCACGCAGCTATATGATACTGTAACTGTGTAACTGTAACTGTTGTAACAGTATTTGTATTTGTAACTAATGTATACCACTATACCAGTATACTGAGTATAGGTACTATAGGAGTATAGGGCTACCGTAGGCGAATAAGAATTCTGTGGTAGTATGCGAATATGTTGTTTTGATTCATAAATGCCAAAATGTTTACTCCGGCCCTTGGAGTCTTAGAAAAATGGTGATGTGGCCCTCCGCCTAAAAAGGTTGGACACCCCTGATTTAAATAATATTTTTAATATAACATTTATAAGCTATATAATGAGTGTACCGACAATTAATGTGGACGCATGAGAGATAATATGATATTTACCGTGCTGATACACAATTTGTCCACTCCGTTAACTGTCCACTCAGTTACCATAAATGTGACCCTTGAGGTACTAAAATTTATTCCACTGTCAGGATAAGTCGTCTACTTAAATTATCATTTCTAATACAACTTATATAACAATATATGACATTTTAAATAAATTTTTGCTTCGGCAGACTGTTTTTTTAAAGTTCACTTTTCACATTCTGTGCTCAATTCTCGACAAATGGTAACGGAGCGGAACTTTTTATGGTAATTTTTTTATGTAATTTTGATGTTATGAGCAGATTTTTAAGACAACATCATAAATATTTTAATGTTTTTTTGTTCATTTGATCACTGGTAATGATTAGCTGAAGTGATTTTTATTTTGTTATTTGGCCAAAAAAATACAGTCAACTTTACGTTGATTAGATTCCCTATTTTTCTTTCGGTAACGGAGTGGAACTTCTTAACAAAATTTAAAATGTGATGGAATTAAATAATCATTTGTATTGTAATTTCTTTTATATTTATTTTATAAACATTAATACTAAGAAAATATTGGCATGTCAAACTACGCAGTAGGAAGCTGTCTACTATATATAAATAGCTCATATGTTTTGGTAACGGAGTAACGGAGTGGACAAACATTCCACTCCGTTTTTCGTAGGGCTATTTTCTTTCTGCTAAAAACTTCATAATTTTACATATTAGTGCAAAACCAAATATATATTAGTGAAATAGAAATATTCAAGATTTGCTTCAAACAAAAATCAATGTAATCTGCCCCCAAAATTTTTTTGCTTCTTCAATTAGTGAATGTGACATATTACCGGAAAATGACTCTTATCCTGTAGTACACTATAGTATATCAAATTTTTAAATTTTAAATATAAAGAAAATCATTTTTTGGACTCTTACGGGGGCGATCGCCCCAATCGCCCCCTCTGGATCCGCCACTGAATGGGGTTTACCTGTAACCGACTTGTAACTGCAGTATCAACAAGCACAGGAATAATTTTTGGGTACCGGTACCCCAAATTTTAGACTAGCTAGGGTACAGTACTCCCTACTTTTTCACAATGTGAATAATCTATGCCCATTTAGTTAAGTATAAACTTGGCACTCCGCACTCTTTGATGACTTTTCATAGCACTAGTTGAACACTAATTAATTATTACAGAAAAGAAGGGGATGCAATTGGTACTTCCACATTCTAGACAAAATCATTGTGCCACTGATAGCTAGCTCGCTGCCAGAGGCGGGCACAATGTGTGGTCCCAGGGAATAGTGAGTTACACTACACTTTTGTCAACAAAACACTTGAACACTTAAATTCCTCACAAGAGATTTATTTTATCTGACATTTAACGTAAAAGAAACCTTTAATATGGAAAATATCATGTATGAAGCTGCATCGTTTCAAATAGACTAACGATTAGGAAGACATCAAAAGCAATTGGTACTTTGGTAATTGAACTCATTATCTTAACAGAGTATACAACATTTTCCTAAAAACAAATTAGCAAAACCTACACATGTAGCTCTGACATCATAAAAACATCTAAAATCACTTCCATTCAGAGTAATATTGTTAACGATTTCAACATCTCTTGAAAGCACTTACCAATAAAAAGTAAAAATAGGCTGGGTCTTCTACTTGCAATCATACGACGCAATTCCTAAAGTTCGTTACCTAATGCTTGTTAGCGTTGTATAAACAATTCATCCGTCTTTCCATACATCCATCCATCCTACTCTGTCAGTCTGCATATCTGTCTCATTCTGTGAAGCGAAAGCATTTAGCAAAGGTCATACGCATTATCCAATTCCGTGAGAAGCTTTTAAGCAAACCATGCAAGGCACAGTAGCTGTAAACAACAAGTGTTGGTCACCCTGCCCACATGCGTCCAGTCAAATGTTTTATGGGCCGGTTGGCTTGGCACTCGAATGAAGGGAGAGACACTAAAGCACTCATCTTAAATTCCCAGTACCTGAACCCCGAAGTCCAAGACGTGTCACCACTGCCTCACTGGTAAGTGGCAAATTTATTGTAGCCATGAGTTTACAGCCTTGCATACTGTGACTGAGGTACTCCCAGTGGCGGATCCAGAGGGGGGCGATTGGGGCGATCGCCCCCCCCCCCCTAAGAGTCCAAAAAATAATTTTCTTTATATTTAAAATTTAAAAATTTGATATACTATAGTGTACTACAGGATAAATGTCATGTGATTATTATTACGCATGTACAGCGCCGGACTGCAGTTAGAATATTACTTCTACACGCCCTTGCTTTAATCATGCTTTAAACTTGATAAGTAATTTTAATTCCTTTGACCTTGGACGTCCATGAAATCACCCCCCGTAAAGTAAAAGTCTAGATCCGCCCCTGGGTACTCCCCATTATACAGACCACAGGTTTTACCGTACTCCAATACCATACTTGAGCATATACATCTGCCATGCTTAGTAGTCATAAAACTGTCATTAGATAGAAAGAAGCTCTGTATAAATATAAAAACAAATAAATCTCAAATTAAACTCGGCAGTTTGAACCGCTTTATCACAGAGCTCACATATTGTCGCAGACAGAAACTAGGTGTATTCATCCACACTCTGTCTACGATTACTATATCTGGCAAAAACAGCCACGAGTGTAGTAGCCACAATTCTCACAGACATAAATTGTCTCCAGCTGACTGACGCTTTACAGCTTGGAACCGGAACCAAGTTCCAGAAGAGCACGACCGTCATTCAGGCTCTGTTCCAGGTAAGTGGAAAACTTCAGAGCATCCGTTTCGGCAGATGACCTCCACCTGGAAATGGCGAAAAGGAGTCGATCGTCCATCGGATTGTAGCATATGCCGTAGCCATCGGGAACAACCGGACCGAAGCAGAGCAAACCACCGTGCCTCGATGGCACCTGCAACACACAGAACAAGGCAGACCTTGTAACAATCACTCGAAATATTTGCAGTCTTACCCACGACTGAACTGCCCATCGCTCAGTGGAATCAGACTGACTTCATAAGAACCACACAAAATACAGTTTTAAGCTCTCAGGCCTTCTTGAGTGAAGGGTCCAAAGCTTTTGAATTTACTGCCCCATTTTGTGCATCTAGGTGTGCAAAATAGTCCAGTGGTTATTGTGCAGGACTGTTGATCGTGAGTTGGGGGTTCAAATCTCTGATAGGGCAGAAATTTGTTTAAAGATTCTGCTCCACTAGCACCTCATAGCCAACTCACCTATAATGAGTACATTGACCGCACAGTCAGTGGGAATATCAGACACCAAGGGGGGGGCGAGGACTGGCCACCAGCCACTGTATGCACAAGACAAATGAAGTCCCTAACATTTCACACCCAAGGGAACATCTAAAGGCTAGCTTAAGGGACTGCTCTTCATCCTCAGTATCTATTACCAATAGTTGATGCTATCCAAGGCTCAGCTTAAAATTCGTCTGTTTCAACATGCGTAGTTTATAGGAGATAATGACTGTGGAGAGTGGAGTCACTTCCAGTTAAACAACAAGTGAAGTTTCTGCATTGTGATAATGACACTGTAGACAGTAGACATTTCAGATTGGTCTACAGCACCAACATATCTACTGCCTTACCTAAACCACGACCATCAAGCTATTACCACTTATAGTAACAATAACATGCTATTTTACATACATAACAGTTAACACCATTATAGCTGCTACCATCACCACCACCGTCAACACCTTTGCTGACCTGACTGGTGGAAATCGTCCAGGCGGTCGTGCTTTCGTACACCTCATCCTTGAGCAGCTGTGGAACTTCCATCTGGTTTTCAAGGGCAATCAGCTTCAGACCCAGCAGGTGACGATCTATGCCTTGACCATTTATGACCTGAAGATCAGTCAATAATATTTATCAATCAGTCAATTTATCACAGTCAGTTTATCAATCAGTCAATTTATTAATCAGTCAATATATCACTCAGTTATTTTATCAATCAGCTACTCAAATATTTTTAACCATTTTTTATGCAATGTAAGCAAACATTTCCATTTATATACTGCCCAATGAAAACCTTAAAATCTGTGGAAACTCTGTCCATCATCCCTCCAAAGTCAGTTATACAATTACCAGCGCACATTGGAAGGTTAAAAAGGATCTCATTGCTCGACTGTACATTTCATGGGATTCTTTAATTTGAGATTAAGCCTCTGAGGACTTTGTACACAGTGTCACTTTTACTACTAGATTATTGCGCTTTCATGTAATTCCAGAAACACCTTGCTTCAAGTTGCTTTTTCCATGTATATAATTAATTATCATTACTAATTACTAGAGCACTAGTGTCTAACGCACAAGGCAACAATCGATGGCACACAAAAACTAAGTCGTAATCAGGTCAATACCCTAAAGTCAGTCAGTTTAGACAAGAGAGGCAGCCTAAACGAAATCCACCACTGACATCAATCTCTGTACAACCTCTCTGATATGATGCAGCTCTTGTGAATGACTTTGAGCCTAGTTCTAGAACAGTGCTTTAAAACATGTTGAGTTTACGTTTACAAGCTTTTGATGGGTAAACCAGCTGAAAGAGGCAAGACTTACTTAACGACTTTACGACCGAAGTGATTGCATCTGAGACTAGGCAGAACGCCCAGATGCAAGGAGTAAAGTTATCTTGTTACCTGGTCTGTGTACGAGCGGTGTGCTGCAAGTGCCAACCGCAGGTGATCTGCTTTTTCCTGAAACGTTTTGTTTTGAGCTGTCATCGCCTGGCAGTAGGCCGCGGATGCCAATGAACATGACCGTATGGTATCCGTTCTGCCGTGCTGGAACTTTCGCAGCGACCCGCTCTCGTAGGACGGTACCGGTTGTCCATGATATCTGGAGAAAGAATTTGCTCTCTTCAGACTTACCCGAATGCAAGATATTTCAAAACTTCTATAGCACCATTAGTTTTATGTGCAAGGCAGTGGTCGCTTTCAAGCAAAACTGTATCCTGAAATGATGAATGTTCAAAAAAGAATACGACCCTTTCCTTTCGCTATTTTTAGAAGCAGTTATGGGCATCATGTGTTAGCACATTCATTTTCTTCCCTGACCATATAATGGCAAGGTGGTCGATCCTCTCCCTGTCATCGTTCATCCTTCCCATCGACAGTGTACAGCCGATGTACTCATTTATAGCACAGTTCACATGGTGGCACTAGTGGAATGGAAATCATACATTGCTAACCTCACAGAGGTTTGAATCATGATAAACTTTCGGCTGACAGTTTAATATAACAAACTATTACTTTCATATTCAACGTATATTTCGAAACTGCCAACAATTACCGGTAGTAGGCAAGTTGGAATGCGACTTGGATGAAGGCGTCTGGACTTGATTTCAATTTCTTCAGTGTGTTTTTACCGAAATGTGAAAATGTGTAATATCGCAAGTCCAAATCTCCTATCAGGCTGGTTAAAAGCAACAACAAAAGTTTTTCAACCGGAAATGCAAACTAATCAACTAATTACGGTAAACGAAGACAAAGGTAAATAACGATCAAAAAATGAATTTAAGGGAATTCGAGCTAAGGAAGTTTCAAAGAAAAGATAATGTAGCAGTTACTATGAAGGTAAAGTAAGAAGAAGAGAAGTTCCTTAAGCTAACCTCAAAAGGCAGCCATGGGTAAGAAGTGTGACTTCATTTTCTTAACCTTGACTTACGGGAGAGGGTGGCCACTCCTCTCCCTTGCCATCTGATCTTCCCACTGACAGTGTATGGTCAGTGTACTCTTTATAGTCAAGTTGGCTAGGGCTGCAGATGAAGCAGAAATGTCAAAACAAATTTCTGTCATAGAGGGGATTTGATCCCCCGACCTCTCGGTTGACAGTCCAGCATGCTGACCACTAGACACCCAAGTAAGGTTAGGCAAATACATGATGTCGAGGACTGGGTCGGATTGAATTTACTTTGGTCTCTGAGTCCTTCCTACCGAGTAAACAAAATGTAAAGAAATAAAAATAATAAACAATGATCATAGTGCCACGTACACATTTTGATTTTCAAAACATTTTAATTCCAATTTACATTGTTTTTTCACTCCTTAGAGATCAGTCACTCTTGGCTTCAATCAATCAATCAATCAATCACTTGAAGTAACCATGCATTATCATAATGGCACTATAATAGATCAGTCATTAGATTGTATTGTTATGCTAAGTATAAGTAAAAATAATGATAATTAACTAACTCGTCAAACGATTTGGATGCTGAGGCAATGGCCCTTTCTGTATCACTGTCGATATTGAATTTAAGCTTTTCTGGAGCCACCAAAGTTACTGAATCTTCAACCAGCTTTTCGTCTTGTTTGCTAAAATAACCAAAGGAAAGGAAATGACTTTTCCTGGGTTTTTTCTAACAACAGAAAACGTGTATTAGAAAAATCATGAGTAAACTCAGATTGAAATGGTCAAAGACCTCACTCAGATAACATCCTAGAATTAAAGAGTTAAACACCACACCACAGCAATGTTTACAGGTTAAAAACCTGCTGATAAATATTAAGAGATTAAAAAACTTAAATAGCACTGATATTTTAAATTTTGCTATTTCCTTACAGCCGTGGGTAGCAGTAGTCGATGAGACCGAGGATCGGAGGGCCCTCAGCAGCCGAATGCTCATAGTTAAAGCCAATCATACCATCTGGTGACACGATCGCCTTTCCAAAAGACAAATGAAATCGATAAAATTGCAAAACGCAAGTCAGATAATCACATACTAATTAACTAGCAGTTTACAGCATCTGTATAAAATTTTGATGATTATATAAATTGTTATTCTCTAGATTATATTTATACAAATTAAAATAAAATTTTATTAAATAAAACATATAAATTTACTTAAATTTCATTTGTATGTCACCAATTCAGAAGTGTTGATGCCAACAAATTGGAACAATCTCCCAAAACACCAATATCAATGAGCAGTAACACCAAAATAAAGTAGTAGTAACACAGATTTGAAGTGGTAGTAACACTCAACTTAAGTGGGTAGCAACACCAAACTGAATCTGAGGTAACAATGATTTGAAGTGGTAGTAACACCAAACCAAAGTGGTACCAAAACCATACCAGAGTCGTAGCAACACATTGGACAAACTGAAGTGACAGTACATGTAACACCAAACTGAATTTGAGGTAACAGTGATCTGAAGTGTAGTAATACCAAACTGAAGTAGTAGTAACACAATACACCAAACTAAAGTGGTAGTAACACCAAACTGCCACAGTAGTAATGTTGAACTGGAGTTGTAGTAACATTGCTTGGAAATGGTAGTAACATCAAACAGAAATGGTAGTAACACTGGTCTGGTGTAACTGGGGTTTATGCACGACACCACATCAGCAGAACTTCTCTAATGGTAGCTTCGACTTGACTCTTACACACCTGGAATATTTTGTCGAACCACCGGTTTCCACTGTTCAGTCGACTTCCACCTCCGTGCTCCACCTGGTTTAGGAGGATGGTATCACGGTCAGTCACCTGGTTGCCTTGGAGACAGGATTTGTCAAGATTAAGCACAAAGATGCTTCGGTGGATGTTGTCCAAGTTCTTCTTATTTGTTTGATCTGCGTTGCATTAACAGGAAAGATAATGCGTTATGTACAGGAAAGAAAGTAATGAATTTCTGTAACTTAGCGCATGCAAAGCATTATCTAAGATAAAGCGTTATGCAACTTAAGTAATTTCTTATGCAAAGTGAAGTAACTAATGCATTATATAAGGTAAAGTAATGTATTAAGAAACTTTAATCTCTCCCTATTCTAAGGAGAAATCTAAAGTGTAACAGACAATACTGAGGTAACTTGATCAAGGAAAATCCAGTAATGTATTCTGTACGGTAAATTAAGCATAATATATTACATACCTTAAACAAAGTGATGTATCACATAACATTTTTATAAAGTAAGTCATGAATTCTGTAATTTCTGAAGACGCGATCCATCTTCTGAGTCTAGAGTACAAGACTCTCATGGTATATACCTTGAACAAGCCTCGCGTAGGCCTTGTACCAGTTGTCCCTGTGGTCAGTCGTCAGGATACCAATGGGCAGGGCCGGTTCCTCCGACAGCTGGACGATCTTGGCGAGCTGTCGGTAGAACTGACCAGCGGTCAGTGGACGGCCATCAGCTGTGTAAGCATCGAGGGAGAATATCTGCCACAAAAATTAAAAACCTTTAGTAATTTATTATTTTGTTCCTTGATTTTTTCATTCTCCTAAATTTATGTAGCACCAGAACCTAATGACGGGGCATTGAGTGATGATGCTAAGCAATGACATTCTTGAAATTTAACATCAGAAAATTTATCCAGAGCTGAAACCATACAGTAATAAAGTCTCTAAGATTTCAGACGTTTGAACCAACAAATTTCAGTTGTATCATACTGCATAGTTCCCTGTTGGAAGGTCAGCACACTAACAATCCTACATTACACTCCTTTGTTTGGTACCTTGGCACCTTTGCGATGTTCTCAAAAGGTCCTGCATACCAGCAAAGGCTCACCTGCATGCATACATAAAATTACAAAAGAGCAAAGTCTGTTATTTTAGTATCGTGAGTAAGTACATGGTTGTTACGAATGACAGTGATGTGTTTGGGAGAGTCCGGTTGACCGCCCGGATTTATTGAGACTTCATCACGCTTTGGACCCGGAATACGACTACATCCAAGAATCCGGAAGAACTGCTTCATGCACAGCTCGTTATTTCCAAGTCGATCCACAGGAAGGGTCGATCTAAAACCAGAATACCAGCAATCATATTCTCTGGTAGAAGGCACTATATACCATAAATGCTCAAATATTATAAGATTTTATACAGCACAAGCTAATATGCATGCATGTATTAGGATATTTAATAAAGGGCATCATATGCACCTCACAAAATCACTGTGCTAACTGCATATAATTGTACACACTGTATATAACTACGGAGAAGAAGAGCAGTCCCTTAAGCTAGCTCTGAGGTAGCCATGCATATGAAGTGTTAATGACTTCATTTTCTTAGCCTTGGCATATGAGGGTAGGCAGCCAGTCCTCTCCCTTGCCGTCTCATCTACCCACCGAAATTGTATGGTCAGTGTACTCATTATATAGCTAAGTGGGTACAGGTGGAGCAGAAATCTTGAAATAAATTTCTGCCCTGACCCGGAATTTGAACCCCAACCTCTTGATTGACAGTCCAGCACACTAACCACTACACACTATCGAGCACCCCCACTAAAAAAATACATACATAAAATACATAGATGCGTACATGACTGCTCAGATACAATCATACATGCATGTTTTTACTGTCATTTCAGCAACAGGTGATAAACCGTTAGGTTCGCCTAATGTTGACCTTATCTTCAAGCAAACATGTACTCATGGAAGCGCTTTGATTCATTCATCAATTAAGAATTCAATTACAATAAAATTAAATTAAATCAAACAAAAGACATTTTGACTCACTCGTCAATCTTCTTTTTGTATTCCATGACGTATGACGTGAACCTAGCAGCATACCTAAACAACAAAACAATGTTTAACAAAGTGATAAAGAATGCCAACAACCAACCACACACAATTGTACTATTGTAAACTACTGTCAAGTATCATAATCTGAGGGCTCTAAAGTCGTTCTGTAGAGGATGGGTCATCTGCCTTCATATACCAATGCCAAGAAAACAAAGTCGCTAACGCTTCACAGTCAAGGCAGACTCTCAGACTAGCTTATGGACTGCTGTTCTTCTTCAAACAATCATGTACAGATCATATTCAGACTACCCTCTGAGAAAATCCTTAAACAACAGGACCACGTCTCTCAAAAATACTGCAGATATCATACCATACCTTACCTTACTGACGTTAATTACCTTACCTTGCACCTCTTAGTACCTCACAGGGTAATTGTCCATCATAAGGCTGCCTTGGTTTTATTCATACTCTGGAGCAAAGACAATTCTCTGACCGAAGTTGTTGGTCCAGGCCCTGGAAAGGCAACGCTGGAGTCAGAATTCCTGGATTGACATGTATTGGAACCGGAAGGCGATACTCCAAGTAGGCGATGTTGAGCCACCACTCCTCCAACTGAAGGGCACAGAACACGAAATGCACCAGGTAATGTAGTCTAGTAAGGTAATGTAATGCAAGTAATATAGTGTGACATAATTATTAAGGTAATGTAATGTCACATAACTATCAAGGTAATGTAGTGTCACATAACTATTAAGGTAATGTAGTGTCACATAATTCAAAATATAATCCACTTTAACAAGGCAAGGTATGGTAAGTAAGCAAGTCTTCACTCACAATTGCTCACCGTCATCGATTGATGCTCGGTCATTAGATAATAGCACTTAATACATGCATAATAATAATAATGATGATGATGACGCAAACAAGGAGTTGAACCCAGGACTTGTCTTGCATCATGCACTTTCTTTACCCAGTTGATTGTATTCTTGGCTCTTTGTTCCAGAAGCTGCTGCAACTTCTCACCAGCCTCACCTGGTCTCCCGAACTTCTCGACCAACTGAAAAATAACAAATTAAAAATAGGTATAACATGTTAAGTTGGGGGTGTTCATAGCGTAGCGGTTAACGTGCTGGACTGTCATTCGATAGGTCTGGGGTTCACCCAGAAATTTGGTTCTAGATTTCTGCACCCCTAGCCAACTCAGCTATAATGAGTACACTGACCATACACTCAGCTGTAGGCACTTAGGAAGATACGACAATCAGTGATCGGATTGGCCACCCGCCCTCATATGCAGAGGCTAAGAAAATGAAATCGCTAACACTTCATACCCATGGCTGCCATAGGGCTAGCTTACAGCACTGCTCTTCTTCTGACATGTTAGTTAGTGGGAAACTGAAGAGGTCAATTTCACTTTCTCTTAACATCGCACCAAATCGTAGGCCCTGTTTTACAGTCCAGAAAACTGACAAAGAGTATCCAATGGCTTCATCATGAAGTATAATTGTTAACCAGACAACAGAATTTGAAGAAGCAGAAGAAGAGCAGTCCTTCCTTGTGAGGAAATCATGTGTATAAAGGGCTAACTACTTCATTTCGTTTTCTTAGCATCAGCATGATTAAGGATGGGTGGCCGTTACTCTTCCTCAGTCTGATCTTCCAACCAAAAGTGTATGGACAGTATATTCCTACTGCAGTCGAGTTCGCCAGAGGGCGCTAGCATAACAGAATCTCAAACTAAATGCCTGTGTCAAATTATTTTATTATAAAGAAATATTTGTTAACTAATTAAATACTTGCAGTGCCGGCCTTAGGGGCGTGCGAACCGTGCGGTCGCACGGGGCCCGCAACTTAGGGGGCCCGAAAATGTCACAAAAAATTAACATGAACAAGACACCCTAATAAATTAGTAATAATAATGTGATGGTTTCGATTGTATCTTCTCTTCTGTCAATAAAATAAAAGTCAATTTCCTCTATATCCCAGAATTCTCGTGTATAGTTAAATTTGACTTGTTGTACTTGTTAACAATCTACTAAAATAAAATGACTAGCAAAGAAAAACAATTTGACTTGTGTCATGGGAGGGGGCGTACAATATACTCTGCACGGGCCCGAAATATCCTAAGGCCGGCACTCATACTTGTTTATTAACTGACAACAATGTAGTACCTCACAAGCATGCCTGTATTTGTCGGGCTTGAGAAGGGGCTTGACGCTGATGAGGAACTTCTGCAGGGTTTGAGAAAGAGGTGGGACTGGCATACGAGGAAGGTTTTGTTGGGTAGAGTATGGGCACACATCCAACGGTCCAATCCTCTGCCGCCTCTCCCCCGGCCGAGAGTTCAGTAAAGTGTTGATGCCCATCGGTAAGAATCTCTGCCTTACCTGAAAGAAAATGGAAACATGTTTTAGCTTAGCACAGATTTTGAAAACTCACCATATATATATAGGGCCTACCATCTCTTCACTGGCAAAGAAAACTCTCTGCCCTCTCCCAAACATTTCAGCTTGTTTTGAAAAAGAACTTTTCAGCCAAGGCAAAACAATACTTACTTACTTACTCATATAGCACCTGAATGGATGCCAATCAAATCTAATCTTATGATTTCCATAGTGCCATTACTAAAATGAACAAGATGTCAATCAAGTAAAAGCCTAGACAAAAATTGTAATCCGTTGCAGAAGTCCCATCGAAATCCAATATGTCAGGGCAACTAATCTAAGCAATCTCAAACATTCTATATTTTTACTTTGCATGTTTCACAACTGAAAATATTTCCAAACGATATTCTTTACTACAACGAACTCTAAGCTTATATTATAGCCCTACTTCGCACAGGCGCAGGCCTACCAACTGTGATTAAATGTGTAAACAACTTCTCATTCTTCATAAAACGATGCTTAGTTCTTGCGAAAGCAGCAAATGGTTCAACCCACCCAGGCAAAAGATCATCTTTACAAACCCAAAGTCCATCAGTAACATGAACTCTGAGATAAAAAATGCCAAATGTCAAAGCGCTGGAGTAATTAATCACACGAATTTATATTCGTTAACGGGTGCGATGCATGTTTGTAAGTGTCATATGGGATTGTATCAGTTTACAGTAGACTAAAGCCACAACCCTAACTGGGTGTCGAGACTCGGACACAACTTACCGCGATATTCCTCGCAAAAGACAGCCTAGTCGCCACTGCCAGCGTCATCGCGACTCGCTTATATATAAGCAACTTATTATCGTTAACAAAATCTCAATTTAAGCCATGCGAGCCGCACAAAACCCACTTTTAAACCTTAACCTTTGAAACTGCTGCTTACGATAACATGACCCAGTTACATCGATACCGTCGACACATGACCCCATAACCCGACCTCACTCGAAACCTTGTTTTGTTCAATGACGAATCGGTTACGATCGTCGATTCACGAAAAAAGTCGAAATCATCTAACGCTCTCATTTAGATAATTTTGATTTTTTTCTTGTATCGATGATCGTAACTAACCTATTCGATCGTTGCCATTGAAAAACCACTGTTGAAACTATCCAACAATTAAAAACTGATTCGATTGAATCCAGAACTTTGATATGAACCATGATAAATAGCCTATAGGCCTAGGCTAGGCCTATGCAAATTTCTTGGACTTCGATCATTTCAACGTAAAGCTATTTTGAACATTGCGCCTTCTCTGGCCTGGTATAAATAAAGACTGCAGACCGAAAACTGTCGTTAAATTCATAGAATAAAGCGAAATAAAATTAATTTAAAATGACTATAAGAAACTTGTAAAAGTTAACAGAATGCGCATGCACACTGAACAAGCACGTCAATGCAGACAGCGTGCCAGCCTTCGTTGTTTCAGATTTCTGTCTGCCTATTCCATTCTTTAACGAAAGAATGGAAATTGAAATGTGTAATTAATTCTGAATAATTATCTTCAATGAACCCCGTCATATAGTTAACAGGTTAATACATTGTTCGGAAATTTATGAATAAAAACATTTGAGTGACTTAGGCCTACAAATTGCTCCCAACGGCGTCGGTGATTCTCGCACTT
The DNA here is from genome assembly GCA_963556255.1 of Allolobophora icterica. Taxonomy (NCBI): domain Eukaryota; kingdom Metazoa; phylum Annelida; class Clitellata; order Crassiclitellata; family Lumbricidae; genus Allolobophora; species Allolobophora icterica. Next base: position 80,505,914 of record OY744603.1, on the reverse strand, counting down.
TAAACAAAGATCTTATAGTAATGAAAGATGTATATGGGCATCACTCTAAGATCTTTGATTTGAAGTACAGTAAGTAAGTAGAACTAAGAAATTCAGCGTGCCAGCTCTGTGCATAGGCGTAATTTGTGAGGATACGAAGGGTACCCGTACCCCCACTTTTGGGCTGGGGTACCTTACTTTTAAACAATGCCAATCCATATTTTATTATTGTGCCTTCTTAGAGATGGTCTCCGTGTGAAAATTAAAGTGGAAAAGCAATTGGTACCCCCACTTTTTAGACCAAAGTTACGCCCCTGGCTCTGTGTTGAGACTTTTAATTCAATAAACCTGACCGCTTCACTTTCGAGTGGAAGGCGTGGCCCTCTGCGTGTCTCCTGCAGGACATTATACCGACGCCCTTGTTAACACCAGTAGGGCCTACGTAGGTGTCTATAGCTCAAAATATGACGACATCGCATTAAATAAAAGAATCGTCTGCTTGCTATCTATCGCTGTCTGCGTTACATGCCCAGCCAGCACACCGACATCGGGCCAATGTTTGCCCAATGTCACAAAAACCACTAACGTTGGGCCTATGTTGTCCCTATGTCGAATGCAATATTGGCGTAATGTAGGGTGTACGACGTGTATTCCACGTATACTTTTTCATAGTCATAGAACATGTTTTGTAATTTAATTCCGTTTTCACCTATTAAAGAGTGCCAGGAACAAAGAATTCTGCACATGTGAACACTTAGATATAATCTAATTTCCGATATTTATCAAGTTTCTTACATACATCGGACCAATGCTGGGCCAACGTCGGATCTATTCATACTCACAGAATGTGTATTTTAACTCAATACCGATTTTGTCTGTTGAAGCGCGCCATGGACAAAGAATTCTACATATATTGACATTTATATATGAGAAACTTTCCGATATTTCTGATGCATGTCACATACGTCGGACCAATGTTGCGCCAACATACAGAATACCAACATTGGGCTAACGTTAACCCAATGTCAAAAAATCACTAACATTGGCCCTATGTTGTCCCTATGTCGAATGCAATATTGGCACATTGTAAGGTTTACAACGTGTATCCCACGTATACTTTTTGTATCGGTAGAATAGGTATTTTCACTTAATTCAGTTTTTGTCTATTTTAGGATGCCAGGAGCAGAGAATTCGGCATGTGTAAACATTTATATATCATAAAATTTTCAATATTTCTGACGCATGTCACATACGTCGGACCAATGCTCAACCAACGTCACACCTCAAAGGAGAAAACCAACATAGGGCCAACGTTGACCCAATGTAAAAAAAATCACTAACGTTGGCCCTATGTTGTCCTTATGTCGAATGCAATATTGGCGTAATGTAGGGTGTACGACGTGTATTCCACGTATAGGCCTACTTTTTCATAGCCACAGAACATGTATTTTAACTAAATTCCGTTTTCACCTATTAAAGAGTGCCAGGAACAAAGAATTCTGCACATGTGAACACTTAGATATAATCTAATTTCCGATATTTATCAAGTTTCTTACATACATCGGACCAATGCTGGGCCAACGTCGGATCTATTCATACTCACAGAATGTGTATTTTAACTCAATACCGATTTTGTCTGTTGAAGCGTGCCATAGACAAAGAATTCTACATATATTGACATTTATATATGAGAAACTTTCCGATATTTCTGATGCATGTCACATACGTCGGACCAATGTTGCGCCAACATACAGAATACCAACATTCACCTCATGTGTACAGAATACCAACATAGGGCCAACGTTAACCCAATGTCAAAAATCACTGACGTTGGCCCTATGTTGTCCCTATGTCGAATGCAATATTGGCGTAATGTAGGGTGTACGACGTGTATTCCACGTATAGGCCTACTTTTTCATAGCCACAGAACATGTATTTTAACTTAATTCCGTTTTCACCTATTAAAGAGTGCCAGGAACAAAGAATTCTGCACATGTGAACACTTAGATATAATCTAATTTCCGATATTTATCAAGTTTCTTACATACATCGGACCAATGCTGGGCCAACGTCGGATCTATTCATACTCACAGAATGTGTATTTTTAACTCAATACCGATTTTGTCTGTTGAAGCGTGCCATGGACAAAGAATTCTACATATATTGACATTTATATATGAGAAACTTTCCGATATTTCTGATGCATGACACATACGTCGGACCAATGTTGCGCCAACATACAGAATACCAACATTGGGCTAACCTCAAGACCAAGACTTTTAAAAACGAACTCGAGTGCACTCGAGACCAAGACCTTGGTCTCGAGGACAACAAGACTGCTGACATCAAGCCCGAATGGGTTGACGCGGGAAGCCCAAGCCCACGATCCCACTTTTCGCCCATCCAAATTTCGGATTTCGAAAATGTCGGTAATTGGGCGTCCGACATCAAACCCAAGTGGGCTCGATATGGGCAGCCCAAGCCCATGAGCCCACCTCTCGCCCACCAAAAAGTCGGACAGGCAGACAGACAGTCTGCCTATCCGTCTTCAAATCTGTCTGTCTGTCTTCATATCGGTCTGCCTGTCTGTTTTCAAATCAGTCCGCCTGTCTGTCTGCCTCTTTGTCTTCAAATCTGTCTGTCTGTAGACAGGCAGACAGACAGATTTGAAGACAGACAGAGAGATTTGAACACAGACAGCCAGGATACATACAGATTTGAAGACAGGCAGACAGACAGACAGATTTGAAGACAGACAGGCAGACAGACAGACAGAGAGATTTGAACACAGACAGCAAGGATACATACAGATTTGAAGACAGGCAGGCAGACAGACAGACAGATTTGAAGACAGACAGGCAGACAGACAGAGAGGTTTGAAGACAGGCAGGCAGACAGACAGTCAGATTTGACCTCCCCGGACTCTGACCTGGCACCGGAACGGATAAGGCGGACATGGCTATTGCGGACTTGATTTGATATAGCGCCGGTGAATAAGCTGGTCTCCCTGACGTGGCTTTTGTGTGGCGCTGAGAAATTTCGGAGATTTACATTACATTACATTACATTTGAAGACAGGCAGGCAGACAGACAGACAGATTTGAAGACAGACAGACAGGCAGGCAGATGGATGAATGGATGGATAAATGGATGGATGCATGGATGCATGGATGCATGTATGTGTTATGTGATCTCTACGTTCTTCTCTTTCGCCCTCTGATGTGCATTACAGATCGTTTGCCCTTTGTACCGTATTAGACCAGTATAGCCAAATATTCTGCCTGCGCTGCTCTCAGAGAGAGGTCAGAGGTGGCCATGCAGGGATCACGAACTCTGAGTCATGTTGAAGGCCTCACACTTTTAAGCATTACATATATACATATATAGCTTTTCGACACCCGGCTCATGTGTGTAAGTAAGTAAATATGTTTGCATGCATGTACGTACGTACGTATATAAACTATATATGTATGTATGTATGCATGTGTGCATGTATGTATATGTGTATAAATGTATGTATGTACGCATGTTTGTGTGCATGTGTGTATGTATGTGTACATGTATGCGTGTATGTGTGCAAGTATGTATGTAAGTATTTAAGTATGTGTATATATGTGTGTATGAATGTATATATGTATGTATGTATGTATATATGTACGTATGTGTGTATGTATGTATGTACGTATGTGTATATGTGTATGTGTGTATGTGTATATACTTGTATATGTATTTATCTATCAGATATCCATCCATCCATTCATCCATTCATCCATCCATCCATTATGTCTGCCTACTCATATTCAGGAATCTAAAAGCATGTATGTTTAAAAAAACAGTTAACACTTTCCTTGTTAGGTAAAAATCCCAAGCATTAGCATTTGCGCTGACAATATCTGACAGCGTGCGTTTGTGTGAAGCATCCTATAAGTAGCTTGCTACCAACGATGCTATATAAATTGTCGTAATTAGAATTACAATCCAATGAATCCATCCATCCATCATTCAATCTATCTATTTATCTATCTGTCTGTATATCAGTGTATCTGTCCATCCATCCATCCATCCATCCATCCATCCATCCATCCATCCATCCATCCATCCATCCATCCATCCATCCATCCATCCATCCATCTATCTATCTATCGGATATCCAATCCATCCATCCATCATTTAATCAACCAATATATCTATCTGTCTATCTGTCTTTCTGTCTGCCTGTCTGTCTGTCTGTATATATATATATATATATATATATATATATATATATATATATATATATATATATATATATATATATATCTACTTATCTGTCTATAACACATCCAGTCCATCCATCCATCCATCGTCCATCATTCAATCTATCTATCTGATGTATGTCTGTCTGTCTGTCTGTCTGTCTGTCTGTCTGTCTGTCGGTCCGTCCGTCCGTCCGTCCGTCCGTCCGTCCGTCCGTCCGTCCGTCCATCCATCCATCCATCTATCTATCTAACCATCAGATATCCTGCCCATCAATTGATCCATTTCTCTATCCTTCTATCATCAATCCATCCGTTCATCATGCAATCTATCTATCTGTGCATAGCATGCTAGGCCTACCTTACTACGCAACTCCCTTAGCGAGACTGTCTTTCGCTCTAAACTCAAAACTTAACTCTTCCAGTCTGCATAAGGCTCTTAATGTTTGCCTGGCTTCAATGTGCACTTCTGAACTCTGTAAGGAGGGCATTATCAAGTTACAGTTGTATTGTATTGTATTCCTACTTGACTAGTGGTCGTCTTTAGCGTTGTTGCCAGCGTAGCCGCAGCTGCCGATTTCTCACTAGATCTGGATATTTCGGCCTTCGTCTGGGATGTGGGGATTTTTTGGCCAAATCTGTGGATTTTTGACCATTTTGACTTTTGCATTGTAAATGCTTGTATTTTGTGTCAAATTATGTGAGCACTGAGCATTAAACACTAGGTTTATATTGTAATTAAATGCTAAAAGTAATGCGCTATATAATGCTCGTTTAGTGGTTTCAAGCAACGACCTATTATATATAATTCCGTAGACGCCTGAAAACTTTCCTTTTTGCCGGTGCCGGCATTGATGCGGGTTGAAAGCGCCGCTGATTGGAGTGGCGCTATATAAGTTTTCGGTTACAATTACAATTACAATTATAATAACGGTTTCAAGTCCCATATCAATGACGTCATGAACTACCTAGTCTCATTCCAAGGTCTTCTAGTGATTGGATTTGTAGTTCATGGCATTTGAAATTTTTAATGGCGGACATTGGCGGTCAATCCCGAGTCATTGTTTCTTCAAGTTATAGACTTAAGCAGGTAAACAGCATATTGTTTTCTGTTGAGAAGTTATTAAAATTAAGATTATCACAAAATGAGCGATGATGAACGTAAGCGAGGTAATAGTAGCGGGCCTAACATTTTCGGCATAACGATGATAACGTCGATCCCCGACCACGCCACCGAGTCAAAAGTGAAGCCTGGGGGACGATGTGAAGCGCAGTTAATCCGACGGGTCCGGCCCGAATCCCCGAAACCCGAATCCCCGAAACGAATTTCGACCGGATCCCCGAAATCGATTAGCGATTAAAATGTAACTGAAAGTAGAAGTCGGATGAATGCAAGGCCACGTTAGATCTATGTCACATACAGGGCTGTAGTGGTAAAATTTGAGGTGAGTATACGCTAGCGGTGACCAGCGGCGTAAAAAAAAATTTGAAGACTTTTTTTAGGAAAAATTTCTGACTTTTCACCAATTCTCAGAAAATTTTCAGACTTTTTACGATTTTGTCTCTGAAAAAGTTGATGACCTTTTTTTTTTTTTTTTTTTTAGTCATTCGCCCTAAAAACCTCTAAAAACCTCTCATTTTTGAAAAATTTTCGTTCCCAGAGGTAAGTATACGCTGTATACCCGCGTATACCCTCGTGAGTATACGCTCTCAAATTTCTCTAGAGGTAAGTATACGCTGTATACCCGCGTATACGCTCCACTACAGCCCTGGTCACATATAAGAGTTTACAATTTAACTTTGAATAGTTTTCCGGAGTTCGGCCGCTTTCTAGTAAACTGTTTTCGGGAAATCGGGCTTTTGTGTATTTTCAGCGTTTTCGGGGATTCGGGGGAAACTTGCAGTACTAGGGTCCCTCATATGCACGCTACATATGCCTACCAAAGGACATCATTAAGGTGATTGGTTGACCTGTTTTCTGCCGGTCTATGTGTAAGACACAAGAAGTCACACTTTGACAATAACAAGCTAACGGCTACACTGACCCTAACATAGGGTGACCATTTATTGGCCTTCAAAAACCGGGACACTTTTTGTAACGCTCTTTTCGTCATCTTTTTCGGCTGGGCAAAAGAAAACAGTTGATCAATACAAACGAGAACTTGCATCCTAGCTAGTTACCATACCATATACGATATTTTAACATTATCTATATATTACTTATATTCTTAGAATTATTACCACGTTTCACATGTATGTATGTGAGACATGGAACACGAGGAAGAAATTGATAGAATCAGGTAGACGAGAGACTGGTAGAGTAGACTCAGATAGAGTATTATAAAGTACAATAGGGTCAGTAGAGTACAGTAGTAGACTGAAGGCCTTTGAGATGTGGTTATCCGATATGGGTTAAATTAAGGGTTAAGTGTAGGATTTCAGTTAAGGTTGGGTACCGTTAGGCCATTACAGTAGAGTAGACTCGGTAGAGTAGACAGAGTAGTAGGCTACAGTCAGTAGACCCAGGGTAGGAATTGTCAGAGGATAGGGTTCAACTCCCCAGTCTTTCTTAGGACCCCCACAGTTATGTCTTCATTGCATACCCCAGGGGTCGTTTCCAACCCCCTTAGTTGTGCTAGTGTGATTTAGCATTATTTGATTCCGAGTATCTGACAAAGAGAAGAAATTTCCATGGTGTATCATGTATGCCTTTTTGAATTTTCTTAAACAACGGAATTGGTTTTGATTCGAGTTTGACTTGCAAAACTGCTAGCAATGAAATCAGCTGCTTTGAAATTTCGTTGACATAAGTTTGCAAAATACGGATAAAATGTTCAACCCCCCCACAGTCTTTTTTCTACAATTCCCACACTGAGTAGACCGTTCGAGTGTTAGACTGGTAGGCCTAATCTTTAGAGTTAGACTGCATCGGCAGGCCGGATCAGTATAGCATAATATATTAATTATATCAATATAACAGTTATAACAGTTTTATATAACTGCATCAGTGGGCCAGAGCAGGATTTAGTACAACCTTTAATATTTCCACTGCATTTTCAGTACTTTAATATTTCATATAACATTTTACTAACTTGCTAAAGATATAATATATAAATTACAAACTTCTCTTTCGTTACGATTTTGTTTGGGATTACAAACTATTTACTATTAACTATTAGTTCTGTTACTACTATATCATGTAATCTTACTAGTCAGAGTGCATACTTGTCAGTTTGAATTAATAAACGAAGATTATTATTATTATTATTAACAAAGAACTGATGTTTCCAAGATTCAAGTTGACAATTTCTTTTACTTCTCAGAAACCGGTACAATTTTGCTCTTTCATACAAGTCGTCGGGACACCGGGACACACCACATAAAACCGGGACATGTCCCGGAAACCCGGGACGTATGGTCACCCTACCCTAACACTAAGCCCTAACCGACCCTCATGACGCTTACCCTGACCCTAACCGACCCTCACGATGCAGATACCCACCCAGCTAGTACATAGGCGCCCCGATTGTACATGTTCGCCTAATTTCTCCACCTGCCAATTTCAATCTTACCGCATGCTCAGTTTCCAAAAAGTACGAAATAAAAATAGACAGAACAGTTGCAATCTGAAGTTAGTGAGTGGTTACACGTTGCAGCTCTCCCACCTGAAGTGCAAATCTCTGCATCTACCTTTCCGAAAGTTGGATGCAGAGATTTCCTAGGCTTGTTATTGCCAAAGTGCGACCTCGTGTGCCTTATACATAGACCGGCAGAAAACAGGTCAACCAATCACCTTAATGATGTCCTTTGGTAGGCATATGTAGCGTGTATATGAGGGACCCTAGTACTGCAAGTTTGCCGATTCGGGTTTCGGGGATTCGGGTTGACCCCAATCCGACAACCGTTAGGAGATAAAGAAGTCCAATTTCGCAAGGATGTATTAACAGTTTTCTTTAAACTGTGGGCAAACTTGCGCTATCGGGGTATCGAATGTTATTGACTGACCCAAATTCAAGGGACTATGTATTACAGGGACCAACAACCAGAACTTCATATCATGGGCGGTAAACGTTAATTAATTATTTTCAGGATTTCAAAAAAATGAATGGCGTAAATAATTATTTCATCCAGTTTCTCGTTTGAATTATGTTTCTAGTTTAGTTTTAATATTACACGTTTTAATCGTTCATCCATCCAGCTTCCAGTTTTAGCTCATTTTCATCGCACATCCAGCTTCTATTTTAAGTTTTAATATGACACATTTTCATTGCTGATACAGCTTCTAGTTTGAGGTCTATTTTCTTCGCACATCCAGCTTCAGCATAGAGATGGCCAGATGCAAGATGCTTAGAAAAGAGAGAGAGTGAATGCCAGAGGTAAAAAGAATGTAAAGGCTAGGACCAAGAACAGAACCCTGGGGAACACCATAGTTAATCCCAACCTAGGGCGTTCTTGAGGTACTCAGGATCACCCTTTGCATTCGGTCAGTAAGATAGGATTGGAACCAGCATAGAGGGGGACCAGATAAACCACATGAGATTTGAAGACGGCGAAGAAGAATCTCATGATTGACCATGTCAAATTATTATAATTACAATTATTATTATTAAAGCAGTTTTATATAGCGCCCCTTCAAGACGCCTACTCAGGAGCATTCCCAGCCCAACCATGGTCGAACAACGCAGTTTTGAGGACAGTAAGAAATGAGGTGAAATGACTAGTCAGTATTTGGCAGAGTGTTGTAGGGAGCCCATTTCAGGTAATGGGCTAGCCATAGAGAAGGCACGGCGCTGCCGTACGCTGTCCGCACGCATGGAGCAATAAGCTCAGCTTGCTCAGCTGAGCGGAGAGAGCAATGGCGCTGCGAACATGAGGTGGGACAGCAGAGCTCCCTCAAGTATGGAGGGGCCAAGCCCTCAAAGCATGTGGTGGATAAACCAGAAGAAAACGGCAAGCTTTAGGAAATTGAGTGGTACTTGGTGAAATGTACTGGAGTGTTTAGATTTTGTGTTCTAGTGTTTTATGTTTCAAACAGGTCCATGATGAGCTGTCTGCAGCAGACGGCATGTTGACCACAGCACCAACTTTGAGAAGTAGCTCAACAAAGGCATGTTACAATTCTTTCTTGCTTAATTTTACTTGCTTAAAGTTTGTATGTATGTGTAATCTAGTTCATCACCTTTACATGTTACACCTCACTTGATCAGGACCTTTTTGACTGCTGTTTTATAAAATTTTGTTTACAGTTACAATAAGGCTTAAAATTGTAAGTAACTCTGCTTCGTGAAAATTCTTTCATCCAATTCTGCACCACAGGATTTGTTGTATGTCGGGACTCATGGTTTACTAGATATTTCTGTTGTTGGACCAAGATTTTTGAACGTTTTTCCCTGTATCTGTTCATTCTGCTCAGTTGCATATGTCATTTGGTTCTCAGGTTAAGACTTCCTCGTCAGTTCTTGATGCCAGTCATTTGGCGGCACTGGGTACGAATAAATGATCTCCAGTGTCCTCGATCATTAGCCAAGTCCATTGCCCCCTTAATGTTAGTCCAAGCAATGTTATGTCCTCATTTATATTATCTACCCAGCTTAGTCTTTGTTTCGTTTTCCTTCGAATCTTGCATGTAGTGTGGGTTTTGTCAACTGGCATTCTCTACATGTCCAAACCATCGGAGTCTTCATTCAACGACTTTGCATAGTAGAGTTGTTTGGATACCTAATGATTGTCTTATGTCATTGTTTCTTATCTTCTGTAGTCTTGAAATCCCTTTGGTCTGCAGGACTCATTTCTGCTGTTAGAATTCTTCTCTCTTCTTGTTTTAGCATTGCCCAACATTTTGATCCGTATAGGAAAATCAGTTGTATCATCGTCTCTTATATTTTTTCTTGTTTTTTTAAATTCTCTGCTTCTCCATATCCTGTTCATTATTCCAAATGCTTGTGAAGCACATCTAATTCTCTTTTAGGTAGACGAATTGTTCTACTTGCTCAATAGCTTCTTGTATTGTGATAGTTATTAGTGTCTCTTTGGTCTTTTCAATAACCAGATGGGGCCCACCTTCGGCCCATGACATCAGCTGTGAATCAAGTCACAAAGTTCATGAAAATTTGCTCATATATTGAGGACACCTAGACCTTTCATTGGTGAAAAATTCAGGATGGTGTTCTGCTCCTTTCCCTGTAAATAATTTTTTGAAGTTGACCAATTTTAGTGTCGCGAGTTGCTGTTAATAGGCCTTGTAGTGCATTATGGTAACTTTTTTATAACCATCTACTTTGCAGCACTTGATTACTAGCATAACTGATTTTATCATTACTATGCTGGCAATCAAGTTTTCTCAGTTTGCAGTGTAATCATGCTATTCATACATGCAAGGCAAATAAAACTATTACAAGTTTACACATGCTTTGTGCTTTAATAATGGTCAATAAACCACAATATGCAGCAAACATGCACAGTTGCTTCCTTCACCAGGTAGTTACTGACACCAAATTCTTCTGATACTTTCTCCTGGTGCTAGCATTAGTAATCTGATTTTTGCTGTCTGGTTACCAACTCACGTTTCAATTTTAGCTGTGCAGTTAATGTAGATAAGTTACTACATCCCTCACTTTCTGCTTGTTTCTGCCATCCTCTTAAATTGAACATGCACAACTGTTGAAACTTTCTTTCATATTGCTGCTTTTGCCTGACCAACCTTTCTTTTGAAGATCTTTTGCATTTTGAACAGTGCACCACTCTAAGTGACTTTTTAACTTTTCGCAAGTGTTTGCACTTGTGCAGAAATTCATATCGGTGAAGCAAAACTTGACTGTGATAGCAACAAATGGTTGCTGAAGGAATGTCAATGTCGAATTTTGTCTTATTGGTCATTACCAGCTATCAATGTCTTCATCAGAAAATTCTGATAGACTGCAGAAGCCTGTGCTTTTTGTGTACACTGATTGGTGACACTCATAATTCACCAAATGTACATGCTGGAAGTTAGCTTGCCATTGTGACTAATGAATGCAAGAAAAATTGTTTTAAATATTTCTACATGGCAAGTGGTATTAAGATGTTAAAATCTACTTTAGGGTTGCAATTGCCAGCCTAACAGTAACCCAATTTTTTAAATTAAAATTGTGGCCTGTTACCAGACATTGGACACACATAAAATATGTTAAATTCTGAGAAGAATGAGCTCTTGAACAGGAATCTTTGATCCCCATGAGTTGCTTAACTTAGAAGAAAATGATCATAAAGAAATTAAGTATCATGAAATTAAGCAAATGATAAATCACATCTTAATGCCCATGGTGTCCCTGCTGTTTAATTTCAATAGACATGAAGTCTTACCTTTTGAGCTCAGTAAAACAAAATGAAAAACCTTACTATTAAAGTAATACTAAATTATACCAAATTACAGAGTTTAAAAAACACACTTCTGCCACACTTTCTGCTTGGTGAAACACACGAATAAGTAACAAAGCACAGCCCCACACAAAATAGCTCAAACATAGCACAATTAACTGCACAGCATTGATGCAACCTATCAATTATAAAACAAGCTTCTTGTAATTATAAATAATACATTTCCTGTGGATCAGTAGCCTTTGCATGGCTTAAAATGTTAAGTTGATAATATTAGAAGGCACATAGATGATTGTAAGACATATACATTCCAGCAAATCAGCTGTGAATCAAGTCACAAAAGCGCTCAATATTAACTCGCGACACTGTAAAATAGGTCAACTTCAAAAAATTATTTACAGGGAAAGGAGCAGAACACCATCCTGAATTTTTCACTAATGAAAGGTATAGGTGTCCTCAATATATTAGCAAATTTTCATGAACTGTGTGAGATACGTAGTTTCACTTTTTGGGCAAGCCGTAAACCCCACTTTGACGATCATGGCAAGGAAAATGTCCTTGGAAAGTACAGACATAATGAAACTAATCAGGTACTTACTATATGTCTGATGAGCACCCATGTACCTCAGTATAAAACCAGTATAAGTATTACTATACATCATTCCTACCTGCTGATATGATGTCTGGAACTTGAGCGAAAATTGGCCTCTGTGCAATATTTACAAATTTTTTGATTAAAAACCAAGGGTAGCACCACCCAGATTCTTGCATATTTGGAAAGAGCACAACAAACTGATTACATAAAAAAAATAATCAGCCCTCTAACTCATTTCCTAGCAGAGATATGAACGTCCAAAGTTGGTGGATCATGCCGTTTTTTCGCGATCCGTTTTTTGCGTAGTAACTTTAAAAATTAATATCTAGGTCAAATGTTGAGATATTCTGCTAAAATTTTCACTATTATTCCTAATTTTGCATGTAGTTTATGTACAAAATTTTTCAGAAAAATCCAAAGGGGTGTGGTGGCAAATTGTTATTTTACTGGTTGATTTGACGTGGAATGACCCTACGTTTAATGTACATGCGAAAATAATTTAGCAACGTCAATTATGGATGTACTTTACAGAAATAATTTAGCAACGTAAACTTCGGATTTCCAACCACTATCAATTTAGCAATGTAAACTACGGATTTACCCATATTTTAGCAGTCATAACAGATTGATCAATGTTTTTAGATTAATTATCTCTAGTTCAATTTTTTATGCTAGCCTGGAGAAATAAAAAAGTTTTATAAAAATATATCGGAGAAAATAATTAAAATGTAATTATTTAATTTTTAATTGGGGCGCGATTTATGATATTTGCATATTTCTCACGGTGCGAAATAGGCAAATATCACAAAAGCACCAAGCGTTTTTGCACAGCGTTTTTTGTTTCAAATCGAAGGGGGTTCAAGGGGCCCACCATTGAAGCTCTGCACAAGGGCCCCCAAAACCTTTCTACGCCATTGATGGTGTTCTTATTAATAGTGGTATTGATAGCAGGGTGGTGGTAGCAGTGATAGGTAATAAGTTACAATTATGTTACAATGATACAATGCACCACTGATGAGCTTTTTTCTTAAAGTGGTGCTTTATGAGTGTCGGATTACAATTACACAAGAACGTGCCCTTTGTTGCTCTTGACTCTTCTGTCACTCCATATTCAGCCCTTCACATTCTGCATAGTATATTACAGATTCCTTAGTTAATATGTTGCTGACAATTTGTTTCAGGACCTGTGTGCTGAAACAGACTGCTGTCAAATGTCACAGTGCTGGAGCTGAAATGACAGTTGAACTTTGGTTATGCTACACATAGGTCGAAGTGGAGACTGGCATAGGATGAATCTGATGTGGCGAAAGATTAGTTTACTGCCGAGGAAGAGCCATTGTGAAGACTTACTTTGCATTTCATAGAAATCTTATTAGTTAACGTATCTGTATGGCATTAATAATTATAATAAGACGATTTATATAGCGCCGTAGCACAGCTGAGGCCAAAGAAAAGGGAGCTGTTAAAGCAAGTCAGACCATCAGCCTGAAGTATTCGACAGAGCCAATAGTGGCTCAAGGTAGTTCTGTGTTGGTCTCATCGTAGATTGTTAGTTATAGACAATTCATATTACACCTTTTGTGCTGTACATCAATAAAGCATGAAATATTGATGAGCCAATGCTACATATTTAATTTTCTGTGCTTTGTGAAAAGTCATGTATATATTCTGACAAGTGTTACATGGTGATAATTTCAATACTTGTTATGGTTAAGTCAGACATTGCAACTATTTTTAATTTATTGTGACTGCACGCACGCCCTAATAGCCAGCCAGCTGTCCTTTGGATGCCTGAAAATCATTTTGGATGGGCATAAATTGTGCCTGGACGCCATGTCCTAAATGTGATATAATGTATATAATCCATTCCCCTTCCTCTGTGTAACGATGTTCCTTTTCCCACACAAGATACTCATGTAATTAAGTGCCAATTAGATGAGGTTGTTTCATGGTAATTGGTAACTGATTTGACTATATAAATACAATACACATGTAATTAAGTGCCGATTAGATGAGTATGTTTCAGGGTAATTGGTAACTGATTTGACTATATAAATACCTTGACCTTATGAATAATTATAGGGGCTTGGATTGATAACAAGTAAAGGGACACATGATCAATGTCTGTTCCCAAGGCTACAATCTATATATATATATAAAGAAGAAACTCTGTCTGTAACACCTCGATCTTTGACCGGAATGCATTTCTACAGTTTTCGACCTTTTCACTCGAAACCTTCACTACTGTCTCGGGGTGGGCATTACACACCCAGTGTGAGGCTTCGCGTCCCCCGTTTTCACCGCTTCCATGGTGAAAACGGCCGAAAACCTCTCCCTAACCCCCACCAAACAAATTCCAGTCGACCTATTTTCATTCCGCAGATGGCGCCACCCGAGAAGATTCTCTGTCTTTCATCGCTAATTCTGTTTCACCGGTATGCATTTCTATAGGTGTGCCGTAGGGATTTCACTTCACATTCACTTTTCCTGTGGTGGTGGTGGTGGTGGTGGTGCTACAGGTACGGATTCGCTAGAGGGATTGAAACTTTCACTCAACTAAACCGGGCGTGGTGGTGGTGGTGGTACGGGGATTGAAACTTATAACCCCGGGCAACGCCGGGTAAACCAGCTAGTAATCAAATAAGGGAAGTAAAAGTTACAATCTGAAGTTAATAGATTGTTGTTTGTATCATTGCATGTAAACAAAACTGTTAAATAAGTGATCAAAACCCAAAAGGCATTCACTGTATGGACATTTCAGACTTTTGCAGTCGGACTCGTAAGGTCGAGGCATCGTGGGACTTCGAATGCTTTTTGACACCCTACTCTTTATTTCTGGCTAAGGGCCTGACTGCACGTTATGAATCTGTCTGTGAATTTTATTAGTGTCTTATAAACATCCTCACCAAACATTTGTGTTAACAAAATAAACAAATACAAGCAAAGCAGTGATGGGTAATTAAGGTTTTGTATTTAATTACTTAGAATTGGCTATGAAGCTAATTAATTAGGTATAGGATTTTAACAGCTTTGGTTTTTGTGGGCAAGTGCTATATTAAGTGTCCTGATCAATATTACTGACTGACTTCATTTTATAGTTAAGAGTGTTGTTAACATTTACTGTGATGGAGATGAAAGTATGTTATTGGAAGTTTAATTTTGTGTAATGACACTGTTGTTGGACTGCAATTTTTTTATCACATAACTACCAAGTAATAAATGATTGATGCATGTACTGCACTAAAACCTTTGGTGTTACAGTTAGTTGTGTAAAATCGGCGATGTGCGATACTAGCAGGGGCGTCTACACCATAGAAACCGTGGAGCAAATGCTCCACCCAAGAAATAATGGAAAAGATCTGTCAGTGTATGTGCCACCATTTTAGGGGAGAGGAAGAGGGAGGAGGGAAAAGAGGGGGGAAGGGGTAGTTGCTCCAATGACTTATGGGGGGGGTAGACGCCCCTGGATACTAGTAGCCAGTACACAACAAGGTGTTGTATGCATTTAGATGTCATAGAAAAATGCGTATGCATTTAGATGTCATAGAAAAATGCTTGCTGTATAAGTTATAGAACCATGTGGTCCATCACATAAAATTTACACTTTTGTACATTTGTTGTATGATTATTGTGTCATGTTCCGTGTTTACTGTCGGCTTACCCATTGTTCAGTTGTGCGTCTGAACTTTGTAAGGTGGGATGTCAAATTAAAGTGGTATTCTATATATTGTATAGTATGCACTATGCAACCTTGGAAGAACTCTGAGAAATATTGGTAATCATTACTGTTATGTACATGTACTGTGATAAATGTAAATATCAACAAGTTCTGTGACGAATGTAGCCGACATTTGAAGCTGTCTATTTGATCTTGTACAACTAGACAGTTTGTTCTTACTGATTGACTGGAGTGATTAACGTTAAATTTCAAGGATTGCACAGTCTTCTCTTCAGAATATGTACAGTTTTGAATAACAATAAGTATCGTTATGTACTGTGATAAATGTGAATATCAACTAAGTGTACTATTAATCTGTAACGTAAGGTCATTTTACGGGATATTGGTTGTGTTTATGATTCAGTTCTGTGAAGAATGTAGCCTACTTTTTAAAGCTATTTGATTGTGTACAAGTTACAACTAAACGATTTGTTCTTACTGATTCACTGAAGTGATTAATGATAAAATTCAAGAATTGCACAGTCTTCTCTTCAGGATATGTACAATTTTAATAACAATTAATAAGTATCGTTATGTACTGTGATAAATGTGATTATCGACTAAGTGTACTATTAATCTGTAACATAAGGTCATTTTACAGGATATTGATTGTGTTTATGATTCAGTTCTGTGAAGAATGTAGCCTACTTTTTGAAGGTATTTGATTGTGTTCAAGTTACAACTAAACGTATGTTCTTACTGATTCACTGAAGTGATTAATGATAAAATTCAAGGATTTCTGTTGTATGATTATTGTGTCTGTACATATTCTCTTCAGAATATGTACAGTTTTTAATAACAATTAATAAGTATCGTTATGTACTGTGATAAATGTGATTATCGACTAAGTGTACTATTAATCTGTAACGTAAGGTCATTTTACGGGATATTGATTGTGTTTATGATTCAGTTCTGTGAAGAACGTAGCCTACTTTTTGAAGCTGTCTATTTGATTGTGTACAAGTTACTACTAAACGATTTGTTCTTACTGATTGACTGAAGTGATTAATGATAAAATTCAAGGATTCTCTTCAAAATATGTACAGTTTTAATAACAATTAATAAGTATCGTTATGTACTGTGATAAATGTGATTATCGACTAAGTGTACTATTAATCTGTAACATAAGGTCATTTTACAGGATATTGATTGTGTTTATGATTCAGTTCTGTGAAGAATGTAGCCTACTTTTTGAAGCTATTTGATTGTGTTCAAGTTACAACTAAACGATTTGTTCTTACTGATTCACTGAAGTGATTAATGATAAAATTCAAGGATTGCACAGTCTTCTCTTCAGAATATGTATAGTTTTTATAACAATTAATAAGTATCGTTATGTACTGTGATAAATGTGAATATCAACTAAGTGTACTATTAATCTGTAACATAAGGTCATTTTACGGGATATTGATTGTGTTTATGATACAGTTCTGTGAAGAATGTAGCCTACTTTTTGGAAGCTATTTGATCAGAGGCGCGTTTACAGAAAACCGGGCCCTAGGCGCAAACATTTTTGGGGGCCCTTCTGAACTTGTAGACTAAGAGTTTGAAACTCTGGTGGTGTTTAGCCTATCATGTGCAAAAACCCACGAAGTCGAACTTGAAACCATTTTTTTGAGTGTTATTGGCACTGTAATTATGATTAGTTACAGAAGATATTTTCAAGGGATGGGGTTAGGCCTATTTGATTTAATGATTTTAGTAAAACAAACGGAACATTTTCCGTTTTTATATAATTGAACATTTTTTTCATTCGTTTGGGGCCCTGCAAGATTTGGGGGCCCTAGGCGCGCGCCTAGTGCGCCTAATGGTAAACGCGCCTCTGTATTTGATTGTGTACAAGATACAACTAAACGATTTGTTCTTACTGATTGACTGAAGTGATTAAAGATAAAATTCAAGGATTGAAGTATTGTTTTGTACTGTGATAAATGTGAATATCAACTAAATGTACTCTTAGTCTGTAACGGAAAGTCAGTTTTGCCAATAAGTTGGTGGAAATGGAGGGAAATGAGAATGAGAGGATGTCCTATAGATGGATGCTGCTGGACTGGATGATAGTGAGTGGATACAGTAAACTGTAGGAAGACCAGCATCGAGAGGAGTGGCGCCACTGGACGTTTGAACCTGACCGGGGCAGAGAACTTGGAAAGTAGTCGGTAAAGGCTGCACAACCATTCGCCGATGGTAACCACTGCTAAGGGCCAACATTGACCCAATGTATAGAAGTTGGTAAACGAGTGGTTCGGCGTTGGCAATCGGTGGTAAATTGAAGGGTAAAGCTACATAGAGCCGTTGTTATTGGGCGAACGTTGGACCGGATTTCAAAAGAACATTGGGCCAATATCGTATGTACGACCATTCACCAATGGTAACCACGACGTCGGGCCAACATTAACCCAATGTCGTATATAAGTCGGTAAAACAGCGGGTCGACGTTGGCAATCGGTTTTAAATTGGAGGGTCAAGCTACGTTGGGCCGATGTTATTGGACGAACGTTGGACCGGATTTCAAAAGAACATTGGGCCGATATCGTATGTAAGACCATTCACCAATGGTAACCACGACGTCGGGCCAACATTAACCCAATGTCGTATATAAGTCGGTAAAACAGCGGGTCCACGTTGGCAATCGGTTTTAAATTGGAGGGTCAAGCTACGTAGGGCCGATGTTATTGGGCGAACGTTGGACCGGATTTCAAAAGAACATTGGGCCGATATCGTATGTAAGACGATTCACCAATGGTAACCACGACGTCGGGCCAACATTAACCCAATGTCGTATATAAGTCGGTAAAACAGCGGGTCGACGTTGGCAATCGGTTTTAAATTGGAGGGTCAAGCTACGTTGGGCCGATGTTATTGGACGAACGTTGGACCGGATTTCAAAAGAACATTGGGCCGATATCGTATGTAAGACCATTCACCAATGGTAACCACGACGTCGGGCCAACATTAACCCAATGTCGTATATAAGTTGGTAAAACAGCGGGTCGACGTTGGCAATCGGTTTTAAATTGGAGGGTCAAGCTACGTTGAGCCGATGTTATTGGGCGAACGTTGGACCGAATTTCAAAAACACATTGGGCCGACATCGGATGTACGACCATTCGCCGATGGTAACCACGACGTTGGGCCAATGTTATTGGTCGAACATTGGGCCTGGTTTCAAAAAAACCGTTTGCCGATGTCGGGTGTACTAACATCGGGCCAACATTGACCCAATGTGTGTGTGCTGGCTGGGTGATAAGGTATGTAGTCGATGCATCAACAGATTATAGGCCTAATTAATTAAGTGCCTTTTCTTATCAGCTTGCGAGAAATTGAAGTAAGACATAAGTAGGCCTAGGCCTACGTCTTTTATAATTATCTTATCCCAATGCTCATTGTTATCGGGCATTTTTTACATAACTCATATTACTGGATTATAGGCCTATGCAAGAATTGATTTTTCATCGATAAGACGCCCTTAGGTGTCACGCAACTAGCCTACTTAATGCCGTTTGTTTGATCAAATTAGATACGTCATTGTTCAAGTGCAAAGGCTCGGCCCTTATCTATACTTCCGATCAGCACGGGCGATCACATGATTCATATTTAGCTATTGAAAACATTCAAATTATCTCTGTCATGGTTACAATCATTTAATCTCATTATTATATATTGTAAATATATAAATACAAATATTATATAAAAATTATAGTAGACTGTGGAGTAGGCTTTTATTAGTGCACGTCCAACGCTGTCGCTATTAAAATAGTAGATCACATTCGACAGGTGTCGCTACTTCTTAGCATCCTAAGGAAAGTACAAAACAATAAATATGATTTGATACCCCAGGTACTGCCACTTTCAATAGTTCAGAGACGCAGTTTGGAAGGCAGGTCCTGAAAGCCACGTTCGTCCAGTCGAGATATCGGTCGATGGTCGCTTCGAGTTTAATTTAAAAAAGATGATAATCCGTTGGAGAAGAAGTTTATGGCCCAAGAAACTTGACTGTCTGGGGCAGAAACTTTAAAAGAGTGGCCCCAATTCAAACGGGCATTGTGATGAATGACACTGACATGTTGGCGCTCATCCGGCGCCAATATGAGTAGTGCGGCTAGTGCCCTTGTTAGCTGAGAGAGGTCAAGTAAAAAATTCTTCTAGACAGTGAGCAGCTACAGCTGATGAGTTAAACTGATCTATCAAGATTTCTTTCTTCTTTATTTTCTAATAGGCCCCTATCCGCGTCCATAAACGTTAAATTTTGTCGCCTTAGCATCTCCGACCAACCCTTACAAATTTGATGTAACTGATGCAGTTGAGAACTTTAGGTATGTCGGCGATATTGGGTGTCGCTGATTTTTTTTATCAGAGTAACATAATACCACAGTATAAGTAATTATTTATACTGTGATAATACTAACATTTGAACATTAGATTCGCTCGCTTTCTTACTTACCTACTCTGCTGCTGAGGTCGGCGGCGCCACTTAATAATAACGTGACTTCAGTGGTGATGGCTCTTTGAAGAATTTTAACTTTTCGGTAAAGTGGTTGCGTTGGGAGGTGTCCCATCTCACATGATCTTTACTTGTAGTCCGAAAAGAAGTTTTAGAAACGAAAAAGATAAAATGGCGAGCAGATCAGATGGTGTTCAGCAGCTTTTACTAGCCGAAAAACGGGCCGGCGAAAAGGTTGGCGAGGCCAGAAAACGTATGTATATCAGACATATTTCCGTAATTCACACTCTGGTAGAGTCCCGAGTTGTCGAGGAGTAAACATTACGGTATTACCAAGCCAAAAGATTAACAGATGAGTTTTATAAAAAAAACTCTGTATTTTTTATTCTGGACTGTAAGGGTTTTTATATGCATCTTGCTTGTTTTGGAAGCCATCCAAGATCGACCACATGATGGGCATTTCCACATCCTGTCAACGTTTTATCGCATTGGTTTAGATCTGGCGTAGAGTGCGAGAGGTACAGAGATCGAGTCCCGTAGGCGGACAGCTTTGTAGGCTGCAATTTGCGCCGTGTAAAATACACTGCTGTCTGTTCTGTTAGTAGTTAAGATTTATCGCATAACATGTACTTGTACAGCGCAGTGCGTTTGCAGGCGCTTAATTAAAGAAAAAATATTATTATTATTATTATTATTCCAGTTGACCATATCCTTACACCATTCCATATAGTCTGTGTTACTAAACTATTCCTCACTTTGACTTTGAGTTTGTTCTTTCGACTTAGGTTTTCTGGTGAAAGAGAAATACCGAACTTGCAGTTATTGTCAATTACAATTTGGCTTTTCATTGCATCACTCTGGAAACTCCCAGAGCAATCATATGACAAGACCACCATCCTTCTGTTTGTCAGACTTGCCTCGGAAAACTAACCTGCATACTCACTGTTACCAGTTATCTTCCACAGTTTAAACAACGTCATTTTGCTGGATGCAACAGATTCGGCCAGTATACAACTTCCAGGTGGTCGAGAGATACCCTGTCCATATCCCAATACTGAAGTTCTATGGGTGTGTACCGAATTCCCGAAACCCGAATCCCCGAAACGAATTTTGACCAGATCCCCAAAAGCGAAATCAACACTAACAAGCCTAATTATCTTCCGCGGTTTAAATAACATCATTTTACTGGATGCAGCAGATTCGTCTAATATACAAACTCTGGACATATCCCGATACTGAAGTTCTTTGACCCTAGGTACACTGACTTTTAGAAATGAATTGAAATCCTGTAGACAAGTGAAAATTGGAGGTGCAATGGAGGTTGTGGCCTGGGGAAATAATCTACCTGTCTCTTTATGTGAACGGGTGCCAACGCGAAATGCCCCAATTGCCATTATGCAACCACTTTATTCCTTTGCTTGTATGTCCTAACAATAGTGTGTTTAAATCCAGTATTTTTACAATTGCATCTTTCTATAAAAATGTGTACATTTACATTTACGTATCTTTTATATGTATACTGTATATATGTATGTATGTATATATGTATGTTTATCACTGCAGACAGAACTTCTCATTGCAAGTACTTATGTATGTAACTCTATATGTATGTAATGTATGTATGTATGTGTGTATGTATCTAGATGCTTACCATAGCACCATGTTTTTGTGTTGTTGGACTGGATTGTAGCGGCTTTCCGTTTGTCTATTTGTTTATTTATTGCACTTAAAATTATGAGCGCATGGTCTCTCGGTCTGCTGACCATTACACGAGTCCACTCAGCAGGCTCAGACCCAAAATCATTGGATTACAGACCCAGTGCGCAACTGCTGAATAGACTACCTTCCAGCATAGTGGTAATAACTAGGTATTTGAGTTTGAATCATATTATATGTTTGCAGAGTCAGTACATATATTTGCGTTCATTTGCGTGTAGGTAAAGCTCGACGTGTGAAGCAAGCAAAGGAAGAAGCTACCGCCGAAATTGAAAACTATCGTAAGGAGCGTGAAAAACTGTTCAAAGAACTAGAACAAGTGGTATGTAACAAGGTTTTTGGAAAAGAGGTTGTGCAGTCTGTAATTAGCAACTTAAAAGTAGAGGTGAATATTTGTATGCCTCTGTAGAAACTTCTCTGACACATGTATGTCAGAGGTTTATTCATCGGTTGATCAGACATTTTAACAACAATAGCGATCCTTGCACGTGTGGATGGTTTATGCCCAATGCAGATGTCTGCATCTAAATTTGATACATACTGTTATTGTTCTACACACTGTGCCATAAAAACAACTTCACCGTTGTCAGTCAGACATTGTGTACTGTCTTGGACATAGTTGGAGTTCCTTAGCCGAATACCACAGATCCAAGGATGTCTATTAAACTACAGTCTGGTCTCGTTAACACGCCCCCCTCGGGGGACATGCCTTATGATACAGCGCGTAAACCGGACCGCGCGTTAAACGGGATAACACTTAAGTTAAATAGTAACGATGTCTAACGACCTGAAATGTTCTCCAATCATGCCACTGTGCGGTTCTCCTAGCCAGACGCGAGTTGAAGTTACTTTGTTTCAATTAAAAATATTACAACAATAAATGCACGCTACGTGTAGTTTTTGATCTAATTTTAAAGTATAATGCTGAAATACTGTAACCCAATAACCTAATAAATAAAATTTAATAAAAACTCGCCGAAGTCACCCGATATTTGCATCCCATTTTCCCGCTCGGACAACAACATACCCCGCATGCCACGTGTAAACTAGCGTCAAAGTCAGAATTCCTTTGCCCAAAGCCACTTTATTTTCGTCACTTGATACGTCAGAGAGCTTTTCATTGTCAGATTCATCGAAATTGTCATCATTTGAATTTAATTCCTCGAGCAAACGTCGATTTAGAATGTCCGCGAGTGTCCGCCATCTTGGATTATTTACACACGCGATAGATTTAGATCTCAGTTTTCATTGGTTGAAATAAGCGTTTACGTTCTCATTCTACAAATATCTTCCACTTATTTCTTTGCTGAATTATATTATCGGCCTAGATGAGATAAAGTTTCCAAAAAGGACAAATAAATGCGCTGTTCAGAGCATGTGCCATGAATGAATTAGAATTACATCCGGCTGTAAAAGTCGATATTATAGCGCTGTAATACGGTCCACATGCCGCACGCGTTAACAGGTATGGCGTGTTAAGTTAATTGCTCTGGGGGACATAAAATGACTTCGCGTTAAGCGGAATGGCGTGTAAAACGGGGGCGTGTTAACAAGACCAGACTGTATGTCCTACTTGTCCTAGGCCTTGGTTGGTGTACAGATATCTGCAAAGAGGAATGGGGGAGGGAGATAATGCTGGAAACTGCAGTAGTAGGCCATATCTGCAGACATTCTTTATGGACGACCTCCCTACTGTGTCATACAAACGTCACCATGTATATGTAAGTATGTATGTATCAAGACACTGCATGTAGCACATTTTAAGTGCCTCACAAAGGCACTGCATGCATGATTATCTAACTGACCTAAATAAGTGCATGTTAAGACCATTCATTGCAACATTGTGCATGTGCAGAAGACTGTTCCAAGAAGAAGGTGTTAAGACATAAGAACGCTTGAGTTGGGCTCGGTTGATGTATGGAAGCGCAGCACCTGTATATCCCAGTTGCAGAAAAGCACAATGTTGTTGTGTTGAGACTGAAAGATAAAGCTCCCTGATGTATGTCAGTGCGGCACAGGTCAACGAGGCCTACCCCAGAAGGGGAATCTTGAATTTTATTATCTCCTAAACTGGGAGCCAGTGGAGAGTGACCCGATGTTATCCGATATACAAAAGAACATCTGCAGATTGACCAGTAATTGAGTTGCACATCCGAGGCACTGAGTCAATGCTTTACTGTATCGGTTTGTATCTTTTAGACGCTTGGCTCTCACGGGGACAGACAAGCAAAGATCGATGAAGATACCAAAGTGCAACTCGTGGAGATCAACACAAGTGTTGAGAAGACAAAAGACGCTGCAATCGAGAAACTCCTTGCCTTGGTCTGCGACATTAAGCCAGAGCTTCACATTAACTACCAGAAATGAGCTGTTCACTAATCCGTAGGCCGCCTTTCAAGGGGAGCATGCAGAACAAGCATGCAAGACTCTTAACATTATTTTAAAACAGAATTGAGGGTTTAGTTGTATAATCGAAAAACAAAATGGTACTGTTGTTGCATATATTGAATACAATTCTTGCAGTGTGCCAACTTATTTTGCCTTACCTCACCTTATCTTCCCCATCTTTGCCTTTTGTCGCCACAGTTGCCTGACCTGATCTGGCATTGCCTTGCCTTTACCTTGCTTTACCTTATCTTTCGTACCTTGTCTTTCGTGCCTTACCTTAATTTGGTTTAGTAACTGACCTTTGCCTTGTACAGTTAAATGTACGAGTTGCCTTGAATGTTGAAGCATTGAACCAGCTTTTTTTACTATCTGATGTAAAGTTAGTTTGCCTACCTAAAGCTCAGCAATTTAAAATTTTACCAGAAATGTTTTCCGTCGTCAAAAGTTGTATAATGCGCAGTAAACATTGTGATGTCTAGTCTAGAGAAGATGTGGTAATGTAAGATCAGGTTGTTCATTTTGGTGTATTACACAAGCTTAGCATTTAAAATCACTGATGATTTTGTGATTTCCCAAAGTTTCATCTTACTCCTAACCACAGCACGTTTTTAAATTATCTGGGGCATCTTCTAACCAAATCATGCCGAGCTCAACTGCTAATGAATTCATTTCTAAAATATCTATTTTAACTTTTAATCAAATCATGTTTTTTCAAAATATTATTTTTCATGTTATGTGTTTAGCACATTTCTGTGGCCTTAGTATCTTTCTTTTTTTTCTTTTTTTGTTATAGCTGTTAAAAGTAGCCAACCAATGCAGTCTCTGCTGTTGCTAGATGTTACTTTTTATGTGGTTTAAACATGCACACACAGAAATGGATGTAAATTGTCTGATAAAACGTTTAAGCCTGAGATGACATGTTAACATGGGCTTTCGTTTGTATATCCGACTATTCTAGCTTTATGAGTTTAATGTACAAGAAGATTAAGACTTGAATTTTGGTTTCTTCATGATGTGCCTTAACAGAATCTACAGGGATCTTGTAACAGGACGTACAGGAAGCTTGTAAATGGCCCCTTTTTCAGTTAATATATTTTCATTAAACGATAAAATGACTGAAATGGTCTTGTTTTTTGTACTGTGTGTATGTTTCACATGTTTTACAGCCTCGACTCTGTACGTTTTCATCAAGTCTTGAACAATAGGGTGAGGCCCTTCTCCCTACTGCCTCTTTGAATAGGGCCCACACCTTATCGGTCCCCATCTACAGACTGTGACAGCCTGAAATGCAAATCAAATAATAATGTAGGCTTAAATTGGATACGGTTAAAAGCTTAAGGAGCAAGAATGTATGCTACTAGTGTTATTGTTTTTAGTATAAGTGGTAGTATTAGTAGTGTTTTTGCGAGTTACTTAACACTTTAACGATGTGCTGCATTGGTTTCCCAGTTGCTTTTTGTTATTAGAATCATTAATTTACATTTTGTCTCTCACCGGTGTCCAGTGGACAAGGAATCAAGCCAATGAAAGATCAGTCCACAAAGAAGAGAGGTAGCCTATGGCGAATAAGTAAGACAGCCAATGGTGGATGAGCAACATAGTTCTATCGTGTTCTGCATTTGATGGGCTGAAGTTTTGTTCGTAATACCCCAGTCCGTACTGAAACTTCAGCCCTAATTTCAAAACCTGCTCCCAGCCATTTGTTACAGTTGTGGCTTCTGTAGCTTTACTCGTGTGCTGGACAAACTTGTCTTTGTCTCCTCATTCATTCATGTAGCGCATTTATGGGAACCTTACCTACCCTTCCCCCACATCATCTAGCCGACTCTGCGAACGTCCGTTCTTGCCTTAGGGGCGTTCACAGAGGGAAGGTGTGGAGGGAGGAGTCACCAACATTCGGGCATGGGGCGGCTTACGCCCAATACGGACGTCCGCATCTAAACTTTACACATGTGCCCTAAAAATCACTCCAGTCTTTTGAAACAACTTCAAGTCTGCAGTGTTTTAGTTGTCGGGGAGGATCGGTGGTTCAAACCTTAGCTCTTCTTCTAACCCCTCAGCTAAGCAGTGATGGGCACTAAACTATTTTTTTAAGTTAAACTTAAACTATTTTCCAGCTAAAAAAATTTAGTTTAAAGTTGGCAACTAATTTTGGAAATTAGTTAACTACATGTAAACTAAAAAAAAGTAGTTAAACTTTTTCCAACTTTTTTATGACAGACATTTTCACAATAACAGGTTAAGTGAACTGTAATGATGCAGAGCATCATTAAATGACAATTTCACCTTCAAATTATGCAATGTGTACTGTTCTAGCAAACAGTTACAGGCAGACTGTATAAGTAGTGTATGAATTTGAAAACACAGGCTGTTAATGTTAAAACCATGCAGTGTTAAAATGTTTTTTTGTTGACAGTGTTCAATGTTCATTGTGGAAAAATAGTTGCATATTGCTGATTTTTTTAGTTAAACTTTTTAGTTAACAACTAAAATATTTTAGTTAAACTAGGGTTTTAACTAAACTATTCTATTTTAGCTAAACTTCATCCTTAACTAAAATTTTTTAGTTAAACTAAAAGTTAGCAACTTTTCAGTTAACTATTGCCCATCACTGCAGCTAAGTAACTGAAAAAGGTGTTTGGGGGGTCAGGAAACTATAACATCTCGTGCGATGTCAGTTGTTTGTGTGCAACATAGTTACAATATTAGATGTTGCACAATAGGCCTATTAGATTTTGACCTGCGTTCGTGTAGGCCTACTTTGGTAATGTCTACCCGATCATCCTCATATCTCACCATCCCGTCCTCTTGTGACTTGTCACTACTCACCTCAAGTTCTTCAACCGATCTAATCCATATCCCACACTGCACATCGACTCTGAATCGAACTTCTCTCTGAATTCCGCATATTCTCAGTTCCTCCACCAATACCGTCACTGATCACCCACCGTATCAGTCTCGGGCTCATCTATTTATCAACACAGGCTTTCCACTTCAAATTGAAGTCTCACCTCTTCAAGAATTCCTACCCTGATTTATCCCATCCTCTACCTTCCAAGCTTTCTTGTCCTCAACGAAACCCGCCGTAACGGCTGCTCTGCCTCCTCTCTTGGGTCTCTCTGGCAAGCGGACTCGGACTTCCAATGGACATCGATCTCTGGTCAACATCTCTGGTTTAACACCTCTGATACGATGCAGCGCTCGTGACTATCTAGTGATTTGACCTTGGCTTTAATCAGAGCTTTTGGAAGTTTAAGAGGTTACGGTTAGGATTAGTCTGTACAATTTTGGATACCCCAGCTCTTCTGAGAACTAAAATGAACCAACAGCGTAGCCTAATCTGGAGCTTGGACGTCCGCAATCCAGCGGACGTTCGTCAAGAATTGGGATGGCAATGCCAAATGCGGACAGAGGGAGTTCACAGCCAGTCATTTTTGCTGACGATCTTTCAGTACTACCCTCTGTCTTGCCTGACTCCACCCCTACCCTTCCCTACAATCTTCGCCAAACCTCAAATTCCCTTCCGCTCCACGAATTTATCTTATTTCACATAATTCACATGCACAAAATTAAATATTTTATATGCGTGCTTTTTTGATTGTAAATGTACATCGTCATCAATGAAACACCGCCATGAACTTTGTAAAAATTTTAATATAAAACACTGATTAACAGATCTACGAATTGACGAACAAGCAATAAAACGAACAAGCAATAAAACGCCAGTCTTTAAAACATCGAGCTAACCATAACTAAAAACTAAGGCACTGCAGCGAATTATTTGCGTAACAATGATCTAAAAACTACCAGTAACAATGACGCAATCACCATCCGTAACAATGACGCAAAAGCTTCCAGCAATAATGACGTAATCGCCATCTGTAGCAATTTATTACGATCGCAAAATAGTAGCGCATTATTTTATCCAGTCTAAACGCCTGTATGATTTTTCAAATGACGCTATATCGACTGTTCGTGATGTTCATGTAATGATCAAATTGAATGTCATAATGACGTAGGCCCTAATAATCGAATCGAGCAGTTAGATTTGATGGCTAGTGGGCCGTAGTGATGTATGATTGGACTGTTACAATGACGTAACAGTAGACCTGCACGTCACAGTGATGTAACTCACGCCGGACTGGTTAACTTCTTCGCAGTTACTAATGTGTCAAGCTAGCGACTTCACTAACGTCAAGCATGTTTAATATTCTGACGTATATTCGGCTTTACAGCGTCGAAGCGGGTTTAAATAAAGGCGAATTAAAAGGCCGGCTTTCGGATGGCTAATAAACCGACTTCATTTTATCAAGGTAGGAATTTTAAGTTGGAAGGCATGACCAGCAAGTAAGGAGAGAGGAATTACATATTTATATAGTGCCACTTCAAGAAAGACTCGTCAGAGGCTCTTTCCACCCAACACTGTGAAAGCGCGATCGAACAGAATGGTCTTCAAGCGTAACATGTACAACCAACACTGCAAATTTACCTAGAGCAGCGTAACAATTGGTCATAATTTTTTTTTTATGCTAAGATGTCATGATGTCATATACGCGTTCCATAAAGGCATTTCTGTTTCCCCAGAGCTTCTGTGCTGAGAGCGCCTCAGAATAGTCCGCGAGAGGCGCTTTATAAATTTCTAGATACAATACAATACAATATGCCAGCGTTGCGGTCCCGATATGTGGCACGAGAGGTGGCAGCTGATAGGTGACATGGTGGCCGAGTGGCTAACGCGTCGGCTGTTCACTGCGATCCGGATTCGAATATCAATCTCGTCATATGAAATCCACGTCGAATTGTGCCGTAACGTTGGAGGTGACGTCTTCCAGCCGTACTGTGGGATCAGGGCGCTTTGAGCAAGTCTGATCCCGTTTCCTGTTTTGTGACCGAGTGAGAAATCTCTCAATTACTCAATCTATTATGCTTGGGAAAGGCTTACAAGAGATATTGTGTAATGTAATCCGAGATTCATTTAGCCCCACCGTTACAAAGAAACTCGAGCATATCGTGCAACCTTTATTGACCAAACCCGTCATTGCAGAGCGCAAACGAAAATTCGAAAAGCACGGAGTCTTTTTATAATCTAATGTATAGTCACGAAAAGCTTATATGCCTACTCTAATGATATGTAGTGTAACTATTGACAGTATTTTCTAGCGCTGATTTATCAAAGACAAAACTAGACGCCAGTGCAGGGACTACGTACGTGAGGTGAAGACCACAGAAACAGCATACAGACCAGAGTGTAACATTCCAATCACGCGATGATTTCTGTGGTTTTCGACCGTTCAAAAATAGCGACAAAGCAAGCAAAAGTTCCATCTAGAATCCGAAAGCCCATGATTGTGGCTTTTCGTACCGTAAGGGAAAAGCCTGAAGCAATGCGACATGGAATTTATGTAGCGCGACTCGATACATGCGCATCTTCGTCATCATCATCTTCACCATCAAGTGGAACTTTTGTGAGTTAAGTAGTTGCCGCCGATGATATAGGATGACTGCAGAAAAACTAATTTACGAAAAGCTGAAGCAAAGTCCGATGCAATGCAAGCATACAACACTTGTATGCATATATTTTGTACATGCATGCATGTATATATGCATCTGAGTACTATATATATAGCGCCTTTACTTATCTTCTTAAAGAAACGGCGCTATATAATTGCGAATACTGCCCTACGAATGATGAATCTTCGAACAGGTTCATTGCTACTTCATTTTAGCAAATGGATAGTAAATAAGTCATTGATTTTGGCCCAGTTGCGTCTGTTCACTCTGTTGATAGGCTGGATTCAAACGAGGCTCGTAGTGGCAGAGGACCAGACACTGTAAGTGTCTAGGATGAGTACAGGGTCTTCTGAATATGGGTGGCACGATCCTAGAAAAAAAGCAAAAGCAGCATAAAAAGATGAACTAACTGCAGGCTTACCTGCACCGCCGACAAATCAAATAAAAAAAGTAAAGCTCCCTTTGCCAACAGTGGAACGTAAAGGAGACGTTTCCAGCTCTTCAGACATTGAGCCAGCAAAGGACGAATCCCAAGGTCCTAGTCGCGGGGCCAGTGCATCGTAGGATTGTAATTGTAATTGTAATTGTAACCGAAAACTTATATAGCGCCACTCAAATCAGCGGCGCTTTCAACCCGCATCAATGCCGGCACCGGCAAAAAGGAAAGTTTTCAGGCGTCTACGGAACTGGAGAGGAGAGAGGGCAAGAAGCTCTTGGCGGAGAAACAAGGGGAGACAGTTCCAAGCAGATGGGCCAACATAGGCGAAACTTCTGGATTGTGCCGTGGAAGATCGCATGCGAGGGACAACCATAAGGCCGCGAGCCGAAGATCGCAAGGAAGCCCTCGCAGGCAAGGAAGAAACTGGGTTGCAAAAATTCATTAGGTAAGACGGAGCAGAAGCAGTAAGGCAGTTGCGCATGAGAGTGAGGGTTTTAAACTGAATTCGCTGTTTAGCAGGGAGCCAGTGGAGGGAATCACGGATAAAGGCAGAAATGTGGGCAAACTTGGGATTGTCGTTTACTTCCAGGCTCAAGCCCTGACTTGGGTCTGGAGCGCCTCTGAATCGTGACGCCGTTATAAGTGTTTAATTACAATCACAATTACAAATTATAATAACAGCAATTTCTACTACTTGGTGATCGAGACAATTTGTCCAGGATCGTTGTACTTGAGTTCACACAGCAGACTCAAAATCGTAAACGTTGGATTACTTACCCATCATGCAACTGTGCCTATTTATGATTTGTAAACGTGCAGGAAGGATAAGGTACAGTAGGCAGATTGCACTGTATTGTATCTAACTGTATTGTATTACATTGTGCGTGTTTTTATTGTATTTCCAGATAGGAGATGAGATAGGGATAAGCAATAATTATAAGATGATGAGAGTTATCTTTGAGTCAGTGGTGTTACCTCTCCCTCTACGTTGTAGAGTTTCGTGGTGATATTCGAGCCAACACCAAGCGTTGTAGCAGGAACCTCAATATCACCAGCAAAGGCGTCATGTGGCTTACTGTCCTTGGCCCACAGCTAGACATTAACAACCACAACACAACGGTTTCATCATTCTGTTTCTCACTTAACTCAAAAGTACTTTGCTTTTTGTATTATGTATACAAAAAGCAATCATAATTAATGAGCAACTTCTGTTGCGCCGGTGTCTAATGCACAAGTCTTCAACCGATGGCGCACATCAATAATCAAACCACAATGCACATAAAATAAGTCCACTGCGATAAAACAGGCAGTTTATGGCGGATACACAGAAACGTATACCTACCTACATAAATACATACACACATACATGCATACATACATGCACACTTGCATAAATGCAGTCATACACTTGCATACACACATACATACATACATGCATTCATACATACATGCATACACGTATGTACACTTTAATAATACTCAAACTCGACACACCTATATTCAGATATATGTTTGTGCATATATAAGTACAAGTACGTGTTGGCTCAGTCTTAGTCTATGATTTCCGACATCCGGATGTGACGTACCTTGATCTTTTGCCCCGGGTGGATGACGTATTCGTCGGAGAAGCGATAGTCCAGTTTATCCTCTCCGTCGACGTTCCTCGTCAGCTTCCACTTGCCAATGTTTTCCTCCTGCGATCGAAGACAGGACATGAGGCTAAACCAAGAGGAGGAGGAGGAGGAGGAGGAGGAGGAGGAGGAGGAGGAGGAGGAGGACGAGGAAGAGGACGAGGAGGAGGACGAGGACGAGGAGGACGAGGAGGGGGACGAGGAGGACGAGGAGGACGAGGAGTAGGATGAGGAGGAGGAAGAAGAGGAGAAGGAGGAGGAGGAGGAGGAGGAGGTGGAGGACGAGGAGGACGAGGAGGAGGGAAGCGGAAAAGTAAAGGCGAGAGTGAAGGATGTGATTATAATCTGATTTGAGTGGCGCTATATAAATTCTCGATTACAATTACAATTACGAAGAAGAAGAGGAGGAGAAGGAGGAAACGGCGAAGTGGAAGAGAAAGCGGAGGATGGGAGGAATAGAAAGAGGAAGAGGAGGAGAAGGAAGTGGAGGAAGAGAATGAAGAGGAGACAGACAAGAAGGAAAAGGAGGAGGAAGAGGAGGGAGTAATGAGAAGGGAGGAAGAAGAAAGAAGAGAAAGAGGAAGTGGACGGGAGAAGGAAAAGGAGGAGGAAGAGGAGGAAGAGGATGACAGTTTTAGTGATGATTATGATAGTTTATCTTGATGTCTGCCAATAGCAAAATCAATTCGAAAGCGAGTAGCAACTATTGCTATTGCCATGCTGGATGTTGCCAAACTATCTTCAACTAATAGCATACAATGCGGCGTTATGGCCTACAGTATATAGGCCTACATCGATAATACTTTGGCCTGCATAGTAAAGGATAGTTAGTTCATAGTGGGCATAACCTGCTAGTACCTTTACTACACATGGATTGAACTTCCAACAGCTACTATCTATTCGTCAGTTAGTACCTTTCTTCCAGTGTTTTCGAGTGTCAGGAACTTTCCATCGGCTGAGGTTTCGACGATTGTGATTGGTCCCTTGGCGCTGCGCTGGTAAGTCGTGCGAGCCGACATCTCGCCCTTGAAGGCACCGCTCAAATCTGCCAAGCGGAAAGCACCAGCCAAGCATGAAGTTGATGATGCTACTGCTGTTGCAGCTGATGACGGTGGCGAAGATGATGATGACGACGACGATAATGATGATGGTTAATATATATATTTATAATCTTTCGAAGGCAATGAAGCAGATCTAGAAGTGATGATGATGATTATGATGATGATGATGATGATGACGATGATGATGATGATGATGATGATGATGATGATGATGACAGTATAGATGCTACTGATGGTAGTGGTGGTAATGATGATGCTACTGAGATAAAAACATCGTTGTAGTTGTTGCTGCTACTACTACTACCACCATCAACACCACCAGTACACAACTCAAGAGGGGAGCGCAAATTTTGAGACGAAATCATTCAATTATTAAACTAAATTACTTTATCTTTACAAATAAAAGTGTATATACAATATTAATACTTAATAGATAGCTGACACTGCAGGCCAATTTAAAACTTGTCGTTTGAACATATTTAGAGTTATAAATATTATATTCGAGATAACAAATTTGGTCGTTATTGTTTAATTTGATCTTTTTTGGGGGTCGCTATATTTACGTGGCACATAGCGCAATTGTAGCTTTCAACGCTCCAAATCAACAACAGTAATAATAATAAATGATATAATAAGCACAATAACTGCTGTAACTCCTGAAACAAATAATAATAAAAGATCAAAGTTCATCTATGACATTGATGCGCTATATAACAATGATGCGCTGTCCATAACAACCTCCTCCAGCTCCGATGGCTCCTCCACTTCCTCCTCCTCCGCCTCCAGCAGAGAAGTATGAGCCAGATCCTCCCCCTCCACCACCTGACCAGTATTCGACGAGTTGACGAAGCCCAGATCTGCAATCATCACAGACAACAACGACAATGCACTTTAGTTGTTATCATCATCAATGTCACTGCTATCGTCACCGCGGTCGTCGTCGTCGTCATCGTCATCTTCATCAGTATTACCATTGTATCCGTTCTCTCGTTCATCCATCTATCCATCAGCCCGTCCATCCTTCCGTCCGTCCATCCATTCATTCGTTCGCTCATTAATTCATTAATTCATTCATCCATTCATTCGTTCTTTCGTTCATGTAATTATTCACTCATTACATCCATTCGTCCGTCCGTCCGTCTATTAGGTGATTCATTCATTCATCAATTCATCAATTCATCCGCCCATCCATCCATCCAACCATTCAATCACTCATCTATTCAACCACTCATCCATCCATCCATTCATCCCTCCATCCATTCAATCATACATCCACTTCACCATCCATCCATTCATCCATTCATCCATTCAATTATCCATCCATCCATCCATCCATTCATCCATCCATCCATTCAACCATTCATCCATTCAACCATTCGCTGCCCACCTCGACTCTTCTCCCTCGAGCAGTTTCCTGTAGGCGGCGATCTCCAGCTCGAGTCCTAGCTTCGAGTCGGAGATGTGCTGAAGCTCCTGGAGAATGAGTTCCATCTCGGCCCTCAGCTTCGCCACTTCGCTCTTCAGGTCGTTGTTCTCCCCTTCCAACTCCCTCTCCCGCTCTTCCTTCTCCCGTCGCAAGCGCTCCAACTCCGCGCGAATATACGCGTTCTAAAACACAGCAGTTACGTCGTTGCTACGTCATCGTCGCAGTCACCATGGCAACGAAGGACGTCGTCGTTACGTCATCGTCGCAGTCACCATAGCAACTCATTCATTTATCATTTGCAGATAGCGCAATGTAGCGTTATGTAACATTATAATAACACTAGTGTATTTGCCCGTCATATTATGACGTCATATTATAGGCCTATATGTATCGTTGGTCATCGCCGTCGTCAAGACCGCCGTCGTCAAGACAACCGGTTTGTTTCACATTAGAACAGAACCCGTTTGTGACGTAGCGTCCCCCGACAGACGGACACTATATGGATATTATATGCATAGATTGTATATATTTATACACGTATGTACGTGCGTATGTATGCATGCACGTATGTACGTATGCATGTATGTATGCATGCATGTGTCTATATATGTATGTATGTATGTATGTATGCACGTGTGTGCATGTATGTATGTATGCATTATGCACGTGTGTATGTATTTATGTATGTATGCATGCATGCATGCGTGTATATATGTATGTGTATATATGTATATATGTCTGTATCTGGCTATTTGTAAAGCGCCTTTTAAGAACGTCACAAGGGCGCATAAGATGACAATCAATTAAAAAATTGATTGTCGATGGCTTGCAATGTTTCTGGAGCTTTGCATATTATATCATCTTATTACATATTTATATTAACACTTAATGTATTGGAGTGGAATTTAAATTTAATGAAATACAATAGAATTCAATTGCAATGCGATTCAATAAAAAAAAGCGGATATAAAGAGGCTACTACATAAATAGAGGATTATATATAATGAACTAACTAACTGACCTCTGAGGAGCTTCTTGTAAAGCGCTATATAAATGTTTACATATACGAATACGATGACGTAGTCTTAACCTGAGCATCCAAGTCGGCATTTCGAGCGCGCAGGTCGGTCAGTTGATCCTTGATTCTCTTTATCTCTTCCTTCGAATGGATCGACTCCATGTTCTGTCGCGTCGCTCCCGTTCGGAACTCCTGGAGCTGTTGTTGCACGTGAAAATAGGAGAAGCAACTTGTTAAGCACAGCTGTGTTGGTATGACTCTGCAAGGCTATAGGCTGCAGTGTTGCGGATTAGAGACCAGATGCGTGAACTCAGTTTACTAAAGCACCCTAGGTTAGAGCTAGCAAGGAGTGGGGATTGAAGGATTGAGCGAAGGAACATATAAACAAACGAAAGAAAAAACGAATGCCTGAATGAATGTATGAATGAATAAATTGGTTGAATGAATGAATGAACTAACTTGATGGAACAAATGAACGAATGAGTGAATGAATATGAGAACGAACTGAAGAATGAATGAATTAATGCATGAATTAATGTTGAGGTAAGTAAGTTTTAAGTTGAGAATGAAATGACACAAGCCACTGAGCAGGACGGACAGACACAGGGAGAGAGTTCCAGTCTAGGTCCAGCAATTAAAATATTTTTACCTAATAAGTTATCGAGCCTAACACCAAACGTCCGTATTGAAAACTGTTCTTCAGAGACAGTAATTGACCGACGCATTTGAGGTAGCTGTAGGTTTTAAAGATAAAGCAACTTCATGAAGTAGCATACTTACTCCGAGGTAAGTATAGATTTAAGTTGAGGAGGTAGTAATAGACGCATTGGAGGTAGTTACAACCTTGAAGGATGTTGAGACTTTGAAGATAACAGTATTTTAAGGATGGAACATCCTTACCTTGAGGTAAGTGTGGATTTACCTTCAGTCAGTAACAGGAGCATTTGAGGTGGTTATAAACCTCGAAGACACAAGAACTTTTGGGAAGTAACATACATAAATTAATGCCTGAGGCAAGTAGGCCTATGTTACTTTCTTCGAGGTAGGCAACTAGGCATGTTACCTCCACCAAATAGACGTACCTCAAGGTATTAGTGCCTTTGAGTTTTATAGTAACGTACGCACCTTGAAGTTGTACGATGATTCTATTTCGTTCCTCATGATGTCCATCTTCTCATCGTACATGTCCTGAATCTCCCTCAGCGCATTACCCATCTCGTTCTTCCAGAAGTCTCGGTTCTCAGCCGTTGTATCCCGATAGGCCAACGCCGCCAACTCCTTCATCTCCTGCACGGGGCAACGAAAATCAACAAGAATTGCATGATATGACATCCGAACCAGTTGGCATCCCCCCCGAGAAAATTCCAGGCCCCTAGGCAGAGCAGTCACGGGCCTCTAAACTATCTTTAGGCTTTATGAGAAAATAATAGCAAAAAATGATAAGTAAGGTAATATTCAGATGCTTGAAGTTTAAACTGATTGTAGTTGTGTCAGTAATATTATATTTAAAAAGGCATAAATCATACACTTTGTATAACTCATTATAATATTTTCAGTAAGTTGATTGCGGGCTCGGTCCGGCCCCCTACAAATCGTCGGGCCTCTGGGCATTTGCCCCCCCCCCCCGCCCTCTCTCGGCGGGCCTGGTTGGCACCCATATTTTGCTATGTTGTTATGTTACTTTATGTTGTTGTTATTACGTCATGTGACGTGACGTGATGTGACGTGAGGTGCTTGTGAAGTGGTGTTATGTTATGTTATGCGTTATGTTGTTTTATGCTGAATGTCTTCTCAACCATTCAAAGCTTAAGTTACATTATGTCAGGTTGTTATGCTATGTTATGCTGTCATTTTTGCTATGCTATATTTTTGCTATGCTATGTCATGCCAATAATATGACAGCATCCCGAATAAATATGAGAACAAAGTTGAATCTTAACTGTAAGCTATTTGAAAGCTACTTACGATGCTCTATACGTTTTCTTAATTTACATGACGTTACGCAAATTTACCTTACGTTACATTACGTTACCTTCCCAAGTTGCGTTTCCGTTTATTCCTAAGAAATTTGATTGATTGATTACGTTACCTTACGCTACACAACGGTACACTACGTTACGTTACGTTACATTACTTACATAACGTTAAGTTACACAACGTTATACAACGTGACATTACGTTAAACTAAGTTGCATTACGTTCGAAGAGGTTCGAACCTGTTCGTGGACGGTCTTGAGGAATTCCAGTTCCTCTTCGAGAGTCTGTCTGCGATTCTCGGCGTCGATATGCAGCAATGTTTCATTGTCCAGATCCTACAGAAAATGTTTAAGCGCCAAATAAACAGGCTATATGATGCAACGTAATCTGTAGGATATTACTATTCATGGAGTGTATTTTGCGCTTTTTAGTTTCTTTTTTATCGTTGCAATCATATTTTGTGTCAGTCAACGTCATCATACCGTCGTTGTTGTAAAAACTTTATTATTATAATTATCGTCGTAGTCGTTATAATCATGTTGAAGCAAGGAAATTTCTTTTCACATTATTATAATCATTATAATCATCATTATTATTATTTTCATCATTGTTATTATTGCATCATCATCAACAACATCATTACCATCGTCACCATTATCATTTTTAACACAAAGGTAGTAATTATTATCATCATTGTTGTCGCTGTAATCACGCAACGACGACTTACAATCCTTGCTCTGTTGAGCGAATCTTGAAGTTGTGCGATCAACTTCTTATCCTTTTCGCGATCTGTTTCCAAGGTGTTGTGGCGCCTGCGCAGTAGGCCTATTTCCGCCTCCAAGTCGGACACCTGTTGGAGCAGCTTCTCTATTTGTTCTCGGCTTTCGAGGGCAGCTTTCGATGCATCGTCAGCTCTGCAGCAACGACCACAGGCATCATTGTATTGCATTGCTTTGTATTTGTCAATTAGTAAAAAATTAATTTATTTATTTTTAACTTTATTATTATTATTATTATTATTATTATTATTATTATTATTATTATTATTATTATTATTATTATTTTTGGCCTGAGTTACTTCATTCCACCAAGGTCTTAGAAATTATTACTGTTATTTTTCTGGAACGGCTACGTATAATAATAATAATAATAATAATAATAATAATAATAATAATAATAATAATAATAATAATAATAATAATAATAATAATAATAATAATAGTAATAATAATTTATTTTTATTATTATTATTATCATCATCATCGTCATTATTATTGTTACTAAATTACTACTACACTACTACTACCACTACCAATGCCACTACTACTACTACTACTGCTGCTGCTGCTGCTACTACTACTACTAGGCCCTAGTACTACTATTAATACTAATATTGCGATCGTTATTTTAATGTCATTCGTGTAAGGAAAGTTATATAGCGCCCTTCCAGCACGTCCAAAAAACGCAGATGATTTGTTCTAATATGCACTGGCAAAACGTTTGCAAGACTTGAAAAGAAAAGTTTGTTTTCTTTTTCTGGATCCAATTTTTTCCGAACAGGAATGTCAAGACCGAAGTGCGTAGGTTTCTGAGAAACGAGGAGGAATGAGGAGGAGATGGAGTAGGATGGGAATGAGCTCAGCAGCATCAGCCAGGAGCAGTCTACGAGTTGTTTATCGAGGACTTTGAGTTTTTAGAAGGCAATCACGCCATCTGCCGTCCGCTCCAATGTCGTCGCCAGTCTCGTCAGGCTGACAGTCCCCAGAGACAGACTGTGTGTTTGGTTGTTTGTGAGTCTTGCTGTCTGTGTCTGCATGGATGTCTGCAGTCAGGCAGACAGACAGATTATTACGAGACCAGATCGGATTCTCACTTGTCTACGGCCATTACAAACCTAATTCTCCAGACATGTATCAGACATTTACTGCATCTACTTTTAAAATAATGTATTACATGTATGCATTATGTATACTTATGTATCACATAAACACATCATTATTATATGTATACATATGTTGAATATATATATATATATACATTGTATTGACAAACACACACACATATATATGTATATATATATATATGTATATTGACACTACATAGGTATACGTTATCGTAAATTCGAGATTTCTACAGCGCCCAAAAAAGCGATGTCGCGGGAACCAGCTTATTCACAGGCGCTCAGCCAAATCACAATCGATAGGCGGAGGTGCGTGGGTGAAATCGGTTCCAGGTCAAGATCGAGAGTGTTACATAGGGTGGTGTGAACCTGCAAGTGCCTTACAGACGTAGGCTATGCTTCTTCTCAGTCACTGATTCCATACACAAAACGACAGACGCGCATTCTAACAGATGTCCTTGTGTGTGACATTTATATGGCTTACTGTGGTACCAGTCTTTATGTCGTACCTTCTGTTCGTTGGATAGAGACGTCTTGGGTTGGGGGTGGGGGTAGGGGGCTTCTCCAAATACTTCTGCCGTCTGGTCCGATACTTTGGTACCTTGGCCTTTGATGCCTTTTACAGCCACAGCACGCAGTAAACGAGATGGATAATTAAAAGATCTTTTTACGTCTGCCTCTGTATATATCGTTCTATCTATATATCACTCCACTTCTGTCTCTAAGTGCATGTATGTCTCTCTGTCCATGTCTCTATACATTCCTGTCTCTGTCTCTGTCTCTCTTTGGATTCATAATTGCGATCTTCGGATCTCTTAAACGACTTATATTTTTAAAGTACATGAATGTCAAAATGTGGTTCCACTTTCTTAAGAATGATGTAGGCGCCTAACTGCATAGAGGACCCGTCGGCGGCTGTTACCGTGTTCAGCGGGTGCTCTATGCATGAGCCGTCCGACCCAAATAGACCTTCAGCACTGCTATATTGCCATTCTGATCTCCGCCACTGCTTGTACTCTGGCAGTGTCAGTCTCAAACCTTAAGAGAGGAGGGCGACGCTGTGTTTTGACACAGTGTCGTTAAACAGCAGCTAACCATCTGGATGCCATACAGACTGGGATTTGTAGTATAGCAAGTCGTAGGGCATGGATGGCGAACCTATGGCACGCGTGCCCAACCTGGCACGCCAACAGATTTTGCTTGGCACGCCACCTGAACTCAGAACTTCCGTCTTTTTCATACTTTTTAAATTTCTTTATTTTTTACATTCAGCAACTTCTTTCCTGCTTCATTGTCACATAAAATTATAGTAGGCCTAACTGTTAAGCTTTAATTTTTAAATACATTCATTAGGTAGGCCCTAACGCTAGCTGTAGACCGTAAATTTTGACTCTTGCTTCATGCCAGTCTGCTAACACTGTAACCTCGAACGTCATCATTTGGAAGAAACAGTATTGGATGTTTCGGCATAAAATTAAGTTCTTCGAAAAAGGGATATAGCTTCCAGACACATTCAACACACTTAAAACAGTCGCATTTGGAATTTTATAGATTTTTCAGTCAAGTTACTCGTGCGAATCTTCGTTCTCAACCATGAATTTCATTAAGTCTGTATTGAAAACTGTTCTTCAGAGACAGTAATTGACTGAGGTAGCTGTAGATTTTGAAGAAAAAAGCAACTTCAGGAAGTAGCATATCTACTGTCCAGCCAAAAATCACACTTATAGTGTAATGTTCCATATGAAATTATAAATATAAATTTTAAATCGCATTATTTGTAGTCACGTCTAAAAATGATGCAAATATTAACTTTTACTTTTTCAGGGTACTTCATTCTGCGTTCATTGGTTCGATAAAATTTGTGGCACGCGAAATTTTCCACTTTCTTTAAGAACCATTTTCGGGCACGCGAGGTAAAAAGGTTCGCCATGCCTGTCGTAGGGTGAGAAGACCGACAAGTAGGGGAGTTGGCCAGAGCAGGTGCCCTTAGGGGAAAACCAGTCTTGTTGTCCTCGAGACCAAGGTCTTGGTCTCGAGTGCACTCGAGTTCGTTTTTAAAAGTCTTGGTCTTGGTCTTGGTCTTGAGGTTCAAGGTCTTGGTCTTGGTCTTGAGGTTCAAGGTCTTGGTCTTGGTCTTGAGGTTCAAAGTCTTGATCTTGGTCTCGCAAGACCAAGACCAAGACCGGCTGTTAATATGAACAGTCATTTAACAGAACTCAAGAATTCTGTATCAAGCCTGCTTGCATCATACGACCAATATCTATGGATGGATACAAGTCATGCTGGTCAGGAAAACCCATTGGCAGCAGCAACAGTTATTCTGTATCAGACGGTATGATAAACCATGGGAAGATTTCAAAAGGACTCACTATCTGTACATTTACATCCAGTGCTTGAAAAGCTACTCTGTGTATGTCAGCGACTTCAGCACCTGTAGAACGTATTTTTTCACATGGCGGAATTTTTATGAGGCCCACCAGGCACGTCTTGGTCAGAAAATTCTGAGCGAATTGGTTTTTATGAAATACGAAAGGCATTTGGTATTAGAGTTTGCATGACGGACTTTTGAATACAAATTCGGATTTCTCTGCAGTTTGCATTTAAAGTTAATTTGCTTGAATAAAATAAAAGACTCATGTTTTCGTTAAAATAGCGAATATTCCGACTTGACAATTTCTAAAAGTCTTGACCTGATTTAGATTTTTTGGGTCTTGGTCTTGGTCTTGAGGTTCAAGGTCTTGGTCTTGGTCTTGGTCTTGAGGTTTAAGGTCTTGACAACAAGACTGGGGAAAACCTTCCCTTCCCCTAAGCATCGCATAACAAGATTTCAACTTAAAAATTAAAATTCGAAGTTTTGTCCATTGTCAATGTCCGTCTTTTTGATTTCCTAAAAATGTTCGGATGCATTTAATAAAATCATAACACATCACTATACACCTTGTAATATCTTTTAACGGTTAACCGTGCACAGCTATCGTCAACTAAGCGTTGTTTTTTGCATGCGTACAGCCCACTTAGCTACCTTCTACCTCCATTTGTTTAAAGTAGGTCCTATAGTAGATGTTAAAACAGATGTCCTTTAGTGTTAAACTAGATTCCCTCCACGGGTTGAGATGTGAAAGTTGTTGTCCTTAAAGTAGATGTTAAAGTTTATATTCCCCGATGGTAATCCTAGATGCGAAAGCAGGTGTCCTTAGGTTAGATATGGAAGTAGATATCCTAAAGTAAGATGTGGAAGATTCCTTCAGTAAGTTAGATGTTAAGTGTGCAAGTATATTCCATTGGCGATAGT
Source organism: Allolobophora icterica (assembly GCA_963556255.1). Classification (NCBI taxonomy): domain Eukaryota; kingdom Metazoa; phylum Annelida; class Clitellata; order Crassiclitellata; family Lumbricidae; genus Allolobophora; species Allolobophora icterica. The sequence continues at coordinate 80,463,228 of OY744603.1, read as the reverse complement.
AGATGTAAAAGCAGGTGTCTATAAGTTATTTGGAAGTATTGATGTTCATAAAGTAGATGCTAAAGTATGTATTGTACATTAGTTAAAGTGGACTTGAAAGTAGATTTCCTCCATTGCTCAAAGTAGGTGTGAAGGTATAATGATCTTCAATGGTTAAATAGTTATTATCGTCAACTCAATTCCCTTCACAACCTGCTCACCATAGGTTAAAATCAGTCTTGTTGTCAAGACCTTAAACCTCAAGACCAAGACCAAGACCAAGACCTTGAACCTCAAGACCAAGACCAAGACCTTGAACCTCGAGACCAAGACCAAGACCAAGACTTTGAACCTCGAGACCAAGACCAAGACCAAGACCTTGAACCTCAAGACCAAGACCAAGACCAAGACCCAAAAAAATCGAAATCAGGTCAAGACTTCTAAAAATTGTAAAGTCGGAATATTCGCTATTTTAATGAAAACATGAGTCTTTTATTTTATTCAAGGAAATTAACTTTAAATGCAAACTGCAGAGAAATCCGAATTTGTATTCAAAAGTCCTTCATGCAAACTCTTCTACCAAATGCCTTTTGTATTTTATAAAAACCAATTTGCTCAGAATTTTCTGACCAAGACGTGCCTGGTGGGCCTCATAAAAATTCCGCCATGTGAAAAAATACGTTCTACAGCTGCTGAAGTCGCTGACACACAGTAGCTTTTCAAGCACTGGATGTAAATGTACAGATAGTGAGGAGTCCTTTTGAAATCTTCCCATGGTTAATCATACCGTCTGATACAGAATAACTGTTGCTGCTGCCAATGGGTTTTCCTGATCAACATGACTTGTATCCATCCATAGATATTGGTCGTATGATGTAAGCAGGCTTGATACAGAATTCTTGAGTTCGGTAAATTACTGTTCATATTAACAGCCGGTCTTGGTCTTGCCGGTCTTTGAACCTCACGGCCAAGACCAAGACCTTGAACCTCAAGACCAAGACCAAGACCTTGAACCTCAAGACCAAGACCAAGACCAAGACCAAGACTTTTAAAAACGAACTCGAGTGCACTCGAGACCAAGACCTTGGTCTCGAGGACAACAAGACTGGTTAAAATAGCCTATGTGTTTTGCGTCAGCTCAACTCCCTCCACAACCCCATTTCCTCATGCAGGTCAGCAGTAGACGTTTATCGTCTAATCTGTGACTGAAAATACACAGCCTTGCATAGACTAGGATTTTTTAAGTTTTTCTAAGCCAAAAATTCCGTTACTACTCCACTTAATTGCCCCGCCAGTCTGATTTCACCAGAACTCATAAAATAAGAAATGTCTACAATGCCAAATATATATATATATATATATATAGTTTTATATATATATATATATAGTTTTATATATATTTATATATATATATATAACTTATGACTGTCAACGCATATCGTACAATTATACTTGTATTCACTTGAGCGATATTATGCAGGCCTCTGATAAGATATCTGATCTTTCGACACGTGACCCGAAAAGTAACATCGATGTGTATGCAAAGACTAATTGCAAAAGTCTCTAAACTCGAGCAATTGATCGATTTCACTCAATTAAGCGAATCTTTCATTCATAATAATGTTTACGGAAATTCAAGCTACAGCAGAAACATATTATTGCCTGCATTCTATCCTGCAAGCAAAATGCCTGAGTGAAAATAAGTGAGAATAGAAAACGCGAGGAAATTAAAACAGCCGAAGGGCCAAGCTGTAGAATGTCCCCCGAGGCAAGGAAGTCATTCCAACCTGGTAACTTAAGTCTCTTTCTTTAGCACAAGGGCAGAAAGAAGGCCTCTTGAACGACCTATGCACCCTCAGCATAATCAATTTGTGCTACCCCATCCTAGGTTCACGCATGCAGATATGTACGGATCGGGGTCGTCGGTTCGTACCCACATTTCAGCAGAGGAGTATTTTGTGCATAAACGGTTTCGTGTCTATCGCGTTTGGCTCGGGTAATGCAATACCATCTTCTCACGCATTAAAGGTGACCTTAATGTAATTTGTCTGGGTTGTGTTCACCCTACCCAGCTCCCTACGGCCTACACTCACCCAGCACCCACTCACCCACAGATCAGCCGCCCCTCTTATCCACTGACTAGACATTTCAACCTACACGCACAGATCATATATATATACATATACATACATATATACATATATACATATATATACTATATATCATATATATATATGCCAATAGTATGCGTAGAACGGCGGAAACAAGAGTCAAAACCGATTTTCTTACACATTAAGCCTGTAGGCTTTTTAGGGCTGCCTGCGTAGACCAAACAGGCCAAGGCGTTCGGTCGTAGGTCGCCAAGTTCTTTCTGCACGTCGGCTGAGCACAGATTGTGTTCAGGCGATAGCTTTTGGCAGCTGTTAAAGCGCTCAAGTCTGGATTTTATCACGTCGTGTTAGCTCGTGCGCTTTTTCTTGGCCACGGTGTCGTTTACTTAATACATTATCGCGTTGGACTGTCTTCGGCAATAGATCAAGACTCAGAGAAACAGACAGACGTACACGAAAAGATAGACAGTAACACAGGCAGACGCACAGATACTTAGGCGTATACAGGCTGACAGAAAAAATGCCTGTTGTCGATGTGTGGGGTAGAAATAATTGGAAGGAAATGCTCAATTGGTTGTGCCACGTAGAAAACGGAGCAGCTATGGCATGGTATGATGTCATACGATATGGTATGGTATGACAGGGTATAATGTGGTATGACATGACGTGGTACTTATGGTATGATATGGTATGCTATGACATGATATGGAATGGCTATGACGTGCTGTGGTGTTGTATGGCTTGGTCTGGCATGACATGGTACATATGATATGGCATGCAATGGATTGACATGGAATGACATGGTACTAGTATGATATGTTGTAGTGTAGTGTAATTGTATGATATGTTGTAATACAGTTTAATATGGATATATTAGGCATGTATGAAAGGCCAGTTTGGTAAAATGACTGTCGTGAGGTGAGGTAAATAAATGACCTAGATTAGATTAGATAAGGTCAGATTAAACCAGATAAGATCAGATTAGATTAGAATAAGTTCAGATCAGATAAGATCCCCGCCCCATCCAAGCTTTCTCGTCTTCAACGAAACCCATCTTAACAGCATCTATGCCTCCTCTGTCTGGTCTCTCTGGCGAACGGACTCGCATCTCTACTGGTCATCTCAGAACAAGCCTTACTCCGGCCCTTGAGCCGGCAATGCATGGACCAAGGTCCAAGGTCCTCAACGTGGGAGCAATGCAAGATCCGCAACGTCGGATCAATGCAAGATCCTCAACGTTGGCCCAATGCAAGGTCCTCAAAGTCGGACCAATGCAAGATCCTCAACGTCGGACCAATGCAAGGTCCTCAACGTCGGATCAATGCAAGATCCTCAACGTCGGACCAATGCAAGTTCCTCAACGTCGGACCAATGTAAGGTCCTCAATGTCGGACCAATGCAAGATCCTCAACGTCGGACGAATGCAAGGTCCTCAAAGTCGGACGAATGCAAGATCCTCAACGTCGGACGAATGCAAGTTCCTCAACGTCGGACCAATGCAAGGTCCTCAACGTCGGACCAATGCAAGATCCTCAACGTCGGACCAATGTAAGGTCCTCAATGTCGGACCAATGCAAGATCCTCAATGTCGGACCAATGCAAGATCCTCAACGTCGGACCAATGCAAGTTCCTCAACGTCGGACCAATGCAAGTTCCTCAACGTCGGACCAATGCAAGTTCCTCAACGTCGGACCAATGTAAGGTCCTCAATGTCGGACCAATGCAAGTTCCTCAATGTCGGACCAATGCAAGTTCCTCAACGTCGGACCAATGCAAGTTCCTCAACGTCGGACCAATGTAAGGTCCTCAATGTCGGACCAATGCAAGATCCTCAATGTCGGACCAATGCAAGATCCTCAACGTCGGACCAATGTAAGGTCCTCAATGTCGGACCAATGCAAGATCCTCAACGTCGGGGCAATGCAAGTTCCTCAACGTCGGACCAATGCAAGGTCCTCAATGTCGGACCAACGCAAGATCCTCAACGTCGGACCAATACAATAATGCAATACTTTTCGTTTACTTCCTTGCTTACGACGGCATTAAACCGTTGACAGAGGTCCGTAGTTTTTCAACAGTTTCAGTCATCTTTGCGGCGTCAATATAAGCATAAACTAATCTAATCGTACATAATCTAATCTTAATTAATCATAGACTAATGTAATCTTACGTAACCTAATCTTTCAAAATTAGACATAAAGGTTGAGTAAAGACGGATACAAAATTGACAAAGATAAAATGTTCAATACTACGATGCAACACAGGCACACATTATGACAACACGAACACACATTATAACAACACAGACACACATTATGACAACACAGACACACATTATGACAACACAGACACACGTTATGACATCACAGACACACATTATGACAACGCAGACACACGTTATGACAACACAGACACACACTATGACAACACAGACACACATTATGACAACATAGGCACACACTGTGACAACAACAAGTCAATGAGAACCTCTGTCTGAGCTCCTGGAAGATTTCCTCGAGCGACGCAACCCGGATCTCCAGCCTTGCCTTCTCCTTCTCAGCGTCGTCCAGGAGCCGCCTGGCCTCGTCCAGCTCCGCCTGGTACATCGCCTTTATCTGACTCGTCTCCTTGCCCCACTTGGATTTCAGCTTCTCCAGCTCGTCGACCAGTCTCCTATTCTGCGCCTCTAGGAACCGAACCTTCTCGATGTAGCTGGCAAACCTCTCATTCAGATCCTGCATGTCCTTCTTCTCCTTCTCCCTGGTCGTCTTGACCTCCGTCACCCCGGTCGTCGTGAGGCTGGCGAACGCTCCGGGCGACATCCCCGACATCCCATAGTGGACGGACCGTTCCTTGCTGTAGGTCCTGCCACCACCGCCACCTCCACCAACCCCGCCGAACGCCGTCCTCTGGATGATGACACTTCGAGGGGTCACGGTTGGACGGTAGCCGATGATTCCTCCATCATTTTCGTAGGACCTAGTTCTCGACGTTTCGATCGTCGTCGTTCTGGTGGTCTTGGTTCCGCCGCTCTGTTCTTCCGCCATCTTCGATGGTTATAGACGCTAACACTATTACTGTGGCTGCTGCTACTGCTGCTGCTGGGTCAGCTGTGTCGCCGAATCGCAGACTTTGGCACCGTCTAGAACGACCTGGCACAAACTGCGACCGGTTCTGCTGCGGATGGAGACTTAATAGTTAACTGCATCCGTGTCTTTTCACAGGGTATTAGGTTTCAGCTCAATCCGCCTACGACCGAGTTCTGAGTCAGAGCTCTCTGTCAACCGACGGAGACAGCCAGCCACGGTACCCAGCCAGGCCGTGAAGGTCTACATTATGTTTAGCATATCCCAGAGTGCACGGACTCTGAAGCCTTCGTCCTACCCGGGGCGTGTCACCTTATCTACCTCCACCCTTTCCTCTCCTACCCCTCTCCCTGGTTACCTTTCCACTTCGGTCTCATCCAGAGTTTGGGCGTGGTACCATCGAGGTGGGGTTACCCTCCGCGAGGATGACATGCGAGCGCCACTGAAAACGGAGGTTGTGCTATCACGTGACTCTCTGTTAAATCGATAGTGCTTTTAGATGAGCAGTGAATGCTGGGAGATTGCGCATCGAATGGCGAAGTGGTAAGTGAACATCGCGTGCGGGTTCGAATTTCGAAGAAAATTACAAAGTCCCTCACTGTCGGCAGTCATCGAAATCAGCTGAGACTCAGAGTTGCTGAATTTTAACAAGTCATTCAAATTAATTAATTAATAATTAATTAATTAATTAATTAAGTCGACCTTGCCTCGAAAATGATCCCTGAATGTCGAACCTGGCCTCATTTTAGGCCATCGAGTTGATATCCATCAATGGATTTTGCTTTGACTGGACGCCTCTCTCTAGCTTGGTTCTCAGACTGTTGTCTTTCCTCGGACGCTGCAGACAAACCTCGAGATTACGATTACCTAAAGAGGAAAAAGAAGATCGATCAATTGCTTAATTCAACCCACAGGGAGAAGTTCATTCTCTTACTTCGACATATGAAGGCGCTACGCTGGCTCCCTGTTGCCGAGCAGATTTCTTTTAAGATCATCTTGCTGGCACGTGCTTCAATTTGTTGGCTTTACCCAGCCATGCATCAGGGATCTATTGTGTTCCAATTTCAAGTCAACTTGATCAACGATTGTTGCGCTCTGCTGGCTGTGGAGATATGCATGTGCCGCTCTTTGCTTTTTGCCTTGAACCCAACGTGCCTTCTCATGTATTGGACCATCTTCGTGGAACAGTCTTCCATTGCATTCACGTGCTGTTGCACTTGGCCCTGTGTGAAACTTTCTCAAACTGTCTAATAATAATAATAATAATAATAATAATAATAATAATAATAATAATAATAATAATAATAATAATAATAATAATAATAATAATAATAATAATAATAATAATAATAATAATAATAATAATAATAATAATAATAATAATAATTCCGGACTTTTTATATGTTACATTAATTAATATTGAAGTCCCTGAGGGATCCTGTATACCTCGGGGCATAAAACAAATAATAATATTAATAATATTAATAATGATTGATGCTAATAGTTTCCAGATCGTGACCGGTCCTCTCCTTTGACGTCTGATCTTCTCACTGGTATTGTGCAATCCATGTACTCACTTTTAGGTCATCAAGTTGGGTATGGACAGTTTCGCATTAACACATAACGACCGTAGAACTAAATCCTGGCGCTAGTCTCGTCATTAGTATATGCATTATGCCAGACTTGTCCTCGAGACAATAAGTTAGAGAAAACATGTAGGACGGCCATTATTCTTCAAGTTCTGGTTTTTAGAAAATTCAGGGGAAAGCGACTGCGTTGAAGCGTTGATTTGTTACTATTTTTGTCCAGAGGTACATCAGAATCAAAAAATTATCCGGAGAATACAAAAAACATTCTGGGACGGCTAGAACTAGTCAAGTTCCGGGGGATCTTGACGCGTTATTATTGCTACTATTACCACCACCACCACCTCCCAGTGCGCGAGACCCTAGATTTAAGTAGGATTTAAGGTGAGAAAAAGAAGAAGCAACGCTACCAGAGAGAATGGTGTTGCGGCCAGGAGGAAGAAGTCGGTTCCAAAGCGAGGAACCTATGCAGGCAAAGGACCTGGATTGAGCCATAGTAGTCCTGACACGAGGAACTGAGGTCAAGGCGATCAGAAGATTGGAGAGGACGCAGCGAAGCAGCAGAACTACTACCACCACTACTACTATTACTACTATACTACAATACCACCATTAGTGCTACTACTGGTACTACTAGTACTACTACTGCAATTATATCACCATCAACAACAACATCATCATTAATTGTTCCAATTGTCAATCTGTCCCACACGTATTCCCAGTTTGGCAAACCTGGAGAAAAGTGTATTCCCAGTTTGGCAAACCTGGAGAAAAGTGTGGTACACACAAAAATCCCCCAACAGAGATACCAGCTTTTATCACCGGTGGTATATCAATCTCAAGAGATGATTCAGCTTCGGAGAATCTGAGTTCACAGCGAGGACTCAAAAATAATGAAAGATAAACGAAACGTAATCGAGAGGGACAAAGGTTCAAATATTTTCCCTACGTACGTGACACATTTGGGCCTAATCCTTAGCAAAATGCACCCCAGTGGTCCGCTCTGAACAGTATGAGACAGATTGCGTGGTGTGGAAGGAAATCTGGTCCGCTGGGAGATATGACCAGGCTCCGCCCACTTCTGTTATTCTGCCTAGGCATGTGAGTGTGTTAGCTTATCTGTGTCGTGTCTCTTTGCCACCTACTCTGTGTCTGCGTACGTTTGTCTGTTTCTGGCTGCACGTTGTTCTGTACGACCGTGCCTTAGTGCCAAGCAGTGCCAGTCCCAAGCCTTTACGAAGGAGAAGGGCGACGCTAATGATCTTTGTTATCACACAGTGTCGTTAAATTGCAACTACCACTGAGTGCCTTCCGGTCGGTCAATCAGTCAGTAGCCAGTCAGCACTTTCCAACTATACTCAGTTAGTTAGTCAGTCAGTCAGTCAGTCATCAGTTAGTCAGTCTGTCTGTCTGTCTGTCTGTCTGTCTGTCGACAGAGAACTGTCTGTCATTCTTTATCCTTGTCTGTCAGAAGTCATATTGGTCTAAATTTTTGCTATACTGAAATTTCAGTGGTTCACAGTTTCTGTCTCGTCGTTAAAAAGACGCATGACGTCGACGTAGGTGGGTGAAAGCACTGGTTTATCGCTTAAAGCCTAAATTTAACAGCAGATGAATAAGCCACAATGGGCGTCTGCTCTCTTAAACAGATGTCGAACCGAAACAGACCAAGTTTACTTTATCCTCGTTAGACTAATCTGCCAGAAGTTTAAGGACGTCTGAAGTTCGATGACGTCTGAAGTTTGATGATGTCTCGATGAACGGCCTGTATGAGTATGATAGACTGTTCAGACTAAGCACACAAAATTACACATAGCCTACAACATAATTATATATGTATGTATGTATGTATGTATGTATGTATGTATGTATGTATGTATGTATGTATGTATGTATGTATGTATGTATGTATGTATGTATGTATGTATGTATGTATGTATATATATATATATATACATACATACATACGTACGTACGTACATACATACATATATATATATATATATATATATATATATATATATATATATATATATATATATATATATATATATATATATATATATATATATATATATGACAGCCGGTTGGTTAGAGCACTTGACTTGTAGGTCTAACGGTGTGGATATTTGCTGGCTTGAAGGGTGAACAAGGAGCGCAGGTAGCTCAGCTGCTTCAGATGTCATGCCTTTTAAACTTTAAGACAGGTTTTCGTTGTCGTAATCTCAATATTTCTACAGCGCCCATAAAACCGTAGTCACGGGAACCAGCTTATTGACGGGCGCTCAGTCAAAACAAAATCGATAGGCAGGTAGGTTTTGTATTGGACTCTTTGGTCTATGGGCAATCAGCGTAATGAATACAAATTTGGGTGAGCTCAGAGTTCAAGGCCTAAGCATTGTATGGTTCGCCATAGTTTTATTTGTGTCATCTGGAGACTAATCCTAAAAATCCTTCATTTATCAAAACGTAGATTTTTCGCCTGTTACTAGATGTTGTTAACTTTACCATTGTTCGAAATTGAACCTCAGTTAGGCTCTAGACTTACATGGCCGACCTGTGACATTTTATCGTTATCAGACACCAAGGAAACCAAATCGGATTTTGCAGCAGAGCTTACAGTCTTGGAACATTTGTGCTCTTCTTGCGTAATGGCAGCTTCCGGTCCTGAATGGTTTCACAGCGAGTCTGTTGGAAATTAGTGACTATTAAGGTCTATTAAACGTCTTAAGTGACCATTAAGGCAAAATAAACGGTAGGCCCTAATTCTGTGCGACTGATTATGACAGAACTAAAAATAAAACTACGCAGAACGGCAAAGACTGCATTGAGACCAGTTTAACAGTCGAGTCAGCAATTCTACGACTGCTGAGATTCAACAGAACACAGATTCCTGTTTTTCTTTCTCCTCTTTTAGACAAACACCCTCGGACCTCTGTCCAAGGGGTGTTTCTTGAGTCACACTCTTGGAATGTTGGTGTACTGTACTGACTGAGCGCTTAGCAGCTTATGTTACATGCTTCGGTATTTGCTTTTTGACTCGAGAACCTGACCTAAAGCAATAACCCATTAGCCTAACATGACTCAATAACCTGCTCATACTCAGTGCCTTATAACCTGACCAGTAACCTAATCTGACCAGAAAAGCTGACCTGACTCGCTGTAACCTGACCCAATAACCTGATCCGGTAACCTAACGACCCAATTACCTCATCAAATTCAATAACCCGACCTTACCCAATAACCTAACTATGCCAAATAACCTCATTTGACCCGATATCCATTACGTGTGTGACATAGGCCTACAGACTTGCACAGGTTTGTTTTCATTGCAATGCATCCTACCCAATGTTTAATCTAGTCCAGGGCTCGAAATGGAAAATTTTACGAAACGGAACGCTAGTCAAAGATATGGGAGCATTCTTATTATTCATTTGACGAACCGGAACGGAAACGCTAATTCATTTGACGAACCGGAACGGCGTTCCGGTGTGTTCCGGTCCATTTCGAGCACTGATCTAGTCCCCCTCTTCCGGGGGGGGGCAAGGTTTGTGGGGGACCAACGAGCGTCGGAAATTATTGAATTTCGACATGACTTTTTGGGGAGAATTTCATCCATCTTCAAAAAGTTTACAGACTTTTAAAAATTTCCTCTGCCAAAAAACTTCATAACCTTTTTTTAATATTCGTCTCACTTTCATTACTTTTTGGGAATTCGTCTTACAATTTCAATACTGCGACACACACAAATCCCCAGTAGTCTCAAAACTATTATTTTATTTTTTCTTTCTCTGGTCTGGGGGGGGCATAAAATCCTAATTCCCCTCTGAAAGACGTCTAGATTAAACACTGATCCTACCAGTTAAGCCATAACCCCAGCATCGCTTTTAAGATACAGTGTACGTGACTAGCACGCTCCTAAACATATTGTATTGTACCTGAACATTTATAAAGCGCCTCTCACTGTATTGGCTAATCAGAGGCGCTCAGTGAATAGAAAGTGGTTTCAAGACAGCGGAACGAGGCACTTGGGCCACCAGCTATTAAAGTGGCACGTGCCAATGGAGGGAGTTGATTCCAAAGAGCAGGACCAATGCAAGAAAAGGCTCGAGTTTTGGCCAAAGTAGCAGTCTTGTTGTCAAGACCTTAAACCTCAAGACCAAGACCAAGACCAAGACCTTAAACCTCAAGACCAAGACCGAGACCAAGACCCAAAAAATCACAGTCGTATCCAGACTTCTATTCCTTACTAAAAAATTGTCCAGTCGGACTACTCGTTATTTTAACGAAAACATGAGCCTTTTCTTTTATTCAAGCAAAACAACTCTAAATGGAGACTGCAGAGAATTCCGAATTCGTATTTACAAAAGTCCTTCATGCGAAATGTTATTCCAAATGCCTGTTGAATTTTATAAAAACCAATTTGCTCAGAATTTTCTGACCAAGACGTGACCTGTGGGGCCTCATAAAAATTCTGCCATGTGAAAAAACACATTCTACAGTTGCTGAAATCGCTGGCACACGCAGCAGGTTTTCAAGCAAATCGTGCGTGTTTTTTAAAATCATCCCACAAAGCAGCTTTTCAAGAACCGGATGTAAATGTACAAATTAATCATGAGTCTGTTTTGAAATCATTCCATGGTAAATAACCGGAAGTCAAAATAATTGACCAAAACAACAGTGAAGCCTCAATCACACCGTGTAAATACTAAAGCAAAAGGCTAACTGTATGAGTAATTATTGGATAAATTTGTAAAATTCTTGCCGTTTGTTAAAATAATTAATGACTGTTCATATTGACAAAAGTCTTGGTCTTGGTCTTGGTCTTGCAAAACCAAGACCAAGACTTTGAACCTCAAGACCAAGGCCAAGACCTTGAACCTCAAGACCAAGACCAAGACCTTTGGTCTCAAGACCAAGACCAAGACCAAGACTTTTAAAAACGAACTCGAGTGCACTCGAGACCAAGACCTTGGTCTCGAGGGCAACAAGACTGCAAAGTAGTCATTGCTCGTGGGAGAAAAGATCATGGCGATTAAGCGATCGTAATGGACGGAGGGAAGTAGCTGAAACTGACAGACGAACGAGGTCACAGAGGTACTCGGGTGCTAAGAACGAAGGGCTAAAGTGAGAACCTTAAGCTGAATCCGAGCAGTAGGGGGAAGCCAAGGAAGATGACCGAACATAAAAGAGGAAATACGAGACAAGCGAGGAAGCCGGGCTATTCTGGTCGCAGCATTTAAGACAGTCTGGAGGCGGATAGGCCTAGACGGACTTTTGGCAGACCAATCAAAAGAGATTGCAGTAGTCAATTCTGGAGCAGATGACGGCGTGGATGATAGCGGTAAAAACGGAGGAGGAGACAGAGCGTCAGATTGCTCTAAGCCGTCTCAGGACGAATTTCATACTGGGACCCGCAGCGCACTCGATGCGAATTTAGACAACGACCGTTGTCAGTGTAAAGCATAATGCGATTTTTCAGCCAGGCAGACTGTATTCGATAGATCGAACCTTAACAGTACAACGATGATTCAAGAAGAATTTGAGTTTTGGGGTGGGTGGTTGAGGCGCCAGAGTGGGTTGGTGGGCGAAATCGAGTTGGAACCTAGCTGGTTTAAAGTAAACAAAAAGACGTGGTCTATGCCCCTAGTGGAACGTGGGTGATGTGCTCATCTTGTGCTCTTCGGCCCTTGAGCTGGCAATGCATTAATCATAAGGTTCTGGGACACGTGGCCAGTGCCTCCTCGCAGGTCCTGCCGCATGTACACAAGCTTAAGCCAATACTAAATTTTACTAATATTCGACTGGCACGTGTGCGCCAACAACTTACTCTGCAATCGTTACACGGCGTCAGATTGAACTATCCTTCCCTCCCACTCATACTCATTCCCTCCCTCTTCATCCCTACCTCCCTCGTCCATTCCTCCTCCCTCCATCACTGCTTCCGTCCGTCCGTCCGTCCGTGTGTCCGTACACCCATACATACATACATACATACATCCAGCCATCCTTCCAGCCATTATACATTGATATAGTGGTACATTGATACATAGATAGGCATATATATAGAAAGACAGACAGATAGACAGCTACATGCATACATACACGCGTTCATGCATGCATATATGCATACATACATATATGCATACATAAATTTAAACAAGTTTTCACGTAGAATTATATTCAGCCGCCCTGCGTGGCGTATAGGCCACTGCACAGTTGTCTACCCTCTACCGTGCTGCTCTTAAACTGACGTCAAACTACGGTCTACTTGACAAACATCGAGGCTGGCATAGATAGACATACACAGAGATAGATTTTCCGCATCTCTTTGCTTTGGTATTTTCTTATCATAGTCGCACAGCAGCATCTGAATCGAGAGTTAATCGGCATTCATCCTGCATGGTGTATATGGTCGCCGTAGATTGATGGTTTGATAACTGGGGAAGAGGGTAACTTAGAGGTCACCGCATTGATGGGTCTTGGACTCTTGGCCAACGCCTATTGGGGAATGACGATGGCGGATAATTAGAATCCTGGGGTACGTCAAGCGCAAATAAAATGCGGATCTTTTATCTCACCCACCTAAGGAACCCTCTCCCCTACATGTGGCGTTCTTCCTACGTCACCCTCAATCGCCGCCTTGCAGCAGGCTTTAGCGGAGATATGGTCGGCGTTCCCGGGGGGACTTAGTCTCAAGTACGAATACAAGTACTTAAAGACTGTACTCGAGTTGTACTCGCGTACAAGTATACCAAGTGTAACATCTCTGGCATTTAGATTAGGTTAGATTAGTTTGGATTAGACTTTCGACAAGGAGATCTAATTATTCAGATCTTAGTGGTATAGGCCACAATAACTGCCCTCGTCACCAGACAATTTGTAATGATTATTTCGGCTGCGTACACCAGTGTGCCATTGATTGTGTATGGGTTTGACTTAGCGCTAGATACATTTTTGTCTTTTCTGTCCATGTATACTCCTAATCAGTGCTTTTTTTCTAGAAAAAAGGTTCCGGAACGCAACAATTATGGGCTGGCTAAAATCACGAGAAAAACGGGATTGGGGGTTGGGAGGGTCTCAATAAACACTGAAAACAGTTCGAAAACACTTAAATTAAATTAAAATAACTAAATTATTGTTTTAATAATTAAAACAAATAAATAATTTTTTAGTAGCTAAAAAAGGTGCCGGAACGCCGTTCCGGCTCGTTCCGGCTGAAAAAAAGCCCTGCTCCTAATCAATGTCTCTGGTCGGCATACCGTATGCCGCTAACTGCACGATGAGTCTGTAATAGTATAGCTTAACGGTAACTGCGGACACGATGAGTCTGTAACAGCAACGTGTAACTGCGGACACGTTGAGTCTGTCACAGTAACGTAAGGATAACTGCGGACATGATGAATCAGTTACAGTTGCGTAACGGTAACTGCGGACACAATGAGACTGTAACGATAGCGTAACGGTAACTGCGGACACGCAGGGCCGTTATTACGGGGATGCCGCAGAGGAGGATGTACAATCTGCCGCTCCAAGGCCAAAGTTTCTACCGATCCTGATATTCAAGGTCTAAAGCTTTTAACACCAGACAATTAAACAAAAAAGAACAATACACCTTTGAAATGTTTAAACATAACATAGGCCAATTATCATTGACATCGTATCATTTTAATTATATTATTTTAATTGTATTTATTGTCGTCTCCCTCGCAGTTCTAAATTTAACTTACGTACGATTTTTTATTTTGTAAGTTTTAAGTTTCACCGTCTCTGGGCCATTGACTTGTTTTTTCCTACAGTAAATCCTCTACTTGAAGAAGTTGAAGACCTGGTCCTGGGCCTGGATCCAACAAATATAGGGCCTACTCAGAAGCAGATAAAGTATTAACCTTTTTTTTATCAGAGTGAGTGTTCTGAAATTTGAAGTTACCCCGGGGGTCTGCAAGATTCTGTTCATTATTCATCTCATGGTATCACTTGAAAGGGATAGCAACTAATTTTATTTTTTTCTTTACTCCAAAAGCAAACTGAATTTATCGCCAGCTAATGCAATTTCACTAGGTTTTTATGACAAGGACCATTAACAGCGACGACAGCCTAGGCTATATCAAGTTTCACACACGTTCACACGCACACATTCACCTACACACACACACACACACACACACACACACACACACACACACACACACACACACTATTTTATATGTATTTCTCTGTAAAAAAAAGGCTCTATAATAAGATTTGGGGTAGGTTAACTTTAAACGTCAATAGGTCGCAATAATGTCAATGCATTCGACCGTTGTAGCGGGGTTCTAATCTTCTAAGAACTTCTATAGCGCCATTATTATAATCTCTTAATTCATCAATCGGTGGTCGCTGATGCAAAATTGTGCAAGCCAAATAACAGGGAGGGTCCGGTCGAAAGCCAGTAAGGGAGTCCGAGAAGACACAGAAACAGTCTATACGGAAGAATTGAGTCGATGAGTTTTTAGTTGAGATCTGAAGGCCAGAACAGACTTTGTCAGAGCGAACGTTTGTCGGAAGAAAGTGCATGAGTCTATAGGACCAGCAACAGAAAGGCTGCTGGCCCTCCTGCAAAAAGTCAGATTGAGAAAGTCAGAAATTGACCGGACAAAGAGGTCTTTGGAGTAAAAAACCTTAATATAAATTTTCAATTTCAATTCAATTTTATTCGGTAACCAAATTTCAAACGAGTAAACAGTAAAGACAGGCTTGTAAAAGGTGACTAGGCCTACATCTGGTGACTACATCTAGAGGGGTTATGGACCTCGTTGGCCAGGGTCCCCTATGCTAAATTTGGAATCATGGCGACGGCCTAACATCATAGATTCTATTCACAAATCTAAACAAATCAAATACTATAAACAAACGAAAGAAAAACTCTTAACTAACGTCTTAACTGAAAGCTCAAAAAACATCTGACAAGAAACCCTATCAAGATCAATTAAATTCAGAAGATGTCTTTTAGAAATAGACGGAGTTTGTATTTAATTAAAGAAACATTTGGTTGGTTTCGAATGTATGGAAGAAGAAGGTTCCACAAATATACAGAGAGAGGCTTTTATATATATATATATATATATATATATATATATATATATATATATATATACATGTATATATATATATATATATATATATATATATATATATATATATATATATATATATATATATATATATATATATATATATATATATATATATATATATAGGCCTTTATAGGCTACACTTTAGACGGGAAAAGCGCACTGTAACTTGACTATCTAAATAATTAAAAAGAAACAAATAATAAAAATCTTCGATGAAGCTATTTTAATCGTGACTAAAACAGCAACTAGATTTTAAATTTGACCAGTCTTGTTGTCAAGACCTTAAACCTCAAGACCAAGACCAAGACCAAGACCTTGAACATCAAGACCAAGACCAAGACCTTGAACCTCGAGACCAAGACCAAGACCAAGACTTTGAACCTCGAGACCAAGACCAAGACCAAGACCTTGAACCTCAAGACCAAGACCAAGACCAAGACCCAAAAAAATCGAAATCAGGTCAAGACTTCTAAAAATTGTCAAGTCGGAATATTCGCTATTTTAATGAAAACATGAGTCTTTTATTTTATTCAAGCAAATTAACTTTAAATGAAAACTGCAGAGAACTCCGAATTTGTATTCAAAAGTCCTTCATGCAACCTCTAATACCAAAATTAATGCCTTTTGTATTTTATAAAAACCAATTCGCTCAGAATTTTCTGACCAAGACGTGCCTGGTGGGCCTCATAAAAATTCCGTCATGTGAAAAAATACGTTCTACAGGTGCTGAAGTCGCTGACACACACACACAGTAGCTTTTCAAGCACTGGATGTAAATGTACAGATAGTGAGTCTTTTTGAAATCTTCCCATGGTTTATCATACCGTCTGATACAGGATAACTGTTGCTGCTGCCAATGGGTTTTCCTGACCAACATGACTTGTATCCATCCATAGATACTGGTCGTATGATGCAAGCAGGCTTGATACAGAATTCTTGAGTTCTGTTAAATGACTGTTCATATTAACAGCCGGTCTTGGTCTTGGTCTTGCGAGACCAAGACCAAGACCTTGAACCTCAAGACCAAGACCAAGACCAAGACCTTGAACCTCAAGACCGAGACCAAGACCTTGAACCTCAAGACCAAGACCAAGACCAAGACTTTTAAAAACGAACTCGAGTGCACTCGAGACCAAGACCTTGGTCTCGAGGACAACAAGACTGAATTTGACTATCCTATGTTGAAAAATAACGTTACAGTAACGTGACTAACGTCATTTGTAAAGTAAGCACCCTTGCAAATTGATTGTCAACTAGTTATGGACGCTGATATAAATCAGTTGCTCACATCAAAGTTAAATAACAATTGGATTAATTATCTGGGTACATTTTCTCTTATTCACGGTCCGTATACATTATATTATATCTTCGCGGGTGGTTGCGTGTGTGATATAACAGCAAATTGCACGCGGCGTGGATATGCGTGTGGGACTCGTACAGGACCCTCGATGGCAATTTGTCTGGAAATGATTTAACAGCACCCCATAAAAGTCCGACCTACGATTCTACGTATTTATGGTTATGATTATACTCTTACTGTGCATTTGTGAACGATCATTTATTCGCTCAAGGGCAAACATGTATTAACACTTTAACAACGAGCTGCATTGGTTGCCCAGTCACTTTTAGTACACTCTCGTCGTTAAGTGCTAAAGGCTGACATGTGCTCCGTGTAGTGTAGGTTACCATGCCCCGCTACACCCATCCTAGGCTTTGTACATGTAGGATTTTCAGTGTTTCTTCTGAGGCGCTGTGGGCCTCCACTCTGCGCTCGTGAATAAGCTGGTGCCCTGCGTTTAGCTATCGAGTGGCACTTTTGAAATTTGGAGTTTACGATTACGATTATGCGTTATTAATGCTGAAGTTAGAAGAACTAGCTGTTAGTTCTTAAATCTTATGCTATCTTTCTTTGTGTTGAAGAAGGTTTTCGATTATGTCAAAACAGTCAAATATACATGTATCATTGGCAACAAAATTTCGCACAGACCTAGTTCGTTTTACTGCCGATCTTAATTGAATGTTTCAAACTTTAAAAATTTGAATTCTCCGAACGCGGACATGAGCTCAGATGACGACTGTTTATTTGAGGTAGGCCTATGTGGACTGTTAGGCGGCACTTAAGCCTAACTATATGAGACGTTGACGTCTCTTCCAAAAATCCAATGCTGATTTGTCCTAGTCCAATTATCTCTGTCGCCACTCCAACTTTAATCACCTATCATCGCGTGCAGCCGTATAAACGGTTTAGTTCCCATCCTGCCTTACCCTGTGGATCTTGACCTGGAATCGAACGAGACCTTAGGCCTGTACCTACCTATTTCTTCTCATTTTGACTGAACGCCAGTACGAGCTAGTTTTCGCTACTTCATAATCGTAATAGTAAACTGCACAGCGCTACTCGAAAGCTATATATGCGCAGGGCACCAGCTTATTCACTAGCTAGCGCGGGTCAGAGGTGTCAAGTGTTGATCGGAGTCCAGTTGCCACAGACTAGAGATCGATCACTTGCTTTAAGTGTTTCGACCATGTGAGGAATTGGTCGAAGATGACATCGATGAACTTTACGTTCGTCTCGTAGGCGATTGTGGTGGATCCTAGTTTCAGGGTTCGGTGTCTACTGCCACTGCTTTCGTCGTTGAAACCTTAAAGTGGGGGCTCGTCGAAGAAGGTCTTCAATCGGTCGAGGTAAGACTGCATTTGGCGTTGGTTTGTCTCCGTGTTCGGACCTACTCGTCAGATGGCGCTATCGTCCGCGTAAAGGGAGAGTTTAACGCCGTTCGTTGGTGCCGGGATGTCATTCATCATTATGATGAACAACAGAGGGCTGATGACGCTGCCTTGTGGCGATCCGTTTTTCATCGCGAAGAGGTTGGGTAGGGCCGTCCCGACACGGACGCGGATGTTTCGGCCTGTCAGAAGAGTCTGATCCAGTTGTACATTGGCCCGATGATGTTGTACTAGCGTAGCTTGTGGAGGATTGCGTCGGTACACATAAGGTCGAATGCCTTTTCAAGGTCCAAGAAGACTCCTGTTAAGGTGTGCTTGGACGGTATGGCTCTTTGGATGTAGGCGGACAATGTGATCCTGGCAGCTTTTCAGACTGGCACTTGTTGAAGAATGCGTGGGTTTCCATGTACCAGTTTAGTCTGTCGGTTACCATTAGCTTGCAGAAAACAGAGTTCAAGGCGATTGGTAGGCATGAGCCATGAGTCAGGGTCGTGGGCCGGTTTATTTGGTTTCAAGGTGGGAACAACGATTGAGACTTTGCAGGAGGTTGGTAGTTGTCCCTGGGCCCACATTTCGTTATATAGTTTAACTAGGGCAAGGACAGTGGGTTGAGGCAGTTTTCCGGGCCTGGAAGTCTGCGGAGTGGTTCTGGCTGCTGCATACCTATGAGAAGCATCATCCAAAGAGTTCCGCTTGTACATTGTTGGTAGTGTTTTGTGACCGTCTTTTATCAAGGTTGGCACTGCAGTCTTCGATCTTGTTCCTGCCATTTTTCGTAGCGTTCCCCATAGTTTAGCTAGTTTGGACTTGTCGTTGAGGGTCGTGCAGTAGTCCCTCCAGTGTTGTTTTTGGAGGAATTTTTAATGATCTTATGGGCTATGCTTGATTTGCCGGTAGTTTGCGTTATCGTCTGGGTCTCTCGTTCTCTGCATTTTATTTCGGTCATCGTTTCGCAGCTGACATGCCTCGTGCATTCCTGATTTCAGTAGGGCGCATTTCTGTTGTTTGTTCGAGGGGTGTGGTTGTTGGGATGTGCTTATTGGTAATTTCTTGGAGGGTTAATACCAGGCTACTGTGACTCGCTTCCACGTCTGTGGTTATGAGGTCAGGAGTGAGTTTCTGCCTGCATTCATCCCTGAAGGCCAGCCAGTTAGCCCTCCGGTAGAGCCATCTGGGAGAAAAGGACTCTTCCACAGAGACTGACTCGTCGACGGTTATGATGATGGGCGAGTGGTCACTCTCCATAGAATCTTCGAGGACCAACCAGTTGCATATTCTGGCTAGGGAGGGAGATGCCATGGGCAGGTCAAGGTGTGAAGCGGAGCCATTGGAGTTGCTGATGAACGTAGGGCGACGTAGTTATTTTTCTCCATTTCGTCTTCCAGTTGAGTGTCTCTAGGGTCGGTAGTGTTGAAGCCGAAGGACGTGCTGCGTGCATTGAAGTCCCCCAGCACAATCGTCCGCCCCTCTCCTGATCGTGTAGCTAAGTTGGTACAGAGTGTGTACTGCAGGGCTTTTGGCGTCGAAAATGTTTAATGTCATCTTGCGTCTTGTTTTCTCCCTGTCCCGTGGAAGCATCTGAGGCGTGTGGGTTTGGGGTCTGTACTTTTTTATGTGCCTTGGACCCACAAGGGGCTTGTTGGTTTGTCGTCTTTGTTTCCTGTCTTGTTGACGTACCATGAACGTGCGTGCTCGTCGTTGGCGGCTGGATCGAAATCTTGCCTGTTAACAAGGCTTCTTTGACTCTTGGCTCCGAAGCATGTTTTCTTTCACACTGAATGTATTTGCTGCCTTTGACAGCACGTACTTAGGACACGTTTTAGCGAGTGCGTAGCGGCGTAAGCGGCGCACTTCGGCTCATCACTCTTTCCGCATTCCGTGTTCTTGTAGTCTCCTGCGCAGTAGCTACACTTCTGCGTCTTCTTGCAGTGTTTTGCAATATGTCCTAGCGATAAACACAAATAACAGCGGGTAGGTGGAGTCACGTAATCATGGAGCCCTATGTAGAATCTGTTAGGTACAGTTATACCCGATTGAAAGCTGCGGAGTACCGCTGTCGTCGGTACCTTCACGTCCTTTTGGACCTTGTGGATCCGTTCTGTCTTGACAACCGGGAGTTGTTCACGCTTTTTAAGGGTAACCAGAATCTCTGCGCCCGGAAAGGTTCTCGGGATGCATTTGATCACTTTCTGTACGTACGCTGCTCGACGCCATACGATCCCCTCTCGCGGCTCAGATACTTTGAACTGATATCCGCAGATCTCGGTTGCCTCCAGCAGACGGTTACGATTAGCGGTCTTGTCTGGGCCACCCAGAATTGACGCGCACACTCGTGGCGCCTCTTGTGGGGGCTTCTGGAGATAGTGGACCATAGGACTTGTTCGGCTCTTCACGAACGATGCGAGCATTTACGTTTTCCAGCGGTATTCCGATAAATTCTAGGAAAACACGTTATTGATCGATCGTCCAATGGGAATTTCACCGGCAATCTCCCCAGGGCGTTCTGCCATCACTTCCTCGGGGACATTCATGTTGGAACCGAAGCTACATTCGTGCCTTGGGACGATTGCACCAGATGGCCCGAGCGCGGTATATGCACCACGTGACGCTGCGTTTCACCCTCATGCCTACCCAATGACGTTAGCCTCTACTGTGGTTTAACAGTTTGTGGGCTTTCTTAGTGGGACGGGCGCTGAGGTAAGTGTCGTTGTTTTTCTTAAGTCTTCAAGGGTGGCACTTATTTTTCTCCCTTTCTTCGCTACCCTCCATCTGTCTATCCCTCTCGGTCAGTTTCCCACGAGTGATCTCAAATCTTTCATCATCTGTCGAGCTAGTGGCATCATCATTATTGGAAACAAAGAAACGGTTACTGTTGCTGCTGTCAGACATTTTCCGTTTCTTAAACAGAAACGGGAAATCGTTGTCAAAATCCGTTTCCTCAGACTGCTGCATGTGAAAAACAGAGTCTGAAGTGATGGATTCCTCGCCGCCGACGCTCATAACGAAGGAAAACAGAAAAGAAGACAAGATATTTTATGTTACTATAAGTGTAACTTTACAGTATAAACAATACGAAACTAGTAGGCCTACAACCCACCGTGGGATCGAGCGTTGTAGTTGTTTCGAAACTTTTCGACTTTTTCAGAAACCAGGCGCTTTCACGTCGACAGATGTCGCCCTCTATCGAATTCCCAGCCTATAGCTTTTCGTCAATCAGAGAAGCCAATCAGCCAAGGTATTTTCCAGATAAATCAGCTAACGCAAGATCAAAATAGAGGTGTCGCCTTTGTGTCTGTAGATGATTTCCATATTTTACTTTCCATAACTGTTAAATTGGTTTAAATAATTTATGTCACAAGTTTTCACTAAATAAGAACGGGTTTAATCCGAAGAAACTATTGTAAAAATTAGTCAAAATAACGACGCAGTTCTTTAACGTATGTAGGCGTCGTGTAGTAAACGCTTTGATCCTAAAAATGCTTCATTCGCAATCGCTAAGTGGCAGCTCAGTTTTATGCGTCCTGTAAATATAAATTGAGTAAATATGGCATTCGATTTCATCAGTTACTGTAGCAGTAGACACGTTTTGACCACTCATGGCCAGGAAAACATTAGTTTCGCGGGTCGATTCCCGTAACCCCCTCTAGGGCGGCGCGTTTTGCTTGGCTGCCAAATCGTGTGCTTAATTAAGATCTTGATTGTCCTTTCATGTTTCAATGTAATCTTACTGCGTCTGTCAGTTTGAAATAATAAAGAATATTATTATTATTATTATTATTATTATTATTATTATTATTATTATTATTATTATTATTATATTTTTTTTTCAATCATTGCGTTATCATTATCCGGTTACATTAAAGTCGGGATTCTGGTTCCCCATCGTGCCTAGGCACGCGATAGCATTGAACCTCTGGATTGTGATTGATAGTTTTTGTAATAGGAAGAACGTTTCGCGAGGATCTTCCGTTATTCTCGTCAATCGTCGGCCGAGTTCTTTGATGAATGCCAAGCCTTCGTGGTCCATAGGTCCCATCGTTTCTATTGCGATTGGAGTGAAGCAATATCTCAACGATAGCTCCGCGTATTTGGATTTCTTTCGAGTTGCGGCTATTTCTGCGGCTCCTCCCGCTGCTGTAGATGTCTCGGCCAAATATGATGGCGCAAAAGTGTCGATGATCGTTATGTCCCAAATCAGGGAACGCCCGCTGTTCCACGGAATCAGAGTTTGACCATCAGGTCTTTTCCCGTCTAGTCGAGAGAGGCCAGCCGGTTCCTTGATTGAAGGGGTGCCTGCCTTAATGAGACTGCGCAGCACGATGTCGTTTATTGATGCGTGTCTAGCTTGTCTGCCGAAGCTTAGTGAGTTATTATTATTATTATTATTATTATTATTATTATTATTATTATTATTATTATTATTATTATTATTATTATTTTTATTATTATTTTTATTAATATTACTATTATTATTATTATTATTATTCCATTATTATTATTATTATTATTATTATTATTATTATTATTATTATTATTATTATTATTATTATTATTATTATTTTATTTTTTTGCACCCGAGGTAGTTCTGTTCCCTCAGGCTATGAAATTATGTCCGAAGACAGTGCGGTGGGTGTCTGGAACGACTCACTCGACAAGACCCGGCTGCTTATTATTATTATACTTATTATTATATTATTATATTATTATTATACTTATTATTATTATTATAATTATAATTATTATTATTATTATTATTATTATTATTATTATTATTATTATTATTATTATTATTATTATTATTATTATTATTATTATTATTATTATTATTTAGAATTCCGTCTGTATGTCAGCCAGTCTGCTTATGGCGGACTAGGCATTGCTGACCAATCCTTTGCATTTGTCCGTCTGTATAAAGGAAGAAGAGTTGATCTTTGGAGAACTTTTGGTAATCGGCTCCGGCACTTCCATTGGAGAGTGGTGGCATACATGCTTGGATCGATGAAAGCATATATTTAAATACTTATTAAACGCATTTAAAAGCATTTCCTATTCCAGTGTATGATCTAGGTCATTAAGACGTATGACGTCAGAGGCGACTGTCTTTCGACATGGGACCCGGGCGAGGACGTCCTCGTCCACCCTCACGGCTTCATGGTCACTGATTCGGTTTGAACTCGCGCCTACGTAGGCTATTCTCCGGGAATGACCAAGTTTATCGGCACTTGGGGTCAAACGGCACAGTCGTACAGAAGCGCGGGACCAACAGGTCTCCACTTGCCCAGGCCCGGATCTACATATCTGGGGGCCCTGTGCTGATCGAATGACGGGGCCCCTTACAATTTTAAGAAGCAAGGCAGACATACAATAACCCGACACATAACTTGTTATACTTTACAGCACTGTTTCAGAGTTTGCCATTGTACGCTGAAATAACGTAGGTGGTAAATACCGTTTATGAGTTTAACCTGCGCGCTCTGATTTCGAAAAATCACCCAAGTTTTTAGACAATCGCTGGTCGCCGTATAATTTCCTCGCACAGTTCATCAGTCACAACCCAATTAGCCGGGTCGCTACTAACGTAAGTAACGTCTTCATTAACACACGTAGGCCTAGTTGCTGCATTGATGAGAATGTTACCCATTACTTCGGACTCTAGGCCTATTGTTATTGTGGTTGGCGTAATTGGCGTCACTGTCGTCGTCGTCGTTTCCGGTGAGAAAAACGTGGCCAACTTCTGTAAGGAGGCTCGAGCGTCTTCCACTGCGCTCCTTCTTTTTCTCTTCTCTGCTCCACTATTGTACTTCCTCTTATCCATTGAGCTCAGTTCTATGCTTGAATTAAGTTGAATAATAATCTTGATTGACGCTAGCGGCTCACAGTCTATGCTTTATTATTGTCTGAAATAAAAATGACTTAAAGTTCAAAGTCCCGCATGGCCGCAGGTAAAGAAACTGTAACCATAGAGTAGTGGTAACATCACTGGCGTGAAGAGCAAGCGGTAGCGGGATCGCTTCCCGCTACCTCCCCAAATTTAGGTCCACTCAGCCTTTCATTCGCGAGATGGCGCGTTTGATAAAATGAGATGTAGGACGTGATGGGCGCCTTGCATGGCTGCCGTGTACAGTTAAATTCGACTCCTGTAATAACTTGTGATCATCCGTTCATACTGATTTGTAATCATACTGCGTAATTGTCAGTTTGAAGATATTAAACGAAGATTATTATTATTATTATTATTATTATAACTGTTTAAGAGAGGGTCGATGTATCCCTTTGAGAGGGATACATCAAAGTGACGTCATCATATACTATGACATTATTTGGTTATATTTTAATTTTAGTCATAGCTATGATTGCTATGCATAATGCATTGCAATTTGCACTGTTTCTTTCCTTAATCCTTTATTCTTTATTTTTTTTAACTTTTACAATTTGGGGGCACTGTGCTGCAGCACAATCAGCACCGTGGTTAATCCGGCCCTGCACTTGCGATAAACGCAAAGACCGTCGACTATGGTGGCTGGAAACAGGAACGCAGAGGTCTCTGACGTAGTAGTCTGATGCCGCAACGACTATTGAAGCTCTTCATATGAGGAGGATTTCGAGGGGACTCCGTCCTCGGCAGGAATCAGTGCAGCGTCTCTCTCGTATAACTCGAAACATGCTAGAATTTTGCTAGGCTAGCAATAGTTCAGAGGCGTAGCTGAGGATGAACTGAAGCTGTCGTATCCGAAATTTCGGCAGACGTAAGAGGACGGAGTTGCAATTGCAATAGCCCTAGTCCAGGCGCGTCAGTATGAAGGAGTGGACGAGACGGCGTCTGACAGGTTCGGTTTCAGGTCAAGAACCAAAGGGTCAGGCACGCTGAGAGTCAGGCGGCTGTGACGGAGGATGCATAGAACTGAAGCGGCGAGAAGCCGCGAGAGAGGTATGAGCACAGTATAAATAATTACACAGTACGTCGACTCTCATTGCTGGCTGTTGACAAGTTTTTCTGGTCACGTGATTACGACATCTGGTCACGTGATTACGACGCCATTTTGAACCCGAGCTCCTGAATTATAGATTTAAGCTGAAATTAACGTTAAAAATAATATTGTTAATTCTAATGAAGTCCTCAATGTTGTTGTAACTTTTAAAAAATATTTTATTTGATGGATTCCGGTGTATCGGCGTGTAGTCCTCAATGTTGTTTTAACGTTTTAAACAATAATTGATGTGATTGTTTCCGGTGTATCGGCATGGTAAACGACAGTGGGCGGGGCTTAGGTACTTATAATGTCGTCACAGTGGGCGGGGCTTAGTTATTTATAATGTCACACATTCTGACTGCAGCAGCGGCGAGGAGTCGACGTAGCCTACTGTGTAATTATTTATACTGTGGTATGAGGAAGAGGGAATCAAAGTAAAATCTATGGTAGAGGATGCGCATAGGTTTATCACCTACAAACAGTGGCGGCGATCTTGTTTGAAAGGTGGGGGGGCACGGGACACTTTTGAACTGATCTGGTAAAAAAAAGAGGTGAATATGACATGACGGATATGACACGTAGGCCTATAGCGTGCTCCCACTCCTCGGCCACATGTGAAACTCATAATGAAAATATTGTTGTATGTCCTCCATATGACGTTCGTCACGTTCCTATAGGCTTGCTTTTTTTCTTTGGGTGCTGTCTAAACCAACCTACAGAATATGATTACGATTATGACTAGGCCTACAACTCGTAGAACAGAGATTCAGTGAACCCGCCAATCGCTTGGGGCGCCAGTGGAACTGATTTTTAACGACTTTACAAACCATGGTGTAAGATATCTCTTACACCATGTTACAAACCAAAGCTCGATTGCGAAAACTTAACTTGTGCTTTAGCGCACGAACGGGACCTACCGCATCTATATGATTTGATGTAGCGCTTGTGTTTAGGCTGGTGCCCTGCGCTTGGCCTTCGAGTGGCGCTTTAGAAGTTTGGAGATTACGATTTCTGTGCTCTGACACGAACCGAGTTCTTGTCAAAGTAGGCCTATTATCTTACAGCTACTACATTGGGTCTGCCAGACTGCCAAGAGATGGATCCAGCATTTAAGTTACATGCAGAAGGGTAAACTGGAATTTTGCCGACTGAAGTAGCCTGTATGATGAAGGGACAATCGAACGGACTAGATATTAGTCCGCATTGTTTAGGGCGCGTATGCTTATTCCGCGACCGTATAGGCTAAGTTATTCTTAAACATTTGTGATCGTAATCGTAATCTCCAAACTTCTAAAGCCCCACTCGAAGGCCAAAGCGCAGGGCACCAACCTAACACGAGCGCTAAAATACTTTTCTAATGAGTCCTGTAACTCTGTTGTTGAGCCTATCTAGCCGTACTAAATACACAGTTATATTTTAAATATGATGCAATATTGTTAAAGTACGACTTAAACAGAGATATTCATTACTTTAACACCAAAGATTAATATAGAATCCAGTCTTGTTGTCCTCGAGACCAAGGTCTTGGTCTCGAGTGCACTCGAGTTCGTTTTTAAAAGTCTTGGTCTTGGTCTTGGTCTTGAGGTTCAAGGTCTTGGTCTTGGTCTTGGTCTTGAGGTTCAAGGTCTTGGTCTTGGTCTTGGTCTTGAGGTTCAAAGTCTTGGTCTTGGTCTCGCAAGACCAAGACCAAGACCGGCTGTCAATATGAACAGTCATTTAACAGAACTCAAGAATTCTGTATCAAGCCTGCTTGCATCATACGACCGGCCAATATCTATGGATGGATACGTCTTGTTGGTCAGGAAAACCCATTGGCAGCAGCAACAGTTATTCTGTATCAGACGGTATGATAAACCTTCAAAAGGGCTCACTATCTGTACATTCACATCCAGTGCTTGAAAAGCTTCTCTGTGTGTGTCAGCGACTTCAGCACCTGTAGAACGTATTTTTTCACATGGCGGAATTTTTATGAGGCCCACCATGGCACGTCTTGGTCAGAAAATTCTGAGCGAATTCGTTTTTATAAAATACAAAAGGCATTTGGAATAATAGTTTGCATGAAGGACTTTTGAATACATATTCGGATTTCTCTGCAGTTTGCATTTAAAGTTAATTTGCTTGAATAAAATAAAAGACTCATATGTTTTCATTAAAATAGCGAATATTCCGACTTGACAATTTTAGAAGTCTTGACCTGATTGCGATTTTTGGGGTCTTGGTCTTGGTCTTGAGGTTCAAGGTCTTGGTCTTGGTCTTGGTCTCGAGGTTCAAGGTCTTGGTCTTGGTCTTGGTCTTGAGGTTCAAGGTCTTGGTCTTGGTCTTGAGGTTCAAGGTCTTGGTCTTGGTCTTGGTCTTGAGGTTTATGGTCTTGACAACAAGACTGATAGAATCCTTGCTTTAACACTAAATCTTGTTATAATTTTATGTTCCACGATTATTTTCCTGATTCGTCTGCTCAAAGTAGCGATTAGTTGGGGGATTAGTAGTTGCTAGCCTTAGCAACCAATATATAAATATTAAATAGAAGATGGCCGGTATGTGTGGTTCATCGGGCTCCTAAAATGTCTCCAAATGTTGACGAAACTTTATGAAAAATTACTGTAGTAGCTCGGTATCGAGACTTTTACAAACGATACAATCAAACGTGAATATTAAGGTATGAAAGTCTGTGTGGAGTGAGTGTCAAGTGGGTGGAGTCTGCCAGGTTTCTTTGTAGACGTTTTAGGGCAACTAGTATGAGCGCTACATAAGTGGGATTACACTACGCTTCATACGTGAAGAGGGCTTCTGAAGACGCGAATACAAAAATATGAGATTCTGTGAGAGGTGAGTGAAACTTGAAACAGTTAGGCTGAGGGCGATATTTTAATGTAACTGCGTAAATTATTTAGCGCCTTACTTAAGTATGGAATACTCGGGGTACGTTCCGAGTCTAAAGTCCGAGTACACAGAGCACTTTGAGCACACTGGGAGTGATGTATAAACACTCCCAGGTGTTCCTTAGCAGTTTGTATTATGCCTGAGGCATATTTGATTGTTATAATTTAACACATGTGTATTACCCCATTGATGTTATTTGCAATATGGTGTGTTTTAAGATTTCGTTGAATTGACTTTTGATGCTCTGTCTTATTACTTCAGGTCTCAAAGTGACTTGCCTCATTATACTTACAGCGATTTATGCATTTTGATGAGTATAGGGAATTTTTAATTCAATTGTTAATATATTCTGATAGTTTGTTTTTCGTTTTCAGTTGAAAACCAGTCATGCCATCATCGATGGTTGATGTATTGAAATAGGAAAGTTGACTTGAAATAGAGAAAAAGAAGTGTGTTATTCTTATTTGTAATGGTTTCAATTCTAGTGTGTCACATGAAATTTCAGACTTGCATTTTTGTTGCGGCACTTAATCCGTGAGAAGAAAGATTATCCAGTTGTGGATTTACTGTTGTCATATTGTGCTTCATCAGCAAGGTCCTCCTAAATACACACATACAGTCTTACCTTGCCTTACCCTACCTTGCATTCCTTACCTTAGTACTGCAATTCTCTCCTCATTGGTCTTCCCAAAATCCGTCTTGCTCCTTTTCAGACCATTCTCAATGCTGCTGCTAGACTAATTGCCCGTCTTCCTCGATTCTATTATATCACCACCTTTATGGTAGAAGAACTCCACTGGCTCCCGCTTTCTTCCCATATCCAATTCAAGGTCCTCATCCTTGTCTCTAAGGCTTGGTTTCGCTCCGAAATATTTATGTGACTTAATTCATCGCCCTCACTCTGCTGCTTCTCTTCGTCCTCTTTGTTCCTCTGACCATTTGTACCTCATCATACCCGTGTCAGGACTTCACTGGCTGAATCTAGGTATTTTGCTTCCATTGGCCCTGCTCTTTGGAATGAGTTTTCTCCGTCCGTTCGTTCTTCTATTCTCTCAGGTAACGTCTCTTCCTCTTTTACCTAAGTTCTTAAAATTTGCCTTTTCCCTTGAGGTCTCTTGCGCTGGGGGCGCTTCTGAATGGCCCTCCCGCTAGAAGCGCTTTGTAAGTATCCGAATACAATACAATACAATACTAGCCATCCGTACCTACCCTACTTTACCTTCTATACCATGCTTTACATCAGGACCTAAAATTGTGTTTTCTGACACAAAGTGTGCAGTTGACATTGTCAAATGTGCAGTTGACATGTCAGGATAGATAGTATTATTTCTTTAGATTAATTAAAGTCAACTACACATGATTTCATTCTAATGCCTGAAATTTTACTTACATGTTCTAGTACACTTTGGCAGTGTGAGGAGGAGCATGCAATTGACATTTTTCAGTATTTTAGGGACCACGTTACCTATCGTCATCTTACCTTGTTGGCTCTTTGAATAGGTTCACTTCATGATGGCCTTGTGGTCGGCCAATTGGCCACAGACTATTGGTGCTCCAGTTAAACTGGGGCGGCCACTAGCCACATTCTTGGTTCTCCTCGGCCTCGGTTTGCTACAGAGTCTTGCCACATCACAGTCCTGCAGTAGACGAGAAGTGTTGACCGCCCCATATGGGGTGATAACGGACGGCCAGGGAGACTACCCTCCGTCAGCCCACTGTGAGTGGCTCATACAGGGTAAGCACCGTCACTAAATTCCATTGTTAGGCAACATAATGTAACGAAGTTAGACAATTAGCAATTGTCTAACAAAGTTAGACAATTTGCATAGCACTGATGAAAGCTTCTTCCAAAGGTTGAACAATTCACTTATGTTTGATTGGTTTATATTGCTAATTAAATAGCTGGTTGATTTATCATATGCTTGATTTATTTACTGATTGATTATTAACTGAATGATCGAATTATTGACTGATTAATTTATCGAATAATGGAATCTGGCTGCTTGACTGCCTGAATGATTTCATGGACTGATTGATATATTGACCGAGCAATGTTTGATTTATTGACCAGTTGAATTATTGGCTCATTATTATTGACTATGTACAGGTAGTTTAATCATGCTGATTTATTCGACTGATTGATTTTTTGACTGATTGATTTATTGACTGATCTCATTGAATAACTAATTTTTTTATTGGTGTGCTGTCTGGTGTGACTGATTAAGTAACTGATTGTTCTCCTACAGGTAATCCGGGACAGTTTATTATGCTCAATTTTGTTTCAATGCACACGGAATGTGCATACGACTATCTATTCATATACGATGGCAACTCGTATAACAGTCCACTTCTTGGAACATTCAGCGGCCACACCCTGCCAGATCGAGTGCTTGCACAGTCAGGCAAAGTAAGTACCATACTGCCCCAGTTTAGTGCTGTCTATCATATTAGCTGCTTTGTATCACATACTGCTCAGCAGATAGCTTAGACTATCTATCTATCTTTCCATAAGATTTATATAGCGCCCTTCAAAGAATTTACTCAGAGGCACTCCTGACCCAGGCCCAATCAAAACAGGTTGAAGAGTTAACAGTTTATGTCAAAACTGTGGGGAAAATCTAAACAACAAAGAAGTTAATTTTTTTTACCAATATTAAGGAATTAATTACAGTAGCAGAAATACTGAGGGCAGCAAACTTCTTTTTACGTTTCTATAACGACGTCTTAAGATTGAAAGATTGCTTACATGACCACGGCAATCCATTTCTGGATGAGTATGTCTTACATCTTCAAATTAAGGCTGCTATGTTTACCATAATGTTTGTAGCAGAACATTTTTATAGCGCAAAATTTTTGAACTTCTGCAAGGTGTCAACACGAGTGTTTTTGAGATCCTGAAAGGTGTTTCATAAGATAAGTTCAGGTTTTCTTGAGACTTATTCGTAGTACTAAACTTCTCTGGTATTGAATTTGAAGTAATGATTTTGAGTGGAAGATTTATAACACTGAGTGGAAGATATATAACACTGTATGGAAGATATATAACACTGAGTGGAAGATTTATAACACTGGGTGTCAAGGGGAAAATCTGAACTAAAGTAAAAGGCACAAAACTCTATCAATAACCAACAGTTTAATGACCATACAGTCACGTCTAGCATAACACCGGGTGTCAAAGAGAGAACCATGAAGGAACCAAGCAGTGTCCACTATTTAAAGTTGCCATATTACAAATTTAACCGAACTGCTTGGATTGAGTAGGCATTAACGATGATCTTGATGTTTCAGATGCTGATGTATTTCTTCAGTGACCGGAATTACGTGCTCACAGGGTTCTATGCACACTACAACATCACTAACTGTCCCTACAACTGCAACGGCAACGGCATATGCAACAACGAAACGTACACCTGCCTCTGCGACCAAGGATATACGGGCGTCGGTTGCGAAGTGCAGCTCTGCCCCAACTCATGCGGCGATAGCCCTCGCGGCATCTGCAACTACTTGTCCTACGTTTGCCAGTGCAATGCAGGTTGGTTTGGCTACGACTGCGGGTTGCCCATCAACCAGTCAACGAACGAGTCCGGTTGGCACACCGTGTTGCCCTCGAGCACCACGTTTCGGCCACGTGCCGGACATGCAGGTGCTTTTGTGCAATCGTCGAACTGCCTGTATGTTTTCGGCGGTAACAGTCTGAATGAGTTATTTGATGATCTAGTGTTCTACTGTTTTGGGTCGGGAATCTCAAACACCTGGAGTACTGTTATGCGCTCCGATCCGTGGCCGGCTGCTCGTCATGCGCATGCGATAACTGTGATCGGTGACATACTGTACATGTTCGGAGGGATCTTGGCAAACGGAGAGCATGCGAACGATCTGTGGATGTTTAGTGTCCATTTGCTTAGCTGGACTCGACTGGCAGCATCCAGCAGCGTGCAACCAGTCGCGGTCGCCGGCCACACTCTGACGGCGGTCGATGATGCGTATCTTTATCTTTTCGGTGGACGAACGTCTGGTGGACAGTTCCTGGCCGATATGTATCGTATCAGAGTGGACAATGCAGAAAACTGGGAGCGGGTCATGACACGGGGCGGAAAAGAATCGGAGCTGCACCTCGTTGGGCATTCCACGGTGTTCCACCGCGAGTCAAGGTCGTTGCTCATCTATGGCGGGTTCATGACGGACAACGCCCGATTTCCGAAGCGTAAGAATGCGCTGCATTCGTTCCACGTCGATGAGCAGTGGTGGAGCGAGCTGGGGTTCAACACCCTGTCGTCCAATGCCCCAAAGAAACGTGCCTTCCACCAGGCAGTGATTATGGACAACTATATGGTCATCCATGGCGGTAACATCCATGTCCACCATGAAGAAGAGACCTGCTATGATGACCAGCTGTATTTCTACCACCTCGGATGCCACACCTGGGTTGATATTAAGACGCTGTCCAGGGCATTTGGAGGTATCTATACACAGGAGGTTATGTAACATTGTGTGCGTATATAAATGTATGTACATTAATTATGTATGTGCATTATTATTATTTTTATTGCATGTAATGTTATTATTATTAAAATTATTATACAGATAACTTGCGTGGTTCCATAATGTGAAAGCTCGATACAAGTGTACATTGAAAGTAACAATATATCCATCTAGATAAATATCCAGCTAACTTCCAGTTGAATACAAGCAGTTTCTTCAGATTTAAGATTCCCTATATATTATGTACATGTTTAAGTTCTTTTGACAGGTGCAAAAGTTGATATAAATAGTAATACACACACATATACATGCATACAGACTGACATATATGCATACATAGAATGTCTAGTCCTCTTCCACACAGTCTGATCTTCCCCAAGCAGTGTACAGTTGGGGTATTCATTATAATTGAGTTCCCTAGCTAGTTCAGCTGGAGTTAAAATCTCGAATCTAATTTCTGCTCTGGTGGGGATTTAAAGTGCCGACTTTAAGACTGCCAGTCCAGCATCCTAACCACTATCATGCGCCTGTGAATGAGGCTGAGTAAATATGTTGTTCATTTTATGCACCTTTCTTAACGATTGGTTGTTCATTAAGTGCATTGTTAATGTCATGTTTGTGACTGTGACTCATGAAATCTTCAATCCATTGGTCTTCTGTGGCAGCATGACGTTAGAAGCTTTCAATATCTCAGCAATTACTCATACCTTCTATTTCAATCTAGCGTAATAACTTCTATAGCGCCGTTATTATCAGGCACAAGCAAGTATCAACAGATGGTCGGTCGCTTCTAGTGAAAATGTAGTAAAAACTTGTAATAAGTTGAGGAGATTTGTTTGAAGTCGTATAGGTCGAGAAACAACAAGTCAGGTGGTCTAATCTAATCTAATCTAATCTAATCTAATCTAATCTAATCTAATCTAATCCAATGACTTCTATAGCACCATTATCACAATGCAGAAGGCATCAGTTGATGGCGCTTCAAGTGAATTTGTAGTCAGGAATTATAGTTCAATGGAGCAGCCGGGTTGAGATATAATAGGTTAGGGAAATCTGAAAGCAGTCTGTGGTGGGTTAGCAAGTTGAAATAGTAGGTAAGTTCTAAGTGTAGATCTGACTGACATTGACGACGTTTTAGCATGAACAGGACTGGGCTGTGAATTGTGATGTTGTGGGTAAGTAAGTTGAAACAGAAGAGTTTTAAGTTAAGTGACCTTCAGGAATGGCATTGAAGTACTGAGAGAAGAGACAGAGAATTGAGGACAGAACAGATGGAGAATTGAGGACAGAACAGACAGAGTATTAAGGACAGAACAAAAAACAGAGAATTAAAGACAGAACAGATAGGGAATTAAGGACAGAACAGACAGAGAAGTAGGGACAGAATATACAGAATTAAGGACAGAACAAACAGAGAATTAAGGACAAAACACCGTGAGAAGTAAGGACAGAACACATTCAGAATAATTTTAGGACAGAACACACTGAAAATTTAGGACAGAACACAGAGAATTAAGGACAGAACACCCTGAGAATTAAGGACAGAACACTGTGAGAATTAAGGACAGAACACTCTGAGAATTTAGGACAGAACACAGAGAATTAAGGACAGAACAGACAGAGAATTAAGGACAGAACACAGAGAATTAAGCAGTGTACAACTGACTTGCTACGTAATTCTCTGTTCAGAATCAGAAAGTGATCCTATGAAAGGACGCTATGGACATATCGCAGCGGTGGCATTTGGCAACACCATTCTTGTTGCCGGAGGATATCGAGGATCTGTACTTGGTGATCTCGTGGCATACACAGTGCCACTGGGCATTGCAAAGTCATCGGTTAGCTTATGAAAATATCGTTTATAACATAAAGTTTATTTACCACTACTATTAGCCTGGTTTATTACCCCATTCTATATCTTATGCTTTCAAGTACATCCCACATTTCCATTGTGCCATTCGTACCTGTGGTCCAGGTTCTGTCTTTCAACCTACAAATGTGGAAAGTTCTACAAAGAAATCTCACTATGTCTTCCATTTGAACTACTTCTATAGTGCAACTGTTAGCACTCAGAAATGTTAATGTTTAGAAACGGCCGATTCTGTGCCACATACTTTCAAACTAACCTCCATTTCCACTATGCCATTGCTATGTATACTGTATAGTCCAATTTCTGTCCTTGATTTAAAAAGCAATCTTATTATGTTTCCTTAAACTACTTTTATAGTGCTACATCAAACTACTGTAATGCTAGTTGAATCAGCCACCCTAACTGTTACAAGTGCCCCAGTCTGTGCCATGTGCTTCCAGTCTACTCATTTCTGTTCTTGTGCCATGCAAATGGTGCGAGGTAGTATGAAAGTGTATGACATGTGTCGTTTTTGTATTGTTTTGCTAGCCATGCTTCAGTGCCTTTGTGAGGTTCTTAAAAAGGTGCTATATAAATAGCCAGGTGCATGCATACAAATGCAAAGTAAAGTATATGGATATGGGTCTTTTGATTGAGCCTCAATGTCGCACTGTCGTGGGCCGAGCTGGGCTACTGTGCATTCCATGTTGGTGCCCCAAGGCATGGAATCGCCTACCAATGTCTGTTCATTGCTCGAACTCTATCTCTTATTTTAAGAAATGCCTCAAAACTCACTATTTCTCATTATCTTTCGAACATCTGGATATCTAATGCTCTTCACCTGGCGACTGACTAACCACGCCTCAGATTTGCATTTCTTTGTGACTGCGCACGTTAAAAATGTATGTAATAATAATGATAATAATAATAAGTGCCTTGTGTTTAGAACGATGTTCGTTTTTGGAATTCATCCGACCACTGCTTCCTCTACCGGTCGAGCGACTTCTGTAGGGTCGACCCAGAGTGCATCTGGTGCAGTTCTGGGCCGTCGAGTGCATGTTTTCACCGAGATAACCCGGAGGTCAGTTAACTTGTTAGTAGCTACTCAATGACTTTAACATCATTTAGGTTGGCTCAGGAAGCATTATGGCAATTGCCTAGATACATCCGTTCACATGTAAAGTTTTTTATGAGTAACTTCTGTAGTGCTGATGTCTGATGCGCGAGGCATCAACTTATGGTACATCACTCCCAAGTCGACCAATAGTATAATCAGGATAATTGAACGTCCTGAAAGTCAGTCGGTCAGTCCATGGCGACGGAGAGAGAAAGTCTATGGTAAGCAGTAAGCAGTTTGAAAGAGATAAGGTTTTTAAGTTGAAAATTAAATGACACAACGAACTGAGTAGAACTAATAGACAACACAGGGAGAGAATTCCAAACTTTAGGTCCAGCAGCTCTTTAACCTACGCTCCTGTACTCGCACAACATACCAACGTACTCAGAATCTTGCTCAGTTACATGCTCACAGAATTGCTGTTTCAATTGCAATAGTGCTCATGCTTGGACTCTTACTCACTTACTGAGTGCTCGTGAAGTATCAGTTGCTTACAAAATGGCTCTTGATTTATTCATTTAAAATTTACAGACATCTGGTAAAGTTATTGCCCATTACACATCGTTATATGTCTTTCATTTGTATTCCTCATAAACTGTTTACTTTACATTACAATATGTTCATGGTTACAGTACATTTACTTTGGCTTACATGGTTACATTTTACAGAGCTGTGGTTCCAGTTCGATTCAGCCGAGTGATTGTCCGGGTATCTGTGAGTCGCTCCACTCGTGCGATGCCTGTGTGGTGCAAGGCCAAGGCGCTGTCGTTGACAACAGCACTGTGAAGGGCTTGAAACAGAAAGAGCGCTGTGCCTGGTGTGTTAAGGAGGGCTCATGTCATCCCGAAAATGGTAAGAATTGCCTGCCTCAAATGTAACCGAGTTTATATATAGTGCCTTTCATTTATTCATTCATTCATTCATTGAAATCATTTATATAGTGCCCTCCAGATATCTACTTAATATAAAATCATGTAAAGTTAGTCAACCCTAACACACACACACACACACACACACACACACACACACACACACACACACACACACACACACACACACACACACACACACACACACACACACACACACACACACACACACACACACACACACACACACACACACACACACACACACACACACACACACACACACACACACACACACACACACACACACACACACACACACACACACATGTACTAAAATCTCCTTACCCCATGAGATATTACAGTAGGATAAATATGGTAAAATAAGAGTGTAATATAAACTAAGTAATGTATTGCTTGATAAGCAATGTCGTACACGGGATATAATACCAATACTTTTGGCTATCTTCTTAGCTATACAACATGCTGCTATCTTTTGATGTGTATTGGTAGAATGATTTGGAAGATAATGAATGCATTCAGGTACATGAGTTTATCATTAAATAGAGCTGTAGAAGACAAAAGCCATTCTCAGTTGGCCTGTCCTTTGGTCACTGGAACCTCAAGGATCTCGTCAAGTTCTGTACAATGGATTGTGGTGTCACAATGCGGCTGAGAAGTGACCATTAACTGATTACCTAGGGCATTAAGATTATGGCATAGAACTGTCCAGATTAGATTAGATTAGATTGATATGTTATTTTATATGTGGTGTGATCTTTCATGTAATCATTAATTTTATTTGTATTTCTTGTAGATCGAAGGGGTGTTTGCAGTAACAGTCGAAGCACAGCGTCAGGGTTGGAGGGCTGGTGGACGGGTCGTAGCGCCCTGGTCAGTTCGCTTGACCAGTGTTGGTCAGAGGACTACTCTGCTGGTCTACACTGGATCAAATACCGTAGCCCTGTGAATTGGACTCTACCAGATGAGGTGTTTATCAGTCAAGATATTTGCTCCAGATTTTGCAATACAATACAACTGAAATATGATTATCGCCCATTACAAATTTCAGAAGTGCACATTGAATCGAATTGAATTGTAAACTCCAAATTTCTAAAGCGCTGCTCTGAAGCTGAGCATAGGGCACCAGCCTATTCACGAGCGCTGTGTCATATTAGAGGGGTTGTCCAGAAGGCAGAGGATCAATAATCCAGAGGATTAGGGCAGGAATTGAAGCTGGGAATAGGAACAAACAGATTGGAGGCAGTACATTTTTTGTTGTAGTACAAGATAATGGCAGTAAGATTTTCATGAACATGAGGAGGTAGAGGATTGCAACAGTGGTCTTGGTTTTTGTGAATGAATGCTGAAATTTAACTTAGAATGAGCTAAGTTTCTGATATAACTAGACATCTATGTAAATCCATTCTAATGTTATATTGACTGTTCTCATCGTCTGCAAAGCACAAAGCAGAAACTCAGATGCTATTCGAACTTCATTCGACTGTAATTGTGGGACGCAGTAGCCGATTGGTTAGAGTGGTTGCCTTGTAATGTGGAGAGTATGGGTTCAAGTCTCCTCCTCTGAGACAGTTACTCCTCTGGGCAAGTCCTTCACTCACAGTTACTCCAAACATCCATTGATGCCTGATCATAAGAAATAGTGATGCTTAATAAACAGGTAATAATATAGTATAATAGTTTGCAGGTGCATGCAGTTGGTAGTACACTACATTTATATAGCACCTTTTAAGAATTTCTCAAAGCAGTGATGCGTGACTGTGTGATAGATCTTATATAGGGCATCCTAACATAAACTGAAATTGTTTCTGGAGCCATTTAAAAATGAGATGAGTATTTTTTATTAATGTTCATAAAACATCCATTACTTACAAGTCCTGGTGTCACGTTGCTTCTATCTGTTTCTGGATTTCCAGGTGAACATTGTGCGAAATTCAAGCATGAACTTTCAGTTCAACTCCATGTTTGATGCAGAGAACGTTGAGAACACCCATTACATTGCCATTTATCGGGGGTTTGTGTATCCATTGGGGGCGCCAAAAGCAGATGCACATCTCAAGATGTATCTTGTCACTTCAGCAGCCAATGCCGTGATATTCGTGAGCAACAACAGCAATCCAGCCAACAAGGTAACAAGACACGTTGATGAGTTGCATTACAGCGTAACGTAAAGCAAAGTGATTGGATTGCATTGAAGCCTTTATTGAATGCCATTCAACAATCGTCCCGAGGATCCGCACCTCATTTGGTGCTCGGGGCTTTGCCTACTCTGGCCCTACCGCCTGGAATGCCTTACCACCTGTCATCAAGGAAATTGCTCTCCAAATAACTAGTGAAACAGATGTTAAAAACTTTGTTTAATGGACCTATTTCATGACCTGTCTAGATTAATTTTTCATACATTGCTATCATTCAAACTTTGTTCAGGGTCATTGCACATGCCGCTGAGGCTGTGCTAATTGTGCACGTTAAAAATGTCTGTTTGATAATAATAATAATAATTTTTTTCAAAATAATAAAAAATGCAATAATAATGATATTACATGTGCGGTTCAGTCAAGAAGCCTTTAATGAAAACTGTTCAACAATCGATGTTACATATGCAGTTCATTCAAACCAACGTACTAATGGGTATCTTGTGGCAAGAGTAAACAGACAAGTCCTGTTAAATGGGTCACCTTATAAATGATTTACAAACTTAAAAACTGATCTAATTCAACTTGCATATCCACCGTAGCCTGGCTTCTGGTTCTCTGATCTGTCGGATTTCAACCTAGATTATGATTTTACTCTGAGCGACCGTCATCGACTGATGTTTTGATAACGGTGCTATAGAAGTAATTGGATTAGATTATAGTGGAAGCTAATCTAATCTAACGAAGTCCTCTAGTGCCGTTAACATGATGCAAGTTTACTAATTTAAGTACAATAAGTGTACTAATCGAAGCGTAATTACTAATTAGTGTAATAAATAAATCAGAATAATTCAAATTCAAAAATATTTAGCGTGCTAATTGAAGCATAATGAGCGTACCAGTTGAGGCGTAACAAGTGTTGTCATACAAGACAAATTTCAATCATGGAAGTGAAATTACTTAAATTCTTGTACTTTTGATGTGATGCAGCAAAATTCCTTCTATCTTTACATTACACCTGCAATGTTACAGGAAAAGCTCGCTGAGGTGGACATGGCAACGTATAATGTGGAGCAGGTGAAACGGCCCAACCAGGCCCCAATTTTTCCAGATGAGAGGCGGGGCTACAAGTACTACGTTGAGGAGCGGGTGTCACAGGCTGTCGCTGGCTTGGCCAACACGCAGGTCGCTTCCACCATGAACCTCGAGTGGACAGGGGCCCTGGTCACTCCAAAGCGACAGAGACAGGTGAGTTTGGCTAATCTATCGCTACAGACCTGTACGTTGAGGTAATGTAAGGGGTTAGTTACATGGTAGAATGTATGTGCATGAGGTCTTACTCTCTGTAGCCTGAATTTGGTTTCCTTCATCTGTCAGATGTACTTCTCGAATGCGTTATATTTTTGGCTGTGGTCTTAATAAAGGAGATCATTACTTTATGCCTTGTGCATTGTGATAACGGCTCTATAGAAGTCATTAGATTAGATTAGTTTAGACATATGACGTCCTTTAAGCGCAGCTCAACAGTGATAAAGAATGCATTGAATTACATTACAATACAGTTCATGTTAATGCGTTAACTTCACAGAGTTTCACGTCGGAGTTCCTCGAGCCGTTCAGCAGCAGCGGAGTCTTGTGTCCTGAGTACAATACGTGTCTGGCATGCATGACAGACACGTCGTGTGGCTGGTGTGTCGACTCCTGTATCGCACGGAATGAATCGGAGAAATCGAGCTGCCGGACGGCACTGGACCATCCGGCCCTCATCCTCAATGCAAGCCACTGCTCCGTCTGCACTGACTTTGTGGAGTGCTCCACTTGTCTTGAGGTTGGTTTGGGATTTGGGCTGATTGGTTTGAGGTTACTGGTTTTGGGGGTTACTGGTTTTGGGGTTACTGGTTTTGGGGTTACTGGTTTTGGGGTTATTGGAAGGAGGATGAAAGGAGGATTCTAGTTGCGGAAATGAACCGGACAAGAAGAATATTGAGGAAGACGAAACGAGATTGGATTCATAATTTGGTATTCTGAAGGAGTTGGGACTTAGGGAAACACTGGTAGACAAGATTAGAAATAGAAGACTGACATGTTTTGGCATGTAAGAAGAATGGACGACACAAGATTACCAGCAAGGGTATTATATTGCCATGTAGAGGGAACACGGAGTCGAGGAAAACAAAGATATGAGTGTAAAGTGTGAGACAAGATCTTAAAGAGCAAGACATGGGCATGAGAACTGCCCTGGATACTATCAGAGACAGAAGGAAATGGACCCATCTTGTACAAACCTCATCATTGGGACACACCTGATGGAAGAGAGTAGAAGGAGAAGAAGAAATGTATGTTAGTTTGAGCGATTGGCTGTAGCCTGAAATGACTGACAGAAAAGTGAATGATGCTTTTAGGATGAATTCTGCGAGTGGCTGACCCCAGAGGCACGCTGTGTTCGTCGGGGTCGATTTCCTTGGGCTGTGACCAATGCTTCCAACTGCCCAGTCGACTGTCTCAGGTAAATGCACTGCCCTGCTGACTGTCTCTAGTAATTGCACTGCCCAGCCGACTGTCTCAGGTAAATGCACTGCCCAGTAGACTGTCTCAGGTAAATGCACTGCCCAGCCAACTGTCTCAGGTAAAGGCACTGCCCAGCCGACTGTCTCTAGTAAATGCACAATCATGAGGAGCACTTAATGCAATCATGAGGAGCACTTAAATTGGCCCCATAGTGCATAGTGCAGGTCTGTTTCGATATACGGACTGCCTAATTATATAGGCTCAGTCCACATGTGCTTATGGGAAGTGCAAGGAGCCAATCACACAGATATTGAGGCGACTGGCCTCAGCCTGTTATTATTATTATCATTATCATTATTATTATACTTAGTTTTGCTTTTAAGCACTTTCACAGCCCTGTAATGCCTGTGTGTGTTCATTCTGCTTAGTCACTTTTGTCATTGCATTTACAACTTTAAGACTTACCATAAGTTATTTGAATCACTTAGCCATCATAGACTCCCTCTCGGTCTCAGCGGACCGATCTTCTTGATATTGACCTGATTACAGCTTGGTTGTGATGCATTATCGGTTGATGCTTGTTTTAGACCCTGGCACTATATAATTGCTAATTAATTAGTTAATTGTTTCCTTCTTGTAGTCGCAACAGCAGTGCATGGTGCATAAACGACAAGAACGAGTGTGCCTGGTGCGAACAGTCGCGATTGTGCTTTGCGTTTGTCGAGTACGTTCTGCGTTACCCATATGGCAGCTGCAATGAGTGGGTTGACAGCCTGAGCATTGATCCGATCGAGGATTGCCAGTTGCTGAGTAACTGCGAGTCGTGCCTGGGTAGATACATGTGCGGATGGTGTGGAAATGCCGACAACCCAACCATCGGGGTCTGCAACCGGGGCGACTTCAGCGGTGAGTTTTCGATGGATTAACTGGTTTTTGTAAATGGTTTTTGTAAATGGTTTTTGTAAATGGTTTTCTTAACTGGTTTTCATAACTGGTTTTAAACTGGTTTTCTTAACTGGTTTTTAAACTGGTTTTTGTTAGGGGTCATTGCATAATTACGTAACGCCGAAAATGACCATTTTTGACCCACCCACCCACCATGTAACGCTTCGTAACGTTTCCCTACACCCACCCAACCCCCTACACCAGCGTTACGTAATTATTGTTACGAAAAATCATTTTAGATTTACTATGTGAACGCGCAATCATAGTTCATATTTTATAGCGAATTTAATATAGTATGTGAATTAGAATTTGACAGCAGGCCTAAAATATACAGAATTTTTTATTTGTATAAATGACAGTCATGATTGAAATGCATTTTGTTTCTTAAAGTTTTACGTCAAAAGTTTTACACACTGCTGAAAAGTTTCATGGACTAAAATATTAATAATTAATCAAAATTAAGATAAACTAATTATTTGCTTAGTCTAAGCACTTCGATAATTATTAATACAAATATTGCTCAGTTTTTGTAGGGCATCAATTTTAAATGTTTGAAATTCGTGTCCAATAAGTAAAGTATGCTTTAAAGTGGTTCTTCGAGGTCAGGAATACAAGGAGAATTACCACGTTGTTCCGACGGGAAAACTATGAAAGCTCCAAACAATTCGAACAGCGGTTTCCGGTTTACACAAACGGGACAACAGATGTCGATCTGAACTTTCTCTGGCATCTGCTGCCGGATCTTTTTCGACTCTTCTGTAACTGTCAGTACTTAGGTTTTCGTCTACGACAGTCGCGAGAATGATTTGTCTTGGCGACAACAGTTGGAAAATTCATACCGCAGATCTTACATTGTCTCTTTTGCAAATCTTCCATTGAGGCAGATGGACAACATAGACCAAATGGGTACGGCTGTCTGATGAGTTCGATTTGATTCGTAATATCCGGGTATCTGGAAGAAGAAGCGCAGACAGTTTGCAAAAATGACGATCGGTCCTCAGGTTTCAATCAATGGCAGATGACATTCAATAAGTTTGAACTTTGATTGCACCGTGACAGTGTATTACACACTAACTTAGTGTTGATTTATACTATTGCGTGTTTTAGTTAAGTTTTAAATCAATGGCACGAAGTTTGAACTTCGATCACGTCGTGTCTAAAGCGTCAGTCGATGTAAATTTAAAAATCATTTATAACCTAACTGTTGAAAAAGCGTTACGTAACGTTCATCTCCATACACCCACCCACCCACGTAACGTTTCGTAACGTTTTCAAGGACCCCACCCACCCACCCTCGAGCGTTACGTAATTATGCAATGACCCCTTACTGGTTTTTGCACAAGAGTGTTGGGTATAATATATATCAAGACACTTGATGTAGCACATTTGTTAGTGACCTCATAAAAGCATTGAACACATGGAGACTAACTAACTGATCTAAACGAGTGCATTTTAAGATAGTTTGAAAAAGTTTGCTGAAGAGAGCTTCAGGCAACATTGCACATACATCTGGAGGTCCAGAAACAACATGCT
Organism: Allolobophora icterica; assembly: GCA_963556255.1. NCBI lineage: Eukaryota > Metazoa > Annelida > Clitellata > Crassiclitellata > Lumbricidae > Allolobophora > Allolobophora icterica. The sequence continues at coordinate 80,419,312 of OY744603.1, read as the reverse complement.
GTATGAGTGTATGTGTATGTCTGTGTGTATATACACTAGGGCTGTACCGAATAGGTGATTATCACTATTCGGCCGAATACGAATAATTGGACCAACTATTCGGCCGAATACGAATACGAATAGTGTACAAAATAGGTCTACCGACAACACTCACAATTTCAAATGTATGCAAAACTTTCAGTTCAGTTAATTTAATACATAAACTAAAAGTAAACAGTTTACTACATGTTATTTTTGCATCCTTCTGCCAGTCTGTGTAAACTGCGAATGGAACTAATTTAACTAAACTTAGAAATTGTCACTTACTTAAAGTTCACTCCACTCGCTATAGCAGCCGCATATGCAGAAACAGATGTCACGTGACCACTATTCGTATTCGGTCCGACCGCTACTATTCGGCCGAATACCGAATAGCTATTTGGCCCACTATTCGGCCCCGAAGCGAATACGAAGCGAATATTCGGTACAGCTCTAATATACACAGGTGCATATGTAGGTATGTATACTTTTAGGTGTTAATTCAACTGCCAACTGTTCCAAGCTGATATCTGACAAGCACGGTTTACCCATCGAGGAACCTGCTCTCTGGTCGTACGAGGAATGTCCAGACGTTGATGAGTGTCGCCATGGAATGAGCAGTTGCCATGCCAACGCATCCTGTATCAACACGCATGGGTCTTTCACCTGCGTCTGCAACCGAGGATTTGCCGGAGATGCTGTGCTTCACTGCAACCGCACGTTAGTAATCTCTTTCTTCCCTGGTCTAGGACTTCCATGGCACAGCATTGGGCTTTTGTTGTGGGTGTCTGTCACTTTGGAACAGTCTTCCACGTACTGTTTGAGGTGAGGGGGCTGTGGGAGCAGTGCCAGCCTTAGGGTGTGCGAACCGCACGGTTTCACAGGGCTCGCAACTTGGGAGCCTGAAAATGTCACAGAAAAATAACACGAACAAGACACCCTAGGATGTTAAACGGAAATCGGAATTCCGATTATCGTTTTTGAAAACGATTATCGGTTTTTATTATTCACAAACGATTATCGAATTTATTTAGTTTTTATCATTTTCGTAGTGAAAAATTACAAAAAGTACCAGAAAAACATTAAATTGTTTAATTTGTTGGCAAACTTAAGCTATTGTGATCCCTAATTGTGCAACCTCGCGGTATTCGAATTTAGTGATTATTCGTACAAGAGGTCTCACCGTAATATAGCGTCATTGATACATAAGTAAACCTTCCATTTAACTAGGCTTATTGGTGTCAATGTGTAACCTCTTTATATACAGTCCCTTGAATTTCGGTCTGTAGTGCTTATTATATATCTCAATGGTAGGGATGGATCTCATTACTATTAGCACAGTATAAATAATTACATTATACTGTGCTATTAGGGGCCCCGATAGCGCGTTTGTTAATGAATACATAAGGTGTTTAATTGACGTCAATACTACTAATAGCTTAGTCGAGCGGTCGTTGAAAAGGCATTATAGCTAGATAATAGTTAATAGCGTGACATTTAACTCTCTAAGTAGAAAATAAACAAATCAGTGTCGACACTGCGTTGCTTACAAGTAGGTACGTTACGGTACGTAATGCATTAAGTAACTTGCATTTTATTATAATTTATAGTATATTTCTATGAAGGCCAAAAATAGCGATTATCGGTTTAATATCGGATTTATAAAATCGATAATCGGTTTGCCAAAAAAAACGATATTAACAACCCTACAGTCGGGATAGACTTGTATCAAACTAATTATTATTATTATTATTATTATTATTATTATTATTATTATTATTATTATTATTATTGTGCATTTATTAAGCACCACTATCTGATGTTGATGTCGCTGAGCAATAAGCTACCTCAGCATTAGCAATGTGCATGCGCAGCCATTTTACTTTTACTTCCGGGGCAGAATCCTGCTTTCTGCTGCCCGCCCTATAGGCCGCATCCCCAAGTTTGGCAGAGTGTCTGCATATATGAGGGATGTCCTCCACTGACTCCCCTACCCACAACGCATCACTTATCGAATCTCTGCCTTGGTTCGGCGGTGCTTTGAAGGCTTGGCCCCTCCATACCTGCGGGAGCTCTGCTGTCCCACTTTATGTTCGCAACGTCGTTGCTCTCTCCGCTCAGCTGCGCAGGCTGAACTTATTGTTCCCCGTGCGCGTACAGCCATACAGCAGCGCCGTGCCTTTGTGGCTGGCCCCATGACCTGGTATGGGCTCCCTACCAAACTCCGCCAAATACCGATTGGTCATTTCACCTTGTTTCTTACTGTTCTCAAAACTGTGTTGTTCAACCGCGGTTGGGCTGGGAGCGCTCCTGAATAGGCAATCTTGAAGGGGTGCTATATAAAACTGCTTTAATAATAGGTCTTCGTTCACAAACAAACAGAATCATGCCATTGCCAATGTCGCTATGATCTAGTTTGATGCAAATACTTAAAAATATTTGATTGATTTTTCAATAATAGTTTATAAGTAAACTTCTATATATAGATGTTATGATTATTTAACCGGTCTCATAGTAAAATGCACATCTTTGCGGTTGTAAGTTGTGAGACAGATTACTAACTGAGGCAAATCCATTGACAAGTCTTGAACTGGGGTGCATATATTGTGCTAGTCTGCAATTTAATTTACATCATTGACATATGCACTGTAAGCAGGCAATAACGGTAAAAGTGGCCAGTTGTTCAGTACTTAGTGAGATCAAGGATGCACTGTTCTTTGTAAAAGTACAATCCTTTTGCCAATATGGGGGCGGTTTGGATGGTGGAAGTATAGGCCATCCCAATGAAAATTTGTGAACATCTCTTTCAAATTTAATTTTAGCAGTTGTTTGTAAAGAATCAGTGTGCTAAACAGCTGTTTAAAGTACTTGTTTTTCACATCTTCTTAATTATTTTTATCGTTTTATTTATGATTTTGAACCTGTCACACCTAGTGAAAAAGGAATTAAAATTTTACATACTTTTTAATTATTACTGTCCTGGAGACTGTGATCCTGGTCTTAAGTGTACTCGCAACTACTTTAAAAAATCTTGGTCTCGATAATTGTGCAAATTTTGGGAACAGCTAAAAATTACTAGTATTTGACAGAAATGCAATTTTTCCTGGAGCCAGCCGAAATAGTTTTGAACTCATATTCACAAATATTGATTGCCACAAACATATCTTGATCTACAGTAATGAATATTTGCTGTGATATTGTTATTATTAACAATTTGACGTTGTTGCATTGACGACTTCAGATATGCTGTGCGAAGAAAGAAAAAAAATAAAAGAAAGAAAACCAAAAAAAGCAGACTTCCTGCGAAACTATGACAATACTTCCGCCAAATAGAATCAAATTGGATGTAGAATCTGGTGCAGAGAGTTTGTTTTGTTTTGAAGTCAGCAAGCAGACCTGAGTTTCTGAATTTTGAATTACATTCCTGTTACAGGGCAACATTGCTGCCCTGAATTTTTTTGCAGAAGTATTGTAATTAAGTTTGTTATGTTCTGCATATAGAACTGCAGTTTACATTGTTTGATGTTTAACGAACATTTTTTTGTTCTCTACAGGCAGACCTGAATTTTGCATAACATTCATCTGCGAGGCATAATTAAGTGGGTTTTTAACAGAAATAATCAATTTTATTATGTTCTAAGTGTTATTGAAAACACTGCAATTTAAGTTGTTTAATCAGCATTAAAACTACAAAAAGCAACGACCTTTGCAGACTGATATCCAGTTATGGTAGACTACCATGTTTTACAATCAGGTTTGAAGCACTGCTGCTACAGAAAAATTCTGAGCAGTTAGCTTTTAGAGAATCCCAATACTTCAGGTCGAATGCGATAAGTTCTAAATGAAAGCCAGCTCGAGTAAAAAAAAAAGAAGTCACACCAATGTCGACCAACAACCGATATCTGCATTTGGACCTGTGCATAATATTTATGGTTTGATTTTAGTGATGCCATATCATTATTATTTTGCAGATAAGGAAGCCTAGAATGCTTGGGGTCCTCAGACATGCAGCTAATCGGTCATTTTCACTTCTAACAACCCTGCACCACAACAATCACAGTATAATAGTCTATCTAGTGATGCACACACATACACAGCGGCCCTATCAACAAACAACCCCCATTTTGTAACTTGTTCAGTTGTGTTACAACGTATTACACCAGTTTTCTTTGCAGTAATCGCCCAAAGTTTGTGAGATATTTCCCGAATCTTTTGCGATGGCATACGTTCAGTCTTCAAGATGCGGAGAGGGCTATCATTCGACAAGCTGTTATACCACACGTCTTTGATCCAGGCCTGTTGAGAGCCAAAATTACTGAATACCTTTTCTGATAAAAGAAATAATACAAATGTAGTAAACTTTTAAATCCATTCAATCCCTCCTATTATGTTACGCTTCTTTGTTACTTTTTTCTATAACTTTGCATCACTCGATTCTGGTGATAAGGTCAGGTTGTTCTCTTCCAGTGGTTGAGGTTCAAATCCTGTCCTGGGTGATCGTGTAAGGTTAATACCAATAAGGTAATAAAATTTGTCTACATGGTCACAGTCACACATCATAAAAGTTGCAAAAAGCACCTATGCCGGTTTACCATGTCACAAGAAACAAAAGATCATCGTCTGAACTTTGGTGGTAGTAATCAAAGATGTACAAATTACCTACTTTACACATTGATAACTGAAGTGGACAAATCAAACAATTCAATTGCAAACAATAAAAATTGCAGGTATATAATAGTACATTTGAAAATTTATACTGTAATTGAAGATTGCTATGATGGGTAAGGAAGTAGGCTAGTAGCTAAATTTGGTATAATGTACAAATGGGTAAACGTGGAATGAATGAAATACCAATCTTCTTTGTAATCATTGGCTAGCAGTGCTCGTTGGTCATGATCGACGAGATATGCAGATATATTAACGTAGCTGCAAGGAGGTCAGTTCGAAACTCCTGTGGACTCGGGCAGCCATCCCTCCTGTAGACGCTTTGGATCCGGTGGCTTGTAAGTCGATTCAGTTGTAAGAAGGGTCTAGTCGACATCAGACTGTTCTATGCCATCCACATTTGCAGCAGCAACCAGCAATTGTTGCTGATATATTGCAAATGCAACAGCCACAAGTTCATGTTTAACTCGATAAGTCATCTTGTGGCCTCTTTCTTTTATGAATTTTTTAAAGTCATCTACCTTCCATCCATTAAAGTCATCCCTTTTCAACGATTCGTCTAACCTATCCGCCATGTTTGACTCTGTTTATGAATGATGACCTACGACCTTTCCCGTCATGCCTTGCACGAAAAATAATGCCGAAGTAGCTTACTGTGAGTGAAGGACTTGCTCAAGGTCCCTACACAGTAACCTCAGAGGATGCTTGAACCCTTGCTCTTTGAGTTACAAGGCAAGTGCTCTAACTAATTTACTTCCATATACCTCAATTATTATTTAATGATCTTGTCTGTCTGCACAAGAAGTAAGCTAATCCTAATATACATTCTAATCTTTTTGTGTCACATTGTTTTGTTGTGTTATTTCAGGTGCTAACTCGTTTTCTTATGTTTTTTCAGGTGCTACCACGTTGTTTTGTTGTGGGGTTTCATTTGCTTCCACTTTGTTGTATGTTGGTGTTGTTTTTGGTGCTACCACATTGTTTCATTGTGGTGTTTCAGTTGCTTCCATGTTGTTTTATTTTGGTGTTTTCTACCACGTGTTTGTTTTGGTGTTGTTTCAGGTGCTACCACGTGTGCATTCATGGTCACTGTTCAGGTCCACCGGATTTTGAGTGCAGCTGCGACATCGGTTGGACCGGCGATGACTGTTCAGTCGACTGCGGATGCAACAACCACAGCACATGTAGCGTTGCCATTGGACAGTGCGACAGTTGCCAGCACAACACTGTCGGACAAACGTGCGATCGATGTGTCCCAGGAAGCTACGGAAATCCTAGATCAGTGGCCGGTAGGTCTAATCTGATCCATTCTAATCAAATCTAATCCATTCTGATCTACTCTGTTCTATTCTAATCCATTCTATTCTAATCCATTCTAATCCATTCTATTCTAATCCATTCTATTCCATTCTATTCTAATCCATTCTATTCTAATCCATTCTATTCCATTCTATTCTAATCCATTCTATTCCATTCTATTCTAATCCATTCTATTCCATTCTATTCTTATACAGTCTATTCTAATCTAATCCTTCTTTTGCTGTGATCAGGAGGTAATCCTGTCTGATCAGAGGGCTTTCTGGTATGATCATGAGGTATTCAGGTGTGATCATGCGGTTATCTTGTTTGATCATGAGGTATTTTCGTGTGGTCATGAGATATTCTCATATGATCATGATATTTTCTTGGGTGATCATGAGGAGGGCTTGTGATTAATTGCCCTGATCTTCATGAAATTGCATACGTTTCTTAGCAGCATCACTCTTGTGTGACATATTGTAACATAAAGTAGCATTGGATTGTGAAGTGTTGCTATGTCAACATATGGCATAGCAATGCTTTTGAACTGAAAAGTTCATGGTGCACAGAGAGATGTGTTATTTACAGGATGTCACCTGTGTGATTGTAATGGTCACGGAGATCCATTACTTGGTGTATGCAATAACAGTTCAGGCGTCTGCTACTGCACAGATAACACGGTGGGGAACCAGTGTGAAAACTGCTCAAAGGATCATTATGGCAATCCAAGGTCAGTGTCTTTCTTAAAATCAGATTCAGTTGCCACTGCTTATGTTAATGGTGCTAGAAGTCATCAGATTTGATTCGATCAGATTCAATCATATAATAAATTCGATCAGGTTAGATTTGATCAGAATAGATTCGATCAGATTAGATTTGATCATATTAAATTTGATCAGATTAGATTTGATCAGAATAGATTCGATCAGAATAGATTCGATCAGAATAGATTTGATCATATTAAATTTGATCAGATTAGCTTCGATCAGAATAGATTTGATCGGATCAGTTTAGATCAGGAGATTAAACTAAGAACTGGTGAGAATGGACTAGGAGTGACTTGTGCCAGTGGTTTTAGAAATGGCAGCCTTTGCTTATGATAATGGCATTGTGGAAGTCTTCAGATTTGGCAAGATTAGCTCAGATTAGGTTCAGTCAGATCAGATCAGTTTCGATCGGATTAGATTAACCAAAGAACCCACAGATTAAGTATGATCAGATTAGGTTTTGATCAGATTAGTGTAGGTTTGACTAGGTTAGTTTAACCAAAGAACTGGTGAGAGTGGACTAACTGATACTTGTGCCTTATGATAAGGCACAAGTATCAGATTATCGGATTTCCGTAGCTTCCTGGAACGCATCGATCACACGTTTGTCCGACAGTGTTGTGTTGGCAACTGTCGCACTGTCAAATGGCAACACTACATGTGCTGTGATTGTTGCATCCGCAGTCGACTGAACAGTCGTCACCAGTCCAACCAATGTTGCAGCTGCACTCAAAATCCGGTGGACCGGAACAGTGGCACTATGGAAGTCACCAGATTAGGCAAGATTAGTTTGGATTAGTTTAGATTTACTAACTATTTACAGTCCGATTAGATTAGATCGGATGAGAGTAGGCGTCTGCGAATCGGAGGTGATGGGTGCAGTTTGTTTGTAGGAATGGCGGCCACTGCTACCGGATGTGTGACGGAAGGACAATCATCACACGTGCGACATCTGGTGCCCTCGGGTCACACCGTGGAATGGGAACCGAAGGTGGTCACGTGTTCTGCCTCTGGATTCTGACAGTTCATGAGGACCTTGAGGACGCCCTGAGGCCACAGAATACACTTCCCACTGGATCGCTACAGGCCGTTCCATCCATCGCATTTACCATCGGGACGGATATGCAGATCTTGTGCTCACAGGTACGTATGTATGTGTGTGTGTACACAGATTTTTATATAGCTCCTTTTAGAACCAGGTAGAGGAGCTAAACTTTGGCTGCATGGATTATGGAAACCGTCTGTCAGTTGCTGGTTCTGCTGTGCAGTTGTGTACATATTTGTGTATGCTTGCATGTATGTTTGTGTATGTGTATATGTGTTTCATGTATGCATGTGTGTATGTCTGTGTGTATGTTTGTGTGCATGTGTGCGTGCAGTCATGTGGATGTGCATCCATGTCACCATGTGTGTATGTGTGTGTTTGTGTGCATGTATGTGTGTAGGTTTGCGCATGTGTGCATGTGTATGTGTGTATGTATTATTATTATTATTATTATTTTTTTATGCCCCGAGGTAAACAGGATCCCTCAGGGACTTCAACATTATTTACAGTGTAGCTTTGTCTGGAATGGGCCCTATTCCTCTAGTTCTAAGTTGGTGAAGCTACTCCTAAAGGCCACCGCATTGTTATTATTATTATTATTTTGCATTTATTAAGCACCAATATCTAATGACCAACCATCAATCGATAGAGCTGAGCAATTGTGAGTGAGGGACTTACCCAAGGTCCCTACACAGTAGTTGTCTCAGAGGAGGAGGCTCGAATCCATACCTACATGTTACAAGGCAAGCGCTTTAACCCACTGACTACGGTGTTCCACTGTGTGTGTATGCCTGAATATGTTTATGTATGTCTGCATGTGTTTATTTATGTGTGTGTTTATGCATTGATATATTTATATGTGTTTGTATGTGTGTATGTGTCTGTATAGATATATGGCCGTTCTGCTTTTTCCTAGGATTACGTCTTTATTTATGATGGCATTCCCTCGTATCCCGGTTTTCTCGTCGGAAGTGGAATGGAAACGGAAGCCCAGCTCTTGGCTGCCATCTGTGGACAGAATCTGGATCGCAGCGTCTCCGTTCTGGCCACTTCAGGTTCTATGACGGTCTTCTTTGAGGCGATAGTTGGAACAGGTAATGTTCTTACTCACTGATTTGTCAGTTGTACTTTCCACCTGTACTGCTTGTTTTATTATTGCTTCTTATTGTTATTGTTATTAATTTTTATTATTTTTTTGCCTGAATCAAGTGTAGCTATTCAGGGATCAAAAAATGATGCTAGGAGCTGTTATTGGTATACTAATAGCAATGATAATAATATTATGGCTATGCGTATGGAATTCTGGAGCTAACTTTATGTGGCATTAAGTATTTAGATCAGTAAAGTACATATAAAACACCTTAAATTCAGCTTTTCTTTGCAAGAAACAATATGTAATAAAGATATGTGACCGTGCATGGGAAAACCCTCCCAAACTCAAAATTTTTGAAAAGTTAGTTTATATTTTTTTTAAATACTACCGTCACTGTTGATTAATGTGGTAAAAACTGTATATTTGTATCTTTAGAAATGAAAAAGTTATGAATTTTTAAAGAATTGAAGTATTAGCGTTTTGAGAACTCGTTATTAAGAGAAATCGCAAGTTAAAAATTGGCTTCATTGTGTGAACTATGCAAATGTGAATCGATTTTTCAGCATAATTTAGTAGTATGTTCTAGATGTAGAATTTTCTGCCCTTTCCAATGGTGTCAACGGTGTTTCTTGGAAAATTAAACTGACAAAATGGCACAGATTTAAAGGTGATGCCATGTTGCAATTAAATATAATAATCTTTAATTTTTCTCGGGTGTGGCTTTTGGATGGCGAGACATCGCTATTCTCAGCATCAGATTCGTTGCTAAAGTCACTCGAATCGTCATTTTCCACATCAGTATTGCAGAAGTAGTATTTAATAATGTTTTGCAAATGGTCCTCTCGACCAATTCTACTCAAATTAAATGCTGAAAGTTCATTTAAACATCGCGCGATTTCGGATTGTTTACTTCTGTCCGTCATCGTTATAATAATAATCTCGTATTCGTCAGATGGCGCTACCGTAGTTGTGATCAGTCCGCGATAGTGCCTCCCAAAATTTATTTATTGTGAATTATTACTGCATTTAAACAGTTTATTTTTTTACAGATGGGTTTAGAAAAAAATGTAGTATGCTTTAAAATTAAATCTGCTGCCGTTAAGGCAGCGTTCATTGATCAGAATTAGCCATAACAGAGACCCTGCTAGTCGCCGCTTATAATGACCATCTCATAATTAAAAATTCATAGCAAATTAGGCTGTATTCATAAATACTTACTGTTGGCACAGATAGATTCAGCAGAAAAAACTAGTTCAGAACATGACTAATTAATAAGTCTATTATAACAGCAAGATTTTCGGCGATATTAAAATAAACGCACGCTTGACTGGGCCGAATCATTTATATAAATTTAGACAACGGGTGTACAAAAAAATCAAATTAAAATATTTGTATTAGTTTGTTTGACCTGTAATTCTGGGATTTAGTAGTTGAAATATCAATTATTAATATTATGCAAAAAATATTTTTTCACTGGTTTACGCATTCATGACCTTTCCGCTCGATTTGCTAGGTTTCAGTACACGCGACTTTGGCCGGGTAATCCCATGCACGGACACATATGTGGATAACATCATGCCTTTTGGTTCATTGTTGAAATGTTTGAATCTGTTTTTTACACAGGTATTTATGTACATGTATGTATGCATATGCAAAATGTTTACATGTTTACATTGTTACGTATTGTAGCACTTGTGACACGTGGCTTCAATGCCACCTACCGTGTGCACACATGTGCTGAGGAGTGTCGCGACCTCTGCACTGTCGACAACGACCGATGCGTCAACGGCATTGCCAAGTGCGATCCGACTCTCTGCACAGGCAATCGTACTTGCGTCGGTGACGTATGCGAGTGCAGGGATGGGTTCACTGGACCGGACTGTAGCGTTGAACTGTGTCCGTTTAACTGCTCATCCGGAACGGGTCAGGGATTCTGCCTCGAGGTACGACATGGATGGATTCTCTTCAAATCACTACTACGGCGCAGTTGTATTGTCTGTTGCACCAAAATGTAACCTGATCTCATGTTGTTGAATCTGATGCCGTTGCCTAATTATTGATCTAGCCGAATGACTTCTCTATTGTCATTATCTAATGTGATATAATCTTGTCTAGTTAACGGTTTCTGTAGTGCTGTTAGCTACCATGGTAACCTAATCTGATCTAACCTAATGACTTCTGTGATACTGTAATCTATGTTTGATGCGATTAGCAATTGATCTAATAAAGGCTATTCTTACTTACTTACTTACTTTCTGTTGTAATCTACTGTCTTCCATATCTCCATTTCAAAGTGCGATTAACAATTGGTTAATAAAGAATATGCTTATTACTTACTTACTTAATCTTGTCACATACATTTACGTATATTGATATATCTGTGTGTTTCAGGAGCAGGAGCGATGTGTCTGTAGCCCGGGTTTCGGTGGTCTTGGCTGCTCGGAAAGACTCAGTCCAACCCGCGTCGTTTACACCCCGGTCCTAGGTCCCCGACAGCTGAACCGGACGCAGAATCGCATCGGTCATTCACTTATCTCCTGCGATGATGGAACGCTCTACCTGTTTGGTGGCTATGCTCCTGGTATTGGCTTACTGAACGACCTCTGGAAGTATGACCCAGGTCGAGATGAGTGGACCCTTTTAAAGCCAGCAACAAGCGAAGAACCGGACCAGAGGTATGTTTCCATGTTTGCTTGTGTTTGCATGCATGTATGTTTCTATGTATGGTATACCATACCATTAAGTTTGATATGAAACTTGGAGCGGTCAATCTTTCTGCTGAGGGTAGAATTCCAAATGCAAGACAATTATTATTTTTTTTGCCCAAGGTAAAAATGATCCCTCAGGCTCTTAGAAGCTGTCCTCAAAGACGTTTGTTCTGGAGTTAGCGGTCCTCATTAGTATTATTATTGTTGTTGTTGGTATTGTTATTATTGTTATTATTATTGTTATTTTTTTTTTAACCCGAGGTAGATATGACCCCTCGGGTTGTCTAAAACTATATCCGGAGATGTTACTCTGGAACGGCGCATCACTCGACAATTTCTGGCCGCATGAAAGTTCCTATGAAGGCAACTGCATTGAAGCGTTGTATGGTGATTGACAACCGCTGGAATAGATAGCAAGTCTCTCTTGGGTCTCCGGTGGTTAAAGCTAAGCCTCTTCCCAAGTCTTTTATAAGGGCCAATCCGTCGTCATTGATAGGGCCTAAGGTCTCAAAAGCCAGAGGGACAAAAAAATGGTCTGCGCGGATCTGGCTGTACTTGTTGTTTTTTCTTGTGGCCGCTAGTTCCGCTGCTGCTCCCGATGTCGCGGACGTTGCATGAAGGTAAGAGGGCGCCACAGTGTTAGTTATTGTTATTATTATTGTTATTGTTATTATAGGCACGTACCTGTATTCTCTATATTACAAGGTGACCGCTCTAACCAATCATCTGCCATGTCCCACAAGACAAACCTATCGCTTGAGTTTATTGGATTCAACAGCTATTTGAATCCATACTTGTTTCCTTTTTGAGGCTGTGATGTGTCTATTGTTGTAGAGTCCATCTAATCTGTTTCTGTTGGTCTTGAACAGGTATTACCATGCAGGTGTGTGCATACCAAATGTTCATGCCTTCTACATTTTTGGTGGAATCGTTGCCCGAGTTGGTCCAACACAGGATCTGTGGAGATACAATCTGGACAGTGGTCGATGGAACAAACTCAAGGTCAGGAAATTATATATCTCTTTGAGCTAAACTCACACTCACTGAGAAATATTGGATGGAAGGATGCATGGATGCATGGTGCATTGGATGTATGGGTGAGTGGGTGGATGGATGGATGATTGTCTGGTTGTATGGATAGATTGATGTATTGAATAGACGGTGCATAGGATGGAGGGATGCATTGGATGGATAGATGGATGAATAGATACGTGAATGCATTGGATGGATGGATGCATTGCATGAATAGATAAATGGATGGATGGATGGATGCATGCTATGGGTGGATGGTTGGTTTGGTGGATGGATGGGTGTTTTTTGGTGGGTAGATGGATGGTTGGATGGATTGATAGGTGGATGGATATATGGATGGATGACTGCATTGGATGGATAGATGCATTGGATGGTTGTATAGATGGATGGGTAGTGACATTAAATTGATTGATTGATTTCTGTCCTGGTTTATTTTCTTTTGAGCATCGTAGCAAATGTTTTTTGAAGTGGCTATATGAGTGTTTGATTACATTACATTACATTTGCCTGTACTTACTTCATCCTCTTTGTGTGTCTTAGGTCTCTGAGAACAATGGTTCTTCGCCTCCGATGCCAATGGCTGGTCACACGATGACCTTGGTCGATGACATAAAGGTCTGGGTCGTTGGAGGATTCTCTTCTTCTTCCTACTTCTCTGAAAGCGTCTTCATCTATGATGCGGGCAGCAACCGATGGACCGAACTGGCTGACGTGCCTGGGGCCAGGCCAACAGGTGGGTGTAATTGTAATTGTAATTGTAATCGAGAATTTATATAGCGCCACTCAAAATCAGAGGCGCTCTTCTTATGGATCAACGGCCTACTATGCTCGGGCTAGGCCCTCAGGTGAATGGATGGTATGAAGAAGAGGATGAGTAAAGGGAAAGGAGAGAGAGAGAGACAGAGAGACAGAGACAGAGAGAGAGACAGAGACAGAGAGAGAGAGACAGAGAGAGACAGAGAGAGAGACAAAGAGAGAGAGAAAGAGAGAGAGAGAGTGAGAGAGAGAGAGAGAGAGAGAGAGAGAGAGAGAGGGAGGGAGGGAGGGAGGGATAGAGAGGGATAGATGGAAAGGGATAGAGAGGAGAGGGGACACATACTGAATGCAGCGTCATGCTTGTACAGAGGAAGACTGTTCCAAGAGAGAGGTCTAAGACCTTCATATGCATTGGTGGGACCATCAGAAACTTTCAAAATTTCCAAGGCACAAGTGCAGCGCTCGTGAATTAGCTGGTGCCCTTCTCTTAGCTTTCAAGTAACACTTTAGAAATTTGAGATTATGGTTACTATTAGGAAGTTAACAGAAGCAGGGCACCAGTTTATTAATATTATTATTATTATTATCATTATTATGAATAATCTGGATACCATTATAATTAGCATGGACTGATCTGTGTGGCATATCTTGTAGGTCTCTATGGTCACAGCACCGTCTTCCATCCTCCGAGCCAGGCACTCTACGTCTATGGTGGTTATGTCTACTCTGTCGACTCAGCCTCTGTATCCAACGTACTCTACGCACTTGATCTGAAGAATCGGTCTGCCTCCGTCGGAAATATTACCTGGACGGTATTACCCGCTCTCAGCGGCAACCAGGTGTGTGCTCCGTGTTTTAAATGAAGCTCCAGGCCCATGTGGAATGTGGGGGTCGCTTACTTCCTTAACTTTGGTTCTAGAGCCAGAAGTGGACGAATTCCAAAGTCCTGGACATGGGATCAGCATATTGTAGGATTTGCTGTTTACTTCCCAGCTTATACTGGTACCAAGATACATACGAGATGTGCTGTATAGATACTTGCCAATATAATACGATGCAATAGTAAATAATAGCAATAATAGTATAGTTATAATAACAATAATATTATGGAGCTTGGGTGCTCTGTAATGCATATATATGCAGATGCCATCTTTTTCAGCACCTATCAGTTGCGATCCAACGCTTTTAAAGCTGTCGCCTTTCACAGGACTTTTCTGAACTCGACGAAGATTAGCCAGCCCAGACATTTTTAAGTCCTGTGGGGTCCTGTGTACCTTGGGATAAAAAAATATTAATAATAATTATAAACATGATGAAAGTATGTAATAAATTCTTCAGGTATTAGCTGCTGTAATATCCAGAAATTTTCTAAATCGTGAGGTATCATAGTGCCTTCAAGGGAAAATTTTAGTAACAATTAATAACGATGGTTTATGTAATAGAATATTGTCATTCTGCTTTTAGCCTCCTGAACGGTTCTTTCATGGAGCGTTGCAGACCGAGCAGTTCATGGTGATTGCTGGTGGATATTCGTCCCAGCTGAGTCCAGAGACCTCTGTCTATGTCTACCGATTCTACTGCAACCAGTGGATGAACATCTCACCAACAGGTGGCAGCACTGAGCATCTCATATCTGTTCATTATCGAGATGTTTGAATCTGTTTATTATGTAGATACTGTCTACTTGTGTATTACAGGGATATTTTTACCTAATCATTCAAAAATATTGGAACTTGTTCATTATAGAAATATTTTAATATTGCACAGTGCACAGATAATTTGACCTAATAATATGGGAAACATTACTTTGACCTATTTATAATGAAAATGTTTTTGACCTATTCATTATGAGATATTTTAACCTATTTTTGTAATGAAGATGCTTTTGATCTCTTCATTATAGAGATGTTTTAACCTATTCATAGTGAAGATGTTTTTGACCTATTCATTATGGAGATGTTTTAACCTATTCATAATGAAGATGCTTTTGACCTATTAATTGTGGGGATGTTTTAACCTATTCATAATGAAGATGCATTTGATCTATTCATTATGGAGATGTTTTAACCTATTCATAATGAAGATGTTTCTGACATATTCATTATGGAGATGTTTTGTGTGAATCTCAGATGCAGTGATGCGTGACTTACACCTGACGTCTGCCATTGGTCCTCTGGCCGCTTCTGCTTCCGGTGACGTGTACGCAATGAGCCTTTCGTCGGGAATTCCCGGCCAGGTGCTTGTTCGAATCACCCTTCCTGGCGACATCTGTGGACTGTTTATGGACGTTCAGAGCTGTCTCGCCAACAATGGATGCAACGCTTGCTCTGTCAAAGAGACGAAACAGTTCTTCTGTTACTCCAACTCCGGACCAAGGCCTCAAGGGTCAGGATCCTAATCAATCATCCTGTCTCTGCTATCTGTAAGGGCAGTTCCTTAAGCTTGCCCCAAGAGGCAGTCAGTGGCATGAAATGTTAGCAACTTCATTTTCTTAGCCTCGGCATACCAGGCCAGTCCTCTTGGTTGACAGTCCAGCATGCTGCTTACCACTAGCACGCCCCATCTGTAAGGTATGGAAGCCGACTACCAATGTTTCTCAAATGCTCAAACTCTTTCTCTTTTCTTTCAAGAAATGTCTGAAAACTCACTTTCTCTCCTTGGCTTTCAAAATCTGGATATCTAACGGCTCTTCACCCAACAACTGACTAACCTAGCCTCAGATTAACACTTCTGCGTAACCTTGCACACATAAAAAAGTTTTTGTAATAATAATAATCTGTGGCTAATTTGTTATGATTCCTCAGAAACTCAGAGTTGTCTGTAGGAGCCAAATCAAGAACCAACTTATAACAAGGTTGTGTTTTAGTTAACGATTTTATTTCCTATTGGTGTGTGTGGAAGAAGGCTACACACGGTAACCTGCTTTTTGTTGCCTTGATCTATTGAAATTCAACCTGATTTTTCCCTTAGATTTTGATTTCTGATTTGACTGGAAGCGACCATTGACTGATGTTTTGGATTTTATGATAACGGTGCTATATAACCCATTAGATTAGATTAGATTAGATTAGATTAGGTTAGGTTAAATGATTTTGGGGTCCGTGACCGTATTTTGCTGGATTTTTTGTGTTTTTATGGAGTCTGTCGTAACGAGTGGCATGCCCCAAAAGCTGAATGAAGGATTGACTGAATGAAAGATTGACTGAATGAAGGATTGACTGAATGAAGGATTGATTGAATGAAGGATTGACTGAATGAAGGATTGACTGAATGAAGGATTGACTGAATGAAGGATTGACTGAATGAAGGATTGAATGGCTGAATGCATGAATATAGATTTGTGAGAAATGAGTAAATGTGTTTTGGTTGCATTGTAGATGTATGGTTCAGAATACATCCGTCGCTATGCAATCCGGAGTCGTTTGTGACGTCAGGCGATTGGAGAACGTCGAATGTCAACAGTTCAAGACATGCAGTGAATGCCTTGCCAGGTGGCCCATCTTTCCAAATGGAGGCCCAAAGGTCATTTGCCACGATTAATTAATTGAATCTATTTACAGTATATCTTCTACTTATTTTATTTTAAGTCGAAATGGAGGTTTAGTCACTTCGTATGCTGGGTCTGCTGAGTGGATTCTGTGCAACGACTCATGGCAAGTTGTTTTGCGTCCAGCTAATGAATAAGTATACGGACTGTGCACTGTCGGTGGAAAGATCTGAGTGACGCAGAGAGTGCAGGTTGAAGCCTCCACGGAGGTGGTGACTAGTTGTAATTGTTATCGACATTTTTAAAGCACCACTCGATGATTCAGAGGCACTCCTGACCCGTGTCAGTGTTATCACTAACAAATAAAATGGACTTCAGGGGTTTCCGGAACAGGGGAAGAGAAAGACTGAGGAGCTCAAGCAGCAATTCCTACAGAAGACGGTTCCAGCTAGAGGGGCCAAACATGTGTAGGGACCTTGAGCAAGTTCTTCACTCACAGTTGCTCAGCACCATTGATATTCTGTTATGTAGTTGTGTGTGCACTTCTGAATTTTGAAAGAGGGAGAAATATTAAATGCAGTTGTTTTGTAATACTGTATTGAAACGAATCGTAAATGATATAGTTTTCATCCAATCATGTCTAATCGTACTAGGATGATTAGATCAGGTTCAATTAAGTGAATCCTAAATGATATAGTTTTCAACTGGTTTCATCCATCACTTTCATCTAATTGTCCAGGTGTGCCAGTGGTGTAGCAATTGTCCGGTGGGTCAGTGCATACCGGAGAGAGAAGACTGTGACAAGCTGAGCCAGTGTAACAGACAACAGCGCCATATCCATGACTCCAAGGACTGTCTGGAAAGAGTCTGCCAGGCCAGCAACTGTGACAGCTGCTGGGGCAATCCCCGTTGCATGTGGACAAGGCACATCAAACGATCAAGTAAGTAGTCCTCTCGACCATCCTCTGTGCTCTCAAAGCGTCATTTCAGTCTGAACTTAAGCCTCACCTCAGTCTGCACTCAAGACCTCAGTCCTCTTTTCATGCTCATTCCGAGCTGAGTCCTCTCTTAAATCTGCACTCAATCCGCATTTCATTCTGGGCTAAGTCATCACTAAATTCTACACTCAATCCTCATTTCATTCTGGGCTAGGTCCTCACTTAAATCTGCACTCAATCCTC
Source organism: Allolobophora icterica (assembly GCA_963556255.1). Taxonomy (NCBI): domain Eukaryota; kingdom Metazoa; phylum Annelida; class Clitellata; order Crassiclitellata; family Lumbricidae; genus Allolobophora; species Allolobophora icterica. The sequence continues at coordinate 80,401,261 of OY744603.1, read as the reverse complement.
ATTTCATTCTGGGCTAAGTCCTCAGTTAAATGCCATTTGTACTGTTGTTGGTCTAAGCTTGTCCTCTTTGCAAGATATTTAGTTATTTATTTAAGGTGTGTGCATCTGAAGGTGGCTTGAAAATGTTCATGAGCTGTGTGGGATGAAATAGTTCGTAAGTTTAATGGCAGACTGTTCTAGGAGGATGGTGCACGAGAAGGCACAATGCTAGCTTCGTCATATGGAAGATATTCAAATGGATTGTGCTGTGTTGGTCACAGGAGAGACTGATAAGTCGCTGAGCCTAATTGCAATGTACGACTGGAACTGCATCTCGAACATCCCTCTGAATGTTTCATCAACTGGCCTGCTGCCCGAGACGAGCCCACCGCTCGAGTGCCCCACTCGGTGCTACGAGTTCGCGACCTGTGGGGATTGTCTGCGTTCAAATGGAGCAGAGGGTGGCGCTCAGTCTTGTGTCTGGAGTATGCAGCTCGGAAAGGTAGGAAGCTCTATTAACAATGCTCAGGTAAAGAAGGTGATATTATTAATATTATTATTATTATTATTATTATTATATTTACTATTATTATTATTCATTTATTAAGTGTAATCATAATCGTAAACTTCAAATTTCTAAAGCACTACTCTGAAGCTAAGCAAAGGGCACCACCTTATTCACGAGCGCTGATGGAAAGATGCCGGAAAAGGAAATTGACCTCAAGTGACTCTCCAGAGATGGAACAAAGGTGCTGGCCATCCTCACGTATGAAATCGACCCCAGCAGAATTAAATGGGCCCAGTGTTTTGAAGGCGATGGGCAGAAAACTATGTGAAGATGGCAGCCCTGCGTATTTCATTAAGAAAGTTCAGCACACAGAAAGCAGTAACCAGGTAAGTGGTACACAGGGCCGAGCCAATGGAATCTCATGTGGTGTGGAGAGATGACAACTTGTTGAGAATTTATGGACCACAGTACAACAAGGATGTGGAACGATGACAGGCAACGGTGATGGCACTACTGCTGCAGATGCTGATAATAGTCTTGGTGATGATTATAAAGTAAGTAAGTAAGTAAGTATATCCTTTATTCAAAACCAACTGCTAACCGCATTTTGGTGTACATAGTTCATAATATTAATTTAAGCATATAACATTCAAAGGTTTTACGAGCTAAAGAGTCAGCATTAGGTATAATTCTATTGTGTGTCCTGGGGTGCAGTGAGTATACAACAGCTTTCTCTGGAGGTAATAACTGATCCAGAACATATCGTGCTTTTATGGTGATGGCGATGATGTTGATGATGATTGTAACTTTGAAAATGATGATGATGTTGATGGTAATGGTGATGTTGACGATGATGACATTGATGATGCTTGTGATGTCTGATGGTTAAGATGATGATGATGATGATGGTGACGCCTTGTCATGTTCCAGTGTTATCCTCCGGCCTATCTTCCCCTCGGCTGTTCGGTCGGTCAATGCGGTCTCATCGTAACCAAGAACGTGTCGAGCTGTCCATCGCGTTGCAGCACTCAGACGACCTGTGCCTCTTGCCTCCAGACGCCGCACTGTGGCTGGTGTGCCATCAACGGACTGCCCCACGGCGGCCAGGGCGTCTGCATGGAGGGAGGCCTCCTCGGACCCGTCTACGGCCAGTGCTCCATTGCCAACGTCAGCCTCGGTGGAAGCGACTCCCTCTCGCGTAAGTCTCATCGGAGTTGAAGCTAGGAGGGGAGCTGGAGAGGGTTAATGTTATCAATGTATGTAAATGGAAATGGAGGTGAAATGTAATGTAGCGCGGTGTATTTATATAGCGGTGTATTTATATAGCGGGAGGTGGAGGCGTGTAATATATAATGAATGTTTGTGTATATATACCAATATGTGTGACTTTTTTGCTTGTGTATTAACTAGCTATTTATATGGTGTTGATGTTAATCTTTTTACTTTACGTTAACAAAGCCAACGTAAAGGTAACGCATTATTTTTATTAGGGTTTGGTTTTGATGCACGATTGATCAATGCCCTCTTGCATTGGACGCTAATGCTATGGAAGTTTCTAATTAATTATGGTAATACTTAATTATAGTCTCTTATTATTTACTCATGATTTAATGCTATGTTACAAGGTTGTTAGTCTAGTGGTTAGCATTCTGGACTGTCACTTGAGGGATTGTGGTTAAAATTGTTTAGAGATATCTGTCACCTGTGCCCATAGCCCACTCTGCTAAAATGAGGACACTGACCGTACACTGTTGGTGAGAGGATGAGATGGCAAGGGAGAAGTGTGACGACCCACCTTCATATGCTGAGGCTAAGAAAATGAAGTTGCTAGCACTTAATACCCAAAGCTACCTTAAGGGACTGGTCTTCTATAAGGTTATTTGATATCGTTCTGCTGCTGTACTTTAACAGGTCAAGTGCTTGATTGGCTGACTTTGTCTTCAGTCCCGCCCACTTGGTCGTTTACTTCGTGCCCATTGGAGGATGAGTGTAGTAACGAACATAGCAAGTGCGACACTGTCAAAGAGAAGTGCATCAATCAACTGAATGGCTACACGTGTGAATGCCAGAACGGGTTCATCATGAACGAGAGGTCAGTCTGACAGTGAAACAATTCAACGAACGTAAAGTAAAGAGTAAACATTTGTTTACACGGCTCTGTAGAAGTCTCCTCAGTAACGAAAAGCTATGGGTGACAGAACACCTGTAAGCCTACCTTTATAGGAACTTATCTGAAGTAGGAAGGTAGAAATGACACATTGTTTACACGACTCTCACGAGCCTGGTCCTGAGTTTGAGGGATCTTTTCGCAGCTTGACCATAGCAGTCCTGTGTTATGTTATTATTTATTTTTAAGGAGCTTTTATATAGCGCCCCTGCAAGGTTATCTACTCAGGAGCGCTCCTAGTACAACCACGGCTAAAGAGAGTAGTTTTCAATTTTGTAAGAAACAAGGTAGTGTGAGTCGTAGGGACCAGGTGGAGTGCAACAGGAAGGCCATTCCAGGTTACGAGGCCAGCGACCAAAAAAGAACGGCGCTGCATAATGGCTGTCCGCTATTTTATGTGTTATGTTATTCTATGTTATGTTATGTTATGTTATGCTATGTTATTCTATGTTATGTTTGGCTATGTTGTTATGTTGGTCCATATTTACCAACACCAAAGTCTGGCTGAGTTGTTCATACTTTGTTTTTCATACTTTGTTCGTACTTTGTTGTTTTGTTGTCGTGATTAGCAGGCGGACGTGTGAGCCATTCTGTCGCCAGGGATGTCAGTCTGGCAACTGTGTCATGCCAAACACGTGTCGCTGTAACTTCGGTTTCATCGGCGCCAACTGTTCGACGGAGTGCCAGTGCAACAAGCACAGCGACTGCAAGAGCGTCACAGAGACAAATGTCTGCTTGGCGTGCCAGAATAACACCAAGGTGCGTGACAGTTTTAATTAGCTCTGCAATGGTAACATCTTCTTACTTTGTGCTTAGTCCCTCTTGTGCAGGTCTGCACATCAGTAACATAAAGTAAGGATTAACCCACCATTCTGTTTAATGCACCATACAAGATACTGTAGTGTTAGTGCTAAGTATTGACTTTTTCAGCAGTAGCTTGTTTTACCCATGGCCTGGTTCATAAGGCGTTCAGACTGTACTCATGTAATGCTGTGCTGAATTGAATGATGGATTGGCTTTGACTTGGCTTTGGTGCACCATCGGTTGATGCCTTGTGCATTAGATGCCGGTCTATAGTGCTTAATAAGAATTTGTTTGAAACAGGGCAAGAACTGCAGCGAATGTCAGTTTCTGTTTGTGGGAAATCCCGAGAACGGAGGTCGTTGCAATTCGTGCTTCGACCTGTGCAACCAACATTCTCAAGTCTGCCTCGCCAGGGGATACTTCTCCAGCTCTGCGGAAAACCTCACGAATCTCATCACCAATGAAAACGTGAGGCAGTTTATCTTCTGTCTGTGTTCGTCTATCTAAGTGTCTGTCTGCATTTCTCTGTGTTTCTTCTCTCTTTGTTTCTGTTTGTCTGCGTTTCTGTTTGTCTGCGTTTCTGTCTGTCTGTGTTTCTGTCTCTGTTTGTCTGTCTGTGTTTCTGTCTGTACATCTGTGTCTGCATACCTGTCTGTCTGTGTTTGTATATGTGTGTCTGTGTATGTGTATGTGTATGTGTCTGTCTGTGTGTCTGTCTGTGTGTCTGTCTGTGTGCCTTATATATGTCTGTGTCTGCTTGCCTGTCTGTCTGTGTTTGTGTGTGTCTTTCTCTGTCTGTGTGTTTGTGTCTGTGTGTCTGTCTATGTGTGTCTGTGCATCTCTCTGTGCATCTGTGTATGCATGGCTGTCTTTCTGTTTGTGTGTGTGTGTCTGTATGTGTGTCTGTCTGTTGTCTGTCTGTCTCTCTGTGTGTCTTTGTCTTCTTTTCTTTTTGTCAGCATGTCTGTCTCTGTCTCGTTCTTTGTGTCCTCCTCTGTCTTTTCTCTTTGCTCTGTGGAGAACTGTACGCATCTCATCACCAACGAAAGCACATCTCAGAAATTCTTTCTGAACCTTTTGACAGGAAGGAATTAGCTTACCTGTTCATGTCATCTGACTAGACTGAGCTACTATTAGCACATTTGCTGCATGTTAAGTTATGCTCTATTAACTTGTGCTGTAGAAATCTTCATATTACATTGCCTGTTACGTACTTGTTAGGATGTTGTGAGCGTATTTGATATGGTTAAATCATTTGCCGCCAAGCATCAAACTAAGTACATAGGTGGCCCCAATTAGCGGGACTTTGGTCCCTTTAGGGTTTCCTTTTGTGCCCACTAGAAAATTATCCTATTCGTTGTTACGTTGTTACCATGTTTACTATGCAACTGTGTTACTATGCTTGTTTATGATGTTTACTTTGAACCAATAAAATTTATGGTTATGGTTATGGTTTTATGACAATAATAATAAACACGAATACATTAGTAATATAGCATTTCGACTACGTTCACCGATGTTGCGGAGGACGAGGCCTGATTTTCCAGGTACCTCTAACAGCTTCAATTATAATTATTTGGTTCCTGATGGACCTTTCTTGCTTACATTAATTGAAAATAAAAATAATAATAATAATAATAAATAATTATAATGAATGCTACTAAAACATTGTGAAAAAGTGATATTTAAAAAATTAATGCAAGCTGTTTGGATTTCTGCTGGTTCAGGCAAAGACATTGTTCGCCGGTCCAAAGTCTGCAGCTGACACAATGTGCTGGAACTGCAGCAATAACACCCAGGGTCCCCTCTGTAAGGAGTGCCGCGACGGATATTTCCGCTTGAAGGACCGCCCGCCCACCGAACCGTGTCAGATGTATGATGCATACACTGTCAAGTTCTTGTTTATAAAGAATTCTATATGCCCTTGGTGAACCATTGGAGACTTAGGAAAGCATGATGATCTAACCCCTACCTTACATAATCTAATCTTACCTTCCCCAATCTAATCTGACCTTACCTTCCCCAATCTAATCTGACCTTACCTTCCCAAATCTAATCTGACTTTACCTCCTTAATCCAGTCTTACCTTCCTTTTGTAATCTAATCTGATGTTATCCTTCCAAATCTAATCTGACCTTACCTTCCTAATCTAATCTTACCTTCCTTTCCTAATCTAATCTGACCTTACCTTTCCTAATCTAATCTGTCTTTACCTTTCCAAATCTAATCTGACTTTACCTTCCTAATCTAATCTTACCCTCCTTTCTTTATCTAATCTGACCTTACCTTTCCTAATCTAATCTGTCTTTACCTTTCCAAATCTAATCTGACTTTACCTTCCTAATCTAATCTTACCCTCCTTTCTTTATCTAATCTGACCTTACCTTTCCTAATCTAATCTGTCTTTACCTTTCCAAATCTAATCTGACTTTACCTTCCTAATCTAATCTTACCCTCCTTTCTTTATCTAATCTGACCTTACCTTTCCTAATCTAATCTGTCTTTACCTTTCCAAATCTAATCTGACTTTACCTTCCTAATCTAATCTTACCCTCCTTTCTTTATCTAATCTGACCTTACCTTTCCTAATCTAATCTGTCTTTACCTTTCCAAATCTAATCTGACTTTACCTTCCTAATCTAATCTTACCCTCCTTTCTTTATCTAATCTGACCTTACCTTTCCTAATCTAATCTGTCTTTACCTTTCCAAATCTAATCTGACTTTACCTTCCTAATCTAATCTTACCCTCCTTTCTTTATCTAATCTGACCTTACCTTTCCTAATCTAATCTGTCTTTACCTTTCCAAATCTAATCTGACTTTACCTTCCTAATCTAATCTTACCCTCCTTTCTTTATCTAATCTGACCTTACCTTTCCTAATCTAATCTGTCTTTACCTTTCCAAATCTAATCTGACTTTACCTTCCTAATCTAATCTTACCCTCCTTTCTTTATCTAATCTGACCTTACCTTTCCTAATCTAATCTGTCTTTACCTTTCCAAATCTAATCTGACTTTACCTTCCTAATCTAATCTTACCCTCCTTTCTTTATCTAATCTGACCTTACCTTTCCTAATCTAATCTGTCTTTACCTTTCCAAATCTAATCTGACTTTACCTTCCTAATCTAATCTTACCCTCCTTTCTTTATCTAATCTGACCTTACCTTTCCTAATCTAATCTGTCTTTACCTTTCCAAATCTAATCTGACTTTACCTTCCTAATCTAATCTTACCCTCCTTTCTTTATCTAATCTGACCTTACCTTTCCTAATCTAATCTGTCTTTACCTTTCCAAATCTAATCTGACTTTACCTTCCTAATCTAATCTTACCCTCCTTTCTTTATCTAATCTGACCTTACCTTTCCTAATCTAATCTGTCTTTACCTTTCCAAATCTAATCTGACTTTACCTTCCTAATCTAATCTTACCCTCCTTTCTTTATCTAATCTGACCTTACCTTTCCTAATCTAATCTGTCTTTACCTTTCCAAATCTAATCTGACTTTACCTTCCTAATCTAATCTTACCTTCCTTTCCTAATCTAATCTGACCTTACCTTTCCTAATCTAATCTGTCTTTACCTTTCCAAATCTAATCTGACTTTACCTTCCTAATCTAATCTTACCCTCCTTTCTTTATCTAATCTGACCTTACCTTTCCTAATCTAATCTGTCTTTACCTTTCCAAATCTAATCTGACTTTACCTTCCTAATCTAATCTTACCCTCCTTTCTTTATCTAATCTGACCTTACCTTTCCTAATCTAATCTGTCTTTACCTTTCCAAATCTAATCTGACTTTACCTTCCTAATCTAATCTTACCCTCCTTTCTTTATCTAATCTGACCTTACCTTTCCTAATCTAATCTGTCTTTACCTTTCCAAATCTAATCTGACTTTACCTTCCTAATCTAATCTTACCCTCCTTTCTTTATCTAATCTGACCTTACCTTTCCTAATCTAATCTGTCTTTACCTTTCCAAATCTAATCTGACTTTACCTTCCTAATCTAATCTTACCCTCCTTTCTTTATCTAATCTGACCTTACCTTTCCTAATCTAATCTGTCTTTACCTTTCCAAATCTAATCTGACTTTACCTTCCTAATCTAATCTTACCCTCCTTTCTTTATCTAATCTGACCTTACCTTTCCTAATCTAATCTGTCTTTACCTTTCCAAATCTAATCTGACTTTACCTTCCTAATCTAATCTTACCCTCCTTTCTTTATCTAATCTGACCTTACCTTTCCTAATCTAATCTGTCTTTACCTTTCCAAATCTAATCTGACTTTACCTTCCTAATCTAATCTTACCCTCCTTTCTTTATCTAATCTGACCTTACCTTTCCTAATCTAATCTGTCTTTACCTTTCCAAATCTAATCTGACTTTACCTTCCTAATCTAATCTTACCTTCCTTTCCTAATCTAATCTGACCTTACCTTTCCTAATCTAATCTGTCTTTACCTTTCCAAATCTAATCTGACTTTACCTTCCTAATCTAATCTTACCCTCCTTTCCTTATCTAATCTTACCATCCTTTCCTAATCTAATCTGACTATCAGTGGATTGTGATTTTTGATGGACGATTTTACATGAAGCGACCATTGACTGATGTCTTGGATGTTATGAAACGGCGCTATAGAAGTCATTAGATTAGATTAGATTAGATTGAGATAAACATGGACTTGTATTGTTCAGTCTGGTTGTCTTTGTTGTAGTTGTGAATGCAACGGCCACAGCGACATCTGCGAGAAGGAGAAAGGTGACAACTGTGACTGCAAAAACAACACTAAGTCACCGCGCTGTGACAGCTCCGACGCTCTCAAGTCATGCTATAAGCTACAGGTAACTATGATCATATTCTCAAACTCCAAATTTCTAAAGCGCTACTCTAAATCTCAGCACAGGGCACCAGCTTATTCACGAGCACTGCGTCATGTCAGAGGGGTTGTTCAGAGATGTCCAGTGGAGTTCTGAGTCCAGTGGCCACGGAGACCAGAGCGAGAAGGCTGTAAACGTAATTGTAATTCACAGCTTCTATAGTGCCATTGTTTCCGACATGCACCAAATCAAGATGAAGCCAGGTCGATGCCCAGATAGTCAGTGTACGTGATTTTGCTGCAGTTTTGCTTGTGGCGAGGTGCTATATAAATGTTCAATAACAATTACAGTTGAATGTGAATGTATATCTTTGGAAATGGATGAACGGGTTTCTTTTCCGCTGCGATTCAGTGTTCCCAGTGCATCGACAACTTCCTCGGAACTCCCACTGATGGACACCAGTGCTATCGACAGATGACCGTGGATCGTGAGATGTGCTTCGATCCGATCACGCAGATGAACTGTAATCCAAACCGTGAGCCGAACCCTCTGCTCGCCAACCGAACCATCTTCTTTGCTGTCCAGCCTAGGTTCCAGAACGTTGACATTCGTCTTTTCCTCGACGTCACAAAAGGAGGTGAGTGCATGGTCTATCCACAAGGTTTTATATTTTGGTCTCTGAAATCTGAATACATTGGCCCTGAAGACCTTGGCCCCTGAATACTTTGGCCCCGAATACCTTGCTTCTGAATACTTTGGCTGTAAATATGTTCTTCCCTGAATACTTTGACCTTGAATACTTTGGCCCTGATTACCTTGCGTCTGAATACTTTGGCTGTAAATACCTTCTTCCCTGAATACTTTGACCCTGAATACTTTGGCCCTGAATACCTTACTTGTGAATACTTTGGCTCTGAATACCCGGTACTTTGAGGGGAATGCTTTGACCCATCAATATTCTGACTATGAATACTTTGACCCTGAATACCTTGGCCCCTGGATACTTTATCCTCTGAATGCTTCTTACCAGGACTGGTTCTGTATTTCTCTCCACTTGACAACAAGTAAAACAGAATAATTATTGTTTTATTTTGCTTGTAATCTAGTGTCTAAAATCCTGAGCTATTGCCAACTGGTGTTACCAATGCCGTCATGAATTCTGATGGCGATAGTAACAATTAACATTGGTAAAATTATTAAGAACTGTTACAGTGATGATCGTTAGCATTTCATTCGTGATCTGCATTAGTAATGACGGTAACAGTGATTAACTTGAACATCTGTAACAATAATTTAACGCACTTCTTACCAGGGCTGGATCTCTATTTCTCTCCACTTGACAACACCTACAAAGTAAGCGTCGATCCATCAAACGGAGTCCATGTTGTCTCCATCGACAGCATACACAAGTATTCCAGAACCTACGGAGGAGATCTTTCGATAACCGGCCTCCAGAACCGCAGGAGACGCGCGGAACCCAGGGACTTCTTCTCGACGGTCGCTCCGAGTGCCATGACCACAACAGCAACCGAAGCAGTGTCACCACCATCAAACAAGACAATTCCAGACGACACCATTGTCGACAAGACCTACTTATTGGACGAGCGGACAGCATCCGGTCCAGTGACATTCATCTCCGTCGCACACCCGGACACGTTCCTTATCGTCCGTGGAATCCGTAACCGCCTCGTCCTTATGCTCCCAAACACCGTTCACAACCTCAAGATATCGCGCTTCTACCTGGTCCTGTTTGGCGTCGGCAGCGACGAGTCGGCGCTGACGAGCGGACTGCTGTACTACCGCCAGGACCAGCCCCACATCGACCTGTTCGTCTTCTTTTCCGTCTTCTTTTCCTGCTTCTTCCTCTTCCTCGCCATCTGCGTCATTGTCTGGAAGACGAAGCAGATGATCGACATGCAACGGACGCGCCACCGACGCCAGCTCGAGATGGAGCACATGGCGTCGCGTCCGTTCGCCCGCTCTCTAGTCCTCTTTGACGCCTACCCGTCGTCCGTCGTCACCCCACCCGTCATCCCACGTCGCCGCGTCACCAAGACGAATTCGAAGTACTCGCTTGCGACATCTGCCTACAACAACAGTGTTCATCCGGCCGAGGCGACTTTCCATATAAATCCGCTCGCACTGGAACCGACCTGCGACGGAACGGCCGTCGTGTCAACGTTCATGTTCCAGCTGCCAGGGGGTGATGCTGCTCCAGTCAGAGCGTGTCTCGGCTCGGTGCTCGTCAGCACGCGGATCATGTATCCGAACTTGCATCACGTTCTGCCGAAGGGGAGCTCGCGTTCACGCCAGGGGGCTTCGACTTAAGGTGGCGACCTTTGTGACAACGAGGTCGTCAGGACAGCAATAGCGAATCGTAGCCACTGCGGACTTTCCTGCTTGCTCCTAATCTTTCTCCTTCTGGTGATGATCGTTCAGTCGTTTGACGTGCCGTTAAGTTCTGGCCCAGTTGGAGCAGCATGCTTTTTCGTTGACTAAATCAAAATCACCCAACACGACGCTGCATTTTTTTAAACCTGGCCTGGTTTGAAAATCAAATCAAGTTTTTGAAATCGTCACCGCAAGGGCATGTTCAGTTGTGGCTTTCGACATTTGAACGTGTTCAACCAGTGGTTAATTGCACAGCTGGTGTAGAACCTGGGCTAGTCCAGGCGACAGCGTGTATCAAGTTGAAATCCTGTACCTGCAGAAAATTAAAGTCTGTGCCGTTGTTGTCATTTTCTACTGCATCAGCTCTCGGACAGCGTTCGTAGCCACCGAGCGATATTTATCAGACCTTTTTGTTCATCAGATATTTGGTTAGTTTAACCAGCTACAAATGAAATATCGCCATTTTGTCACCTGACGATGAGTTTCAAACTACACCTCGCTGTATCGGTCGGGTAGCACATCTCTGAGACTCTGAGAGGTTTCTATTATCAGTTGTGAGATTCTTGTATTTGTGATTTTTCATAGCACCTCTTTCAGAATGTAACTCTTCAAAGGCGCTATGTTGGGAAATGCTCGTGTTACTTATAAACAGGTACATGGATATGTGTATGTGCTTGTATGTATGTATGTTTGCATGTGCGAGTGTGTGTGTGTGCCTGCAGATTTGTAGAGTCTTGTAAACATGTCTCAAAGGTTCTGAAATAGAAGTCCACCGGAAGTCGCCTCGGACATTTGCCTCGGCCGGAAATCCCGTTTCCGGAACTATTCGTCTCGGCAAATACTGTAGACGCAAATAGTTGCAAAAAAATGTTTCTTTAAAAAAAATTTTTTTCCTTTAAAGCTTATTCAATAAACTTACGTATATAAAATTATAAATGTTCAGCCTTAACACAATTACACATCAATTGAATTCAATCCATTTTCTTGAAATTATGTCAATTTATTGAATTTAATGCAGTTTTAGAAAACTTCACAACTGCACAGAAATTACTAAAATTCAAAATGTATAAGTCACTTATTACAAGTACACAAATTTATTTAGATAATATTTTATTACATGAAAGTGTGAAGCTTTGCATATGGAACAAATGGTACCCAGTTCGTTGCCGGATCTGGCAGATAGTACATCCAACTACTCGGATTCGGTACTCTGTGGAAAATGTCTTTCCGGTGGACCCCTACTCTGAAACATGGACTATATCCCAACAGGTAGAAGAAAGCAAAAGATGCATTTACACCAAGATCTGTCCATTCAGTGTTTAAATGCACAGAGAAAACGAAAATGTCCAATGTCATAATCAGATCTGACATAATATGGCCTCAGCGTTATAGCTTCTTTTTACTGACTTTTGTGCCATTTTCGACATTCAGATTGTTAGTTGTTATTGGCCTTGCCATCTAAACCAGTGATCTGCAACCTCAAATACTTTGGCTGCTGAATACCTTAGCCCTGACTCTGAATATTTTGACTGATGAATACTTTGGCCACTGAAACCTGTGCTTGATGTTGAACTGGTTTCCCAGTCATCAAGTCGTTTCATTCAGTTGTCAAATGAGATTCGTCTGCTTTTGTGCCGCAGTCAAAATATCCTTCAGCGAGCGAGGACTTTTGCTGGGCACTGTTGTTTATGGTGGTCAACATAGTAATAATAATAATAATAATAATAATAATAATAATAATAATAATTAATAATAATAATAATAATAATAATAATAATAATTAATAATAATAATAAAAATAATAATAATAATACTGACAATTTATATGGCACCGTAACACAGCCGTTACAAGGGCGCCATTTGTGGTAAATAACAATTACCTTATGTTACTATATACCTTGTGACCGGTGTTAGTTGATGACCACACTAGTTCTGATTTGTGGTTCCATTTAAAACCAATGGGACGACAGAACTGTCTGACGACGGGCCACAAATTCTGTTTTGTCCCGAGACAATCTATTTCTGCCAGTGTCCGGGTCATGCCAGTGTTAGGCACCAAAGCCTAAGTGTGTGTGCTGACCACACTGCACCTAGTTTTGTATGTTTGTATGTATGTATGTGTGTGTGTGTGTATAGATGCTTAATGTAAGGTACTTCATTGTCACATTTCATGCAATTTTTCAAATCAAAATCCCAAGAGTTTGTGCTCATCACATTGTGCATAACTTCATGCAGAAGTTTTGTAATGGTCTTAAAGGCGCTGTATGCACAGCATGATGCGTACAGACATACATATTCTTCCTACAGTTCGTTTTCGGGGTCAGCTGGAATTAATTCCCTGTTTTTGTCAAAAAAGCCGCCTCTCAGATCAAAGCGGTTGACTAGAGTCTAACAGTTGATAGCGTATTTTTGTTTTCGTGGCTTTTTGAGATATTTGTATGTATTTAAAGATTTTTTCTACGGTCTTTGTAAATTTGCTGTCGTTATGAACTTTGTTGCACTTGACCGTTTTCTACGGTTTCTTTGCTATTAGTTTACAAAATGTTGCTGATCAAACTTTAGAAAACTATGTCGTAGCGCAGTTCTCTGAGTGCAGTTCTTAGTTGTAGATCGTTGAGGCAAGTTGGAGCGAGCTGGCTAATAAAACATTAATAAAATAAAAATAGTAATAATAATATGATTTATATAGCACTGTAGCAAAACTGAGGCTGAAAAAGGGCAATATATGCCCTGGCTTATCCACTACATGTCCTGGCTCATTCACTATGTGTTCTGGCTTATCCACTATAGGTCCTGACTTATCCACTATATGTCCTGGCTCATTGACTATGTGTCCTGGCTCATTCACTATATATGTCCTGGCTTATCCACTATATGTCCTGTCTTATCCACTTTATGTCCTGGCTCATTCACTATGTGTCCTGGCTCATTCACTATATATGTCCTGGCTTATCCACTATATGTCCTGGCTCATTGACTATGTGTCCTGGCTCATTCACTATATATGTCCTGGCTTATCCACTATATGTCCTGTCTTATCCACTTTATGTCCTGGCTCATTCACTATGTGTCCTGGCTCATTCACTATATATGTCCTGGCTTATCCACTATATGTCCTGGCTCATTGACTATGTGTCCTGGCTCATTCACTATATATGTCCTGGCTTATCCACTATATGTCCTGGCTCATTGACTATGTGTCCTGGCTCATTCACTATATATGTCCTGGCTTATCCACTATATGTCCTGTCTTATCCACTTTATGTCCTGGCTCATTCACTATGTGTCCTGGCTCATTCACTATATATGTCCTGGCTTATCCACTATATGTCCTGGCTCATTGACTATGTGTCCTGGCTCATTCACTATATATGTCCTGGCTTATCCACTATATGTCCTGGCTCATTGACTATGTGTCCTGGCTCATTCACTATATATGTCCTGGCTTATCCACTATATGTCCTGTCTTATCCACTTTATGTCCTGGCTCATTCACTGTGTCCTGGCTCATTCACTATATATGTCCTGGCTTATCCACTATATGTCCTGGCTCATTGACTATGTGTCCTGGCTCATTCACTATATATGTCCTGGCTTATCCACTATATGTCCTGTCTTATCCACTTTATGTCCTGGCTCATTCACTATGTGTCCTGGCTCATTCACTATATATGTCCTGGCTTATCCACTATATGTCCTGGCTCATTGACTATGTGTCCTGGCTCATTCACTATATATGTCCTGGCTTATCCACTATATGTCCTGTCTTATCCACTTTATGTCCTGGCTCATTCACTATGTGTCCTGGCTCATTCACTATATATGTCCTGGCTTATCCACTATATGTCCTGGCTCATTGACTATGTGTCCTGGCTCATTCACTATATATGTCCTGGCTTATCCACTATATGTCCTGTCTTATCCACTTTATGTCCTGGCTCATTCACTATGTGTCCTGGCTCATTCACTATGTGTTTTGGTTTATCCACTATAGGTCCTAACTTATCCACTAAATGTCCTGGCTCATTCACTATGTGTTCTGGCTTATCCACTATAGGTCCTAACTTATCCACTAAATGTCCTGGCTCATTCACTATGTGTTCTGGCTTATCCACTATATGTCCTAACTTATCCACTATACATCCTGGCTTATCCCCTATGTGTCCTGGCTCATTCACTGTGTGTCCTGGCTCATTCATTATAATATGTCCTGGCTTATCCATTATATGTCCTGGCTTATCCACTATATGTCCCGGCTTGTTGACAATGTGTCCTGGCTTATACACTGTGTCCTGGCTCATTCGCTATGTGTTCTGGCTCATCCGCTATAGGTCCTGACTTATCCACTGTATGTCCTGGCTCATTCACTATATGTCCTGGCTTATTCACTATATGTTCTGGCTAATTAGCTATGTGTCCTGGCTTATCCATTATATGTCCTGGCTTATCCACTATTTGTCTTGGTTTATCCATTCTGTGTCCTGGCTTATTCACTATATGCTCCGGTTTTTCAACCATAGGCTGCTGCACTGTCCTAGTCGACTCACTTCGTATTGACCTGACAACAGCTTGGTTCTTTGTGTGTCATCAGTTGATATCGTGTGCATTATACACCGCCGCCACAGAAGTTGTTTATAATTATTAGCAGGAATTGTAAAGACAACATTTCACCAAGTATGGCTTAGGATAGTTGCTAATCATAGACTAAACACGTTTAATTAAGTAGTAATACTTTTATGCATGTGTGTCCCGACTGGTATCTGGAGCACCTGCAACGTGTCTCAAGAATGGCTATCAAGTAAGGAAGTAAGTAAGCAATGCCTTTGTTAGCACTGGGATTCTCCATTTAGGATGTCCGCAAAAGCAAAGTATGGAGGAGGGGTAATCCAGATGCGGACAAGGGATTGGAGATTATGTCCAGTGCAGACATCCACATCGGAATCAGGCACATACAGTTATTTCAATACAGTCTTAAAAGTGATGTGGAGGTTTATTCCAATTGCGGACAGGGTAGGAAAGACATGGATGGGAATGAGAGGTCCCAAGTACATAATTATTGCGGAAATTCTTAACGAATCATGATGAGATGGCGGCCTTTGACTTGCCATCAGCAAGGTATCAAGATGATAATTATATACTCTAGGAAGAAGATATTCTCATGTTATCCCTATTATATCTTGCCGATGCTGATAGGTAGGTCATCTATTTGAATGTGTTCCATATCATTGTCTTCATCATTATTATTATTATGAAATCTGATTTTGCAGAATGACATTCAATGTCGGCAATAAACTTGGACGAAATGACGCTCTCTATAGTTGTTTGTATACGATCATAAAACTGGTTGTTTTCTGTCTTAGGGAGAAACCCGATTTGGGTATAGTATGATTTCTTTCTCGGACCTTTCGTATGTGAATTAAAGCTTATGAATGGATACTGTTTCCATCAATGTTCTCGTGTGTTTCGATTGATATGCTTTAATGTTTGGACATGACTTCAGTAGAGAGATGGCTGGGCCATGCTCCTGACTGGTTTCTGTAGCTCCTGACTGGTTTTGTAGTCCCTGACTGGTTTCTGTAGAGGCGTATAAACAACTGTGTTTCTTTCACGTTTATATTTAAACTAGCTGTAACCCGTGAAAAATCACGGTATATAAAAAACAATTATTATTGCAGTGATAACAATAACGTGATATTATAGGCCTATAGCCGTCGTCAAGACAACCGTCGCCAAGGCGGCAGTATAGTGACGTCACAATAGTGTTTGTTACGGACAGACAGACAGACAGACGTACAACGGTTATTATGTTGTTTAATGTAGGGGCCTAACTGTGGTTCCGATCTTGCTCCACCTATAGCGCTTTTAAAAAAGAGGGGTTTACAAATGTGCTTTATAAAAGTCCAGATACATACATACATACGGCTGCAGTAAATTTTGCATCAAAGGCTAGCATAAAGACCCTAATGTATTTGCATTAGCTGTGGCTATCCCATCTTGAGCATTTATAGAGCGCCGCTCAAATGAAAAACCAAATCATAGGGTATCTCTGAGCTAGCCTTTTATTATTATTATTATTATTATTATTATTATTATTATTATTATTATTATTCCGGCCTGTGTCGACTTCTCTGGCTGCTCGAGTCCTCCGCTCGGCGGGGAGGGGTGCTCTCCGTCCCGTTTGCCCGTACTGCTATGATGCAGACCCGCTCTTTCTCGGTGGTCGGCCCGACCATATAGAATGGCCTTACTCCTGAGCTGCGCCTACATCCTAGGTCTTCCTCTGGCACCTTCTATGACTGCCTGAAAACTGTCCTTTTGGCCGTGCGGGAGTCGGGATCAACGCCTCTGAGTAGTTATCTTGAAGAGGCCCTATATAAATCTATGAATGAATGAATGAATGAATGAATGAATATTATTATTATTATTAATTATTTTATCCGAGGTAGTGTTAGGCCTCATGAGGCTGTCAAAACTATTTTTAAACTATATTATTATTACTACTATTATTGTTGTTATTAATTATCATTATTATTATTGGGGAAATAGGCAAGAGGAATTATAGATATATTCACAAAGAGGCAAAGAGAAATAGAAGAGGGACATGCTGTATAGTGACAGAAAGAGACAGACAGGCAGAGACATACTGATACAAACAGAGACAGAAAAAGACATACAGAAAGAGTCGCAGCAAGACGAACAGATTGAGGAAGTCTACAATCAACTGGCGATGACTACTACCAGACTCTTAGAAGCCGTGTCTGGTCGCAGTCAATACTGTTTTCACTATAATTTATATAGGACACATTCATAGGAGGACAGACAGGAAACTATTGCTAGTCAAGGCGTAACGTGAAAAGACCCATCATCAATGAGGCGTGCGGTCGGGTCTCGCGTATTCTGTTCTGTAGGCCCGAAAGAACCAGGTATGCTCTCGAAGAAGAGCATAAGGAAGGACTACTGCCCTGTTCTGTGCGCCATTCTTACCGGCGCCACAATCTATATGATGCATCTTAGCTACAGTGTGTATATTCTACGCGTGATATATGTGGCATTTACCCTAAGCGATGTTTCTTTATAGCACTGAAGAGTCCGAATAGTCTAAATAGGGACTTTGGCAGGCATTTGTTCTGCCCTGTTCTGTGCGCCATTCTTACCGGCGCCACAGTCTGATACATCTTAGTATATGTGGCATTTACCCTAAGCGTTGTTAATTATTATAGCACTAAAGCTCCCGAATATTCTAAAAAAAGGACCTTGGCAGGCGTTGGTCACCTGGGGCACTGTTGGCCATGCTTCCTTGCACGATCTGATCCGTTGGTAACCATAACTAGAAGACATTGTACATGTCTAAATATCGATTTGAAAATGACAAGAAAGACACGCTCAAGTCAGACACTTGCGCCGTGTCCACGTCGGACCCTTTTGGCCATTGCTGGCCTGTCGAATGTCCGACCGTGGGAGCTAAATGTTAGGACTTAGAACTCCGTGGTACAACTGAAAATGGCTGACAGGAGCGTGCGCATGTTTCGAATGCGCGCCATTTTATAACGAACGAAGTAAGGTCGCATTTTCTGAATCAGTGCCGGTTTTAGGATATTTCGGGCTCCGTGCAGAGTACATTGCACGGGCCCCTTTAACACAAGTCAAGTTATTTTCCAGTGCTAATCATTATATTTTAATAGATTATTAACTAGTACAACAAGTCTAATTTAACTATACACTAGAATTCTGGGGTATAGAGGAAGTTGACTTTTATTTTATTGACAAAAGAGAATATTTATCGAAACCATGTAACATTATTATTAGGGTGTCTTGTTCATGTTAATTTTCTGTGACATTTTCGGGCCCCCCCTAAGTTGCGGGCCCCGTGCGACCGCACGGTTCGCACGCCCCTAAGGCCGGCACTGTCTGATTGGCCACTGATTTTCTTCAAAGTGATGTCTGACATTGACAACAAACTGCAATGTGGCCAGACCAGTGGACCACACTCACACATATGTCGAACAGTAGCGTACCTAAAATGGGCAATACGAAGAAACCTGATCCCTACATATAAATGGATGCATGCATACACAATTACACATACATACACACTCGCATGCATTGTACAGAATGTCTGTATGATGCATATAAAAAATAGGCTACATACATAGGCCTGTATATTCGTCTGCTTGCAGGCCACGACGATCGCTAACATAAAGAACACGATGGCGCTATAGACGCTCAGGCGACATTAGTGTCTCCTGATATGAGACATTATTTGTGAGATAACACAGAGCATATGACGTCATAAGAACATTTCTGTCAATGACGTAATACATGCATGACTATCAATACGACATCACAGTCATAATTATGTTCGTCAGACGGCGTGCGGTAATTTAAATATGCGTCTCATTAATATTTAATAATAACTAGCTGTTACCCGTGAAAAATCACGGTATATAAAGCAATTATTGTAGTGATAAAAATTAAGCTTACTTTTTTAAATCTATGGTTTGAAGCACATTTTACTTTTCAACATTACAGCTTATTAAGTTAATTTACGTTCCGTGATCTGTCACGGGTTAAATCTGAACTAAATTTCTAAACTAAATTTACATACCGTTATTTTTCACGGGTTACATCTAGTTGTTATTAAACACTCAAACCAAACAAATAAACAATTGGTAACCGTAGCAGCCAAATCAATTTCTCTCACTTTACCACTTGGCTTCGAGTCGGCCTGAATGAGGATCAAGAAGGATAGCCCTCCTCCATTCCTCCCTCACAGGCTGGGGTCAGCCCTCCGTCCGTGTCAGGCATGGAGGGAGTGGTGCATGAGGCGTCCGTGTAAATGAGGCGACCTTGGATTGGCCATGATAAGCCCGTACTATCGTCTTAAGAACTTCCCTTGATATGGTGGCGAGCCCGCCCGATTGCGTGAAGGGATGGACCCGTGCAGCCAGCCAGCCAGCCGATGGATCGAGAGCTTATTCTCTGTCAGCATGTTAACTTGGTCACTCGGAACTGTTGTGATCAGCTCCGGCAGTTGCTTGTTGTACTGAGGTCCCTCTCCCATGATGCTGCAGTGATCTTAGTTCATGCATTTGTCACTGGTAGAGTCGACCACTGTTGCTTGGTCCTTGTTGGTCACTCCAAGGGCCTAATAGGGTTACTTGACCGGGTCCTTCGCTCTGCTGCTAGACTTATTGGTCGTATTCCAAAAATCGCCCCAGTGTAAATACGTTTATTTAACGACGCCGTCATATCAACGATGATTGACGTCATAAAACGCCCCAGTCTCTGCCTAGGCCTATATATGCGTGACGTCTTGCATTGGCTTCCTCCTCTGAGCGCATCCTGCAGGATAGCAGCACTAGTTTGGCGGTGTCTCTCTGGTAGAGCCCCATCCTACCTGTCTGAACTCTGTCGCCCGATTTCTGACTTAGCCTCTCGCAGAGCTTTGCGCTCTGCGACTAATGGATAGCTATTGGTTCCTCGGGCCCGCTCCGCAGTCAAGCAACGCCGAGCCTTCTCGATTGTTGGCCCATCTACCTGGAATGGCCTTCCAATCTCCTTACGCTGCTTCCCTCGGAATAATTCACCTGTTTTGCTGTCCTATCTCTTTAGCCGTTGCTGGGCTGGGAGCGCCTCTGAGTAGGTCTCTTGAAGAAGCGCTATATAAATTTTCAAAATGAATGAACAAAAGTTTCTTGAACTAGCTGTAAACTAGACACTGCAGTCTTATTCGTTTTGCTGGTACTAATTTCTGTACCGTACTGTAGGATTCCCTTGTAGCCTAGCTGATCGAGTCGACGGCGACAGCGTGGATTAACGCTTGCATGAATACTATCTATACATATAGTTTCCATATAGTGTCCGTCTGTCGGGTGGACGCTACGTCACAAACGGGTTCTGTTCTATTGTGAAACATAAACCTGTCGTCTTGACGACGGCGGTCTTGGCGACGGTGATAATCAACAATACATAATTATAGACCTATAATATGACGTCATAATTATGACGGGCAAATACTCTAGAACGATATACACTGCCGTCATAATTATGACGGGCAAATACACTAGTATTATATACAAGGCCTAAAATCGCGTGTCTTCTGACACCAGGTGTGCAGTTGACATTGTCCAGTGTGCAGTTGACTTGTCTGGAGTGTATGTGCAGCGTGTAGTGTGAATTTTTTAGAGATTAGCTCAAGTCAACCACACACGATATCATTATCAGGGCCACCGACAGAAATTCCGGGCCCATAGGCAGAGCAGTCACGGGCCCTAAGCTATCATTAGGCTTTATGAGAAAAGTTGATTGCGGGGCCCGGCCCTGGCCCCTAAAAATCGCCGGGACCCTGGGCATTTGCCCCCATCCCCCTCTCGGCGGGCCTGATCATTATAATACCTGAAATTTTACTTACCAGTTCAATTACCGTTTGACAGTTTTGCTGTTAGAAGGAGAAAAAAGTGTGCAATTGAAATTCATGAGTAATTTAGGTACTGGAATATAAGAAAGCAACAGTCATCAGCAATTTTGACCAAGAGACTAGTCCAAGTCGACAAAAGTCGACCAAGTCGATCGTTATTTTCCAAGTCGATCGAGTCGACAGAGGTCGACAAAGTCGATTGAGTCGATCGTCGGCCGACCCAAATCGATCGTAAGACTTAGCATTCGACTCGATCGACCACGTGGTATAATATATTATGCGAATATAAAATATACAATAAATGTCTTCATGTACGTTTCCGTTTCTTCATCTGGCGGTGGGCGCGCATTCCCATCTCCTCTGAGGCGGGTAGCTGCATCTTTGGACCTTGAGCAAGTAGACCCCTATATACTATATGAGCGCCTCTGAACGGTTCACCCTACTAGAGGCGCTTTATAAATGTGTAAATACAATACTATATGGCTCAGTTGCGTAGTGCCATTTATACTGGAGCTGTATAAAAAGTGTCAGATGAAATGGAGATAACAAGTTTAGGAAATTTAAGATTAGAAAGTGGATGTCTGATTTATCGCTGATAAGGAATATGAGAAAATGTTTTATAGTGCAACTATAAATATATTATTTATATAGCGATAGTCGAATACGTAACCAATTGGACTCCTGTGAATACGCCCCATTATCGCTGATCTTGCGTGTTGGCGGACCAGTCGGGTTTGCTGTGTTTTTCTCGGTTTCCTTGGCGACCAATCCGTCTGTAACGACACGTTGGTTGCTGATAGAAGGAGAAGCGAACGATCTGAGTTCCCGAGAGATGGCGGTTCAATGCTGTTTGGGATGGAGGAGTCCACTGGGATGAAGTGACTTGAAATGGGTTGAACTAGAGAGGATTGGGTTGGTGAGGAGTGGTATGTGGTGGAGTGGAGTGGAGTGGATTAGGAGTGCATTGGAATGATATGGAGAGGATTGGGTCGGTGAGGAATGTCATGTTATGTGCATTGGGATGAATGGAGAGGATTCGGTCGGTGAGGAATGTCATGTTATGGAGTGAAGTGAATTAGGAGTGCATTGGGATGACTGGAGAGGATTGGGTCTGTGAGGAGTGTCATGTTAAAGAGTGAAGTGGATTGGGAGTGCATTGCGATGAAATGGAGAGGATTTGGTCGGTGAGGAATGTCATGTTATGAAGTGAATCAGGAGTGCATTGGGATGAAATGTAGAGGATTGGATCTTTGGGGAGTGTCATGTTATGGAGTGAAGTGGATTAGCAGTGCATATGGATGAAATGGAGAGGATTGAGTCGGTGAGGAATGTCGTGTTATGGAATGAAGTGGATTAAGAGTGCAATGGGATGGACTGAAAAGTATTGGGTTGGTGTGGAGTGTAATGGATTGGAGAGTTTGCTGTTCATGTACATGAAGCGAAATGAGGAAAGTGGAATGGCATAGAATAAAGGGGACTGGGTTGGATATGAGTGGAATGGAATGGAATGAATAGGTTTTGGTCGAACGGAGTGAAATGTTGGTGAGAATTGAATTGGAGGAATTTGGAATTTGAGGGAATGGTGAGGATTGAGGTCGTTGACTGTCAAATGGAGAGAAATGGATTAAGTGAAGTGGAGTTTGATAGAGTGAGGCAAAGTTGGGCAGAATGAAGAGTTGGAAAGGAATAGGATCGAACAGTATAGAATAGGAATAGATAGGATTGATGTGGTTCGTAGTGGAATAAAATGAATTGAAGAGGAGAGGAGGAAATCATGGATGGATGGATGGATGGATGGATGGATGGATGGATGGATGGATGGATGGATGGATGGATGGATGGATGGATGGATGGATGGATGGATGGATGGATGGATGGATGGATGTATTGATGGATTGATGGATGGATGGGTGGGTGGGTGGATGGATTGATGGATGGATGGATGGATGGATGGATGGATGGATGGATGGATGGATGGATGGATGGATGGATGGATGGATGGATGGATAAGACTAGTAAGATAAGAGTGAGGTGGAAAGGACTGGAGGACTGCAGGAGGAAGTGTGTGTGGATGGATGGAGGGAGTGACGTGAAATGGATAGTTTTGGGGGAATGGGGCAGTGCCGGCCTTAGGGGCGTCCCCCCACTCTTAAAGGTGGGGGGACATGTCCCCCGTCCCTCCATGATCGCCGCCCATGGTAGTTATTAGTCCAACCCAGTTCGTTACTTTTGGGGCGACTCGTCCTCATTGACAAGACATGCGCTCAAAATTCCCCAGCTTCGACATTTTTATAGCGCCTCAATTTTATTACGCGAAAGATGGACCGCGGGAGACCCGTAAATCAACTTAACGACAGAGCAGAGAGACGGAGTTTCGCCTTCCTAAACGATTGCAACGTGCATAAGAAATTTCTACGAGGAAGACGGACAAAGACACACACACACACACACACACACACACACACACACACACACGCACGCACGCACGCACGCACGCACGCACACAGTTATCATAGACAGACAGCCAGACAGGAAAGACAGAGATCGAGACTGACAGAGAGGGAGAGACAGGAGACAGGCGGACAGAGAGAGAGAGAGAGAGACAGAGAAACATACCGACAGGGAAGGGTACAGAGAGAGTGGTAAAGGGCTTAAGTCAGAAGCGGACGCAGACAGAGCGAGAGGGGCAGAGGGATTGAATGATAAACAATAGTCCATCACAGTACAAGTAGGCCTATAATCGAGTGGATTACACCTACAGTAAGCCCTATGCACGGCTGGAGACGCGCTTTGTCAATTGACATCATCAGTTTTACTAAGGTTGCCTAATATGGCGGACCTTGAAGGCACAACGCTACTGAATGATACCCGTACGCTAATGACGATGACGATGACAATGACGATGATGATGACGACGATGACGATGATGATAATTCCCGATTCGAACTTGAATCCTAGAGGTGAAAGCCGATCCGTTAGCCGTTTGACCACATTGCCAACTGTGAACGTTTCGGTTATCCTATAGGCCTAATCTTGATCGTAATCTCGAGATTTCTACAGCGCCTATATTGGCCTATATATAATATCGGAGTCGCGGGAATCAGCTTATTCACAGGTGCTTAGTCAAAATAAAATCGGTAGGCAGGTAGGGTCAAAATCGGTTCAAGGTCAACATTTAAAGGGCTCAGGCAGGCAGACAGTCAGTCAGGTGGATGGTGTTTAGAATTGAAGTGGAAAGGGAGTAAAGAGGAAGAGAAGGAATGAGGCTAGGTCCTAGGATATGTGAAAGAGCAGTGCTTTTAGTTTTGAGCGAAATACCTGCGGAGAGATAGAAAGGTCATGATCAGGATTTCGCGAATTCGGATGATCAGATACCGTAATTAATTGTTAGCTCGTAGCCTAACACGTATAATTACGGAAAAACATTACAAGAAAATGACCAGTAGGCTTATGTGACTCAAGGATCAAAATGTAAACGCAATGTGGGACCTCTGATATTTTCTGCATTTTTGTAAATCAACTGCAAACGGTACCAAACGTTTGTCTGAGATTAGATTAGAATCATTAGATTAGGCTACACTGGATTAGATTAGACTTAATTTGGGATTAGATCAGACCGCGGTATTATAAACGGCCATTAACGCACAAAAGTTAAACGCACGAAATGAAAACTCAAAGCAGCTATTAAATATTAATTTTTGCATAAGATAGGGGATTTTGATATACGCCATTTACAGATAGGCCTATTGCTACGATTTGATCAAGCCTATTCTACTCGAGTGCGTTCTCTTTGAGCAAGTTTGTTCAGGAAGGACTGAGGAAAAAGAAATTGTTTCTGAGCATTGGAAAATCGAAGAATTGCAACGTAAAACGGGCGACGATGCACATCAATCGGAAACGAGGCTCGACGCTCTATTTTCTACAGGTCTTTGTGTACAGCGACGTCGACGCCATTTTGGTTGAATTTCTGGCAGGTTATCGAGCAATCGCCGCAGTTAGCGACCGAAAAGAGATTCCTTTTTGCACTGGCATTTTCCTGCTCCTAGGAGGGGTGATCCACAGTCGCAGCGTAGACCAGTACAGCACTTTGCGAACTTGACCTTGGCGTCTGGCACGCAGTTGTCGCCCCATCTGGCACACCACTCGCGTCTGCGCACAAGAAAATTGAACATACAATCATGTCTCTTATTTTGAAGAGCTTCAGTGAAGAGTGCAAGTAGTAAGTATTTAGGTTTAAGGATTTTAAGGTTTAAAAACAAACTAAGAACCTACGAAAGTCCAAAATTAATTTAAATTTAAATTTTAGGTTTTTTCTTTTCTGGCAGGAATGAAAAATAAAATCGTATGTAGGGGTCTATATCCTATGGGTTGAACACTGATTAGGCCCTATCAACATTGCATCAGATCGTCTGGAATAGGGAGGCGAATTTTTTAATTCATTATTTTTTCTTTTTCCTGCCACGTTTGTGCGATAAGACAATATTCACACAATTCATTTAAACATCTTCGGCAATTTAGCTATGAGCTACGTTAAAATATTTATAGTGGCACTATTCGTATGTGATGCGGTAACTCCTCCAAAGCGCAAGCCACTAGAAATATTTACGTTGTTCATAGTTAAATAGCCAAAGATGTTTAACTGGATTGTTCGAGCATTGTCTTACGTACCTCACGCAGGTAGCATGAAAATGAAAAAAATACTGAAGTTTCGAAAATTCGCCTCCCTATTCCAGACTTTTGCACACCAGTGTAGAACCTGCAAAACGGTGCGTAGGCTATAGCCTAGCAAGTGCATTTATGAATGCAGAAAGTCGCTTGCTGTGACAAAGCTGCCCGGACAATTTATGCCGAAGACCTTCCAGAACAGGCTCATTTGAATGCACGACGTCATCCATAATTATTGCACTCGAATGATTGGATGACGTACTGCAAGATATCCATTACATCTCGCCCTTCAAGAAGACCGCCTTGGACAGCACACAACAGCCGACAATGCGCAGCTGAAGCCATGCTTTGAACAGGCTGACCCGGTTCATACCTCGTCTCATTTCTACGATTCATTCGTGCAGTCCATAAATATTAGATGGCTGAGTGATATAAACCGTTCGCTCAAACCGGTTCCATCTGCCGACCGGTTTCTCGAATACGGTGTAATTTCCGCTCGCCTTCAGCTCAGGTCATGAATATTCATTTCGCCTAGGCAACGCACGTGATGCTGTTTGGTGACGTGTTCGTGGCATGTGAGGAGTTGGTGCAAATCATTATCTTACATTCAATCGACTTCAAGTCGGGCTCATCAATCTCCAAACTTTTAGCTGAGATAGATCTATATGTTTGCGCACACAGAACATCGGTAGCAATCTAGAAACTTCTATAACGCCGCTACAGTATTGTACGAAGTACAATCGATGGCTGCTTTGAAGGAAAACCGCATCCAAAAGCGCTTCCGTTTGACTGAACCAGTCGAGGTCCGGGAGTCCCGCGAGAGGAAAGACCAGCCTCGGAGGACATGCAATACGAAAAGAGATTAAAATTTCACCCTGACCTATGCAACATTGCAGTGGGGAACGGTAGCTGATTGCATAGAGCTTTGGACCTGTAGCACCGAGATCACGAGTTCGAGCCTCCTTCTCTGAGACGGTCGCTCTGTAAGGACCATGAGCAAGACTTTCACTCACAGTTGCTCAGCGCCATCGATGTTCTGTCGTATAATTGTCGTGTGCACTTCAGAGCTTTGAAAGGAGGGAAATATCAGATACAGTTGTATTGTATTGTAATGCATACAGGCCTAACAGAATATGCAATGCGACAGTGAATTTCGGAGTCGGTGGTAAGCGACCTAGAGAAGAATTGGGGACTGCTTCGGCTGGAGGCACACGTGTAAACGGATCCAATGAACGACTGCACTTTTTGTGAATTTCAATGATAAGCAATGACGAACAATAACTTATCGTCCGTCTTTACGATTGGCTGGTCAATTATCAATATGCCTTGGCCAGCCACTCTGTCGTCCGCCTTTGCTCATCCTTCGCTTGGATCAGGCAATCGTTTTCCTCACGCAAGAGCGAAACTTACTCTACCGCGTGAGTTCGTGAGATTGCATGCTTCACCAAATTTCCTCCCCGTCTCCTGACCAACGCGCCATCATTCAGTCTATCTATCATGGTTTAAAACCTCATTTTGCGCCTTGTTGCTCCTGGAGGAATCTGCCCCTCCGTCGCTACCCACCGGATGTCTAATATCTTAGTAATAAACTGGCAACACTTTCGTTATATGACGCGGAGGTGACGTGTGAGTTGGTGCAGACGACACTCAAATTGACTGACGCCGATCCGAGATGCAAATAACCAGCAACGGAGTCGGCAACCGCTAGGTGGCGATTACATAATAGGAACTGCCAACCCCATCGGGTTTTTTTAGGGCCGTCAGCGACCCGCTGCACTGGTCACCACTCCCACAGAACATTCGTTACGAACAGTCAGTAGAGCGTCAGCACGATATGACGGCCGTGTGCAAAGCGTCCGTGTGCAAAGCGTCCTTTTGCCAACAAAATGGCCGACGTCGTCCTTATTTAGTGCACGCAAGCGCGCCGATGCATTCTGATCGTCTCATTCTTAGGCTATTGGCGCCCCATACAACTTCATCTACCCGTATTCCGGCTGTCGTATCACGATAATGGCGTTCCTTGCCGTATATTTTTACGGTGAAATGGCGCCCGGTGCCATAACATGGCCGCAATATCTCATCGCAGCCGAGCAACACTCGGCAGGACGCGCATGCTCGTAAAGAGACCGCCAACCCGAACCACAGCTGAAGCAAACACCTCGTCGCCGTTCAAATCTCGCAAGTTCTCGCCTGACGTCGCGTAGAAATAACGTCATGAACGCCGAGAATACAGTAACGTTTACAGTCGCTACATAAATAAGACGGAATGGCGCATTGCAAGGTCGCTATGCCAGGGAATCTAAATATTGCTGGGCGAATAATGTAGCGTAAAGCAGTAGAATGTGATGTAATAAACTCGTGTAACGTGTTGTATTGTAATGTGATGCAATGTAATGTATCATAATGTGTTGCAATGTGACATAGTGTAAATAATGCGACGTGATGTAGTTTAAGGTAAGGTAAGGCAATATGTTGTAATCGTGTGTCACAATGTAATGTTATGTGATGTGATGAACCCAAGGTCACGTGTTGAAATGTAATGCGTTGTAACGTAGTGTGCTGGGCCGTAATGTAATATCATGTATCGGAATGTATTCTCGTGTGTTTGAAGAAAGGGAAAAAGGGCGGATCCAGAATTTGGACTGGGAGTCTGGGGCAGAAGACGAATTGATGGTGGGACGGTAAATGGTTACCATGGCGAATGCAATATAATTATTGAGGGGCCTACATATATTACGGGGTCCGGGTCCATAAGCTTCAATGCATAGGCCTATTATTCATAATGAACAACTTTTGGCAGCCGACAATCGTCACCATTCCTACTCTAAGCCTATCCTATCATAGCCTATTCTATTATCCATATCCAATCCTATTCTATCGTAGGTTTGTCCTATCTGCCACCTCATGCAATCCAGTCTCGTCTTATAACCACACCAGTTCCCTCACACCCACCGCATCTTCTCCATCTGAAGCTTATCTCCTCTAATCTAGTCTTGTATTGTCTGTTTTTATCGTTTTTTGCCCTTCTTACCTTTTGTATTCTTTTCTTGTCACCTCGCCTCACTTCACCTTATATCTCATCTTGTCTCGTCTTGTCTTGTATTGACCTGTATTGTCTCTTGTATTGTCATGTCTCTTGTATTGTCAAGTCTTGTCTCTTGTATTGTCATGTTTTGTATTGTGCTGTGTTGTCTTGTGTTTTTTCTTTGTGTTGTCTTATATTGTATCGTCTCTCACCTTTGCATAACGTGGTCGACGCTCTCGTCCAGCTCCATTCCGTTGTAATCTTCCGGATTGCCTTCTCGAAGCTCTCCTAACAGACCGAACAGATTAGGTTAGTTCTGGATTTATCAAGCGCCACTATATAGGCCCTAATGGATATTAATGGAAGGGAATACACCCGGACGGTCAAACAGAATATTTCCAGATGTGCGATCGATATCACTGGCAATGTGATAATGGACTGAAAGAAGAAAGAATTGAAGGAAGGTATAAAGAAAAGAAGAATTGTGCCTTTGTTAAGAAACTGATACGGCTCAATTACCTGCCAGCTGGCGCCGCTCCCTTTGACGCCCTCTGTGACCGAGCTGACTCCACTCTCTTTTTGGCTGTCCTTAACAATCATAGTCATATTCTCCATAGCCTCCTTCCCCCCCCTGTCAAGACCAGCACCTATTCGCTCCGCCCCCGTCCGCATAACCGTGAGGTCCCTAGGGCTGATACACTGTCTAGAAAACATTTTATCATTAGAATGCTCTTCTTAGGAATTTGAACAATAATTGGATTTAAATTAATTTTTTCTTTTCCTTTTATTTATGATGCTTGTGCCTGTGCTTGATATGTTCAGTTTCTTACACTTGTATTAACCCGTTTGTTAGCCGCAGTGCGTTTGCAGGCGGAGCATTAAAGTCCATACTTACTTACGTACTTACTAGAATGGGAGAAGGAAAGAATGAAGGAAAGTGGGACGTAGAGAGGGAGGAAAGCAAGCAAAAAGGAAGAGGTAATTTTATTAGAGTTAATCATAATCAGTGTGACGTAGCCTATAATATAATCTGCACAAAATACCTATGCACACGGCGCTGTGTGGTTAATTTAGTCTTCCCCGTTTCTCCCTTTTCCCTAATTGCCCTTCAGGCGAAACATCTACGTACGACCAGGGCCATCGAGGGCCAGATCACAACTCCCAAGAAGAAGACTCGTCTCTTTCTCGGCAAATTTCCCCGATGACCGGCGTCGAATGACGACACAAAGACGTCACGATTAACGGGCGCAGACGACAAAACGACGAACAGCGCAGACGTCATCGTTGGCGGCAAAACGCGGGTCATTGAAGCCAGCCCCGTGAGGATTATACTCCGCCAGCCCATAACGACTATATCGCGGTCGAGGCGGGGTGTGCGGGCAACATGTAAACATTGAGGGTTGCGTCCGCTCCCCAGATCCCACCCACACCGGCGACGTCCATTAGGACTAGATTAAACGATGGCGTTGGCCGTTGCTGACATTCGGTGCGGACCGGATCGCGTGTCGCAGGCAGACGGGCGGATGGACGGACGGACGGGACTCGGTGGAATTGGACGGATTAAAATACGCAGACGACAAAGATGACCAGTGACCACTGACCATGTCTCGCGATGCACAATGGTCCAACCGAGCTCAACTACGTAAACGAATATTTACGATTATTGCAATTACGTATTGTATTTGTACGTATCGGGATATATTTCTATAATAGGAATCTGCATGTCAGGTGATGTTGCCGTCGTCGCTATGCGATAGTAGGCTGCAGGAATGGATCAACGATGCCCAGCGTTTTCTATCTCGCATTACGACCATTAGGTTGGTCTGTGATAGCCCAATCGATCATATAGGCCTAATGTTGTCAATCCAGGATATTCTTGGTCTATACCGCGATTGCGAACCCCTTCTACGAGACCCGTCATCAGGCAGCCTTTGATGTTGTCTCTCGGCTGTCTCACGGTGTATCCCAAGTAACGTAGCTTGCGGGTCGGACGTGGTTCAACAGTTCGCTTTTGGTATCTGAATTTGGAATCTTCATATGTATACAATGTATATGATGATATCATTTTTATTCATTTTTTATTCGGTAACCATCCAGAGAAAAAACAATGATACAATAATACATAACGAAACAGTATGTCCTAGGTTACACTGGAGACCCCAAAGGGGTCGCAGACCCCGCTAGATAGGGCCACCTTAATATTATATTAAACAGAGAAAGGGATGGCCTAAACTTTAGGCCCTAAAGTGTTCGTAGGCAAAACTGTCAAGAGTAGTTAAACGATTACCGATGATCTGTATGATACAATTATTTACAATATTATGACGTCAATACTATTTATAGCATCATGACATCAGTATAGTTTATTTATAATATCGCGACGTCAATATATTTAGGCCTATATTATGGCATCTATATAATATATATACAGTATTATGACGTCCATGCATTGCAGTATATTTACAGTGTCGTGACATCAGTATGCTTTATCTATATTATCATGACGTCAATATAATATATTTATATTATGATATTTATAATAGTGTGACGTCACTACAATTTTCTTCAAGTTCTCTGCCCACAGGCAGGTTCAATCGTCCAATGGCGCCACTCCTCTCGTTGGTGGGCTTCTTCCGTCAGTTTCCTATTATCCATCCGTCATCATCAATACTGTAAATTTATTATAATGACATCACAGCAGCAGATTCATAACATCGTGACATCAATATAATTTATTTATAATATGACGTTTATATAACAGAAATTTATAAAGTCATGACGACAATATAATTTATTGATATTATGACGTCAACATAATGTATTTATAACATCATGGCGTCAGTAACATATAGGTATGTTATCACAGTCATTATAATATATTTGTAACATTATGACGTCAATATAATATGCAATATCATGACGTCAATACAATATATAATAATATCAAAGCGTCAGTATAATTTATAATAATAATATATTCGTGTTTAATCACAAGCTCACTGACAAACCGCAGTAAGTTACTTTGAAACATTATCAAAATCTTATTGAACCCACGTCGTGGCAGCCTGTTAGGCGCCTGCTAGTTTACTTCTGTCCCCTAGGGAGTGGAAGGCTGAATTGACGTCGAGAGAACTCAAAAGGGTCAGGCTATCAGAGTTGTCCATGGGTCGGATGGACCCAAAATCGGGTCGTGATGGATTGGATCGGGTTTGATCCAAAGGTTTGGGAAATTTGGTTGGTCGGGTTTGGTCAAGGATGCAGTATAACTAATAATTTAAATGTAGCCTCCGTCACTGTTTAAAATCTGCTGCTTAAATGTCTAATCTGCTATAAGAAACATTTATATCGATGACTTCTCGGCTCATCAAAGTCATTATTTTAATTTATCTTTGAAACAAGTCCACGTCATAGTATATGATATAATGCAAATTATCATAAACATCGTTTTTATTTTGGAAGGACGGAGGAAAGGATAGATGGACGGAAGGACTTTGTTACAGCTCTATGATAGTGCTATAAAAACGATTAGAGTCCACGAATAGCAAGGAACGTGGCGAGAGAATATCCTTCCAACGTTACTATCTTGACGCCTGTATACATGCGGTGGAACTGCCAAGGCAGAGGCGTAACTTTATATTGTAACGGAGCTGTTCGGTCACGACCACTTTTAAAATTGGTCGTGGCAGTGAGTACCACTTGTTGGCTATTTGCTGATGCATTTTTGCATGACAACGTATTTTGGCTTGAAGCAAGTTCAAGCAACGACAATTAGCGGCGTTGTATTCTTCCAAATATATCGCAATGCTGATAGTTGTCATCACGGTTTCTTAATTACTTATTGTTTTATGTTGCATAAATTGGTGACGTCATCCATCTTGTGGAGAAGGGAAGGGGCGGGTGAAGGGGAGTGGAAGGAGGAGGAGATTGGTCACCGCAACGTTGTGGTGGTAAAGTTCCGTCCTTGCGCCAAGGTCTTTGACAGAACTGCACGAAACTGATATTGGAGATTCTGTGTCACTTGAAATTGACGATGTCTGCGGATGCGGGGAGGTTGGAGCCTGCGCCACGAATTGGAAGAGGGCGCTGTTTCTGCAACGAGTTGACGCAGTTACCGAATACTGGCAAATGGTGGTATCGATCCCCATAGGCGTAGACTCTGGGGGGTCAGCCGGGGCACGTGCCCCACCAATACTTGAGGAGCCGGGGCAATGCCCCCCAAAATCGAGAGGAGAATTTCTTCAAATATTAAAATATTATGTTTCAATATAGACAGATTTCTTGAGAAACATAAAAACAGAGACACAGAACTGACATACTATCAGAAATTCATAATGAAAACAAAGATTTATTTCTATCTTCAATATCTTCAATATGAAACAAATTTACATGTAAACAAATCGCCCCATTTCATACGCATTTACGTAACACCGGGGAAGCCTTTGCTGACTGTCCAGACCAGAGGTGAATAAAGTTTTTTCGGATTTTGGTTTTAAACAAAAAAAGAAAAGAAATCCACAAAATTTGTTTTCTGTTTTGTTTTAAAAATAAATTTCTTATTTTTTTATTTTTGTAGAAGTTATCTTAATAACATTGATTTAATAATTTTTAATTTTCGGAAATCTCAACTAAATTAATTATTCCCCTTAAATTATTATTTTTTTCGCCCGAGGTAGGTAAGATCCCTCAGGCTCTAAGATATTAACAGTTGATTGAAAGGTTAAGCTTGGAGTACGTGTGGTCCTCATGAGTGTAAAGTGAAAGTGCCTCTATTATTATTATTATTATTATTATTATTATTATTATTATTATTATTATTTTTATTTTTTTTTATTTTTTTTTTATTTACACCCGAGGTAGCATTAATCCCTCAGGCTGTCAAAACTATGTCCGGAGAAAGATAGATGGTTTTATTATTATTATTATTATTATTATTATTATTATTATTATTATTATTATTATTAGTAGTAGTAGTAGTAGTAGTAGTAGTAGTAGTAGTAGTAGTAGTAGTAGTAGTAGTAGTAGTAGTAGTAGCAGTAGTAGTAGTAGTAGTAGTAGTAGTTGTTGTTGTAGTAGTAATAGTAGTAGTAGTCGTAGTAACAGTATCCCTCCATCGATACACCAACTCATCCATCGATACGTTCTTCCATACATCCAACCAAGAAACCACACATCCATCAATTCGTTCATCTATCCATCCATCTTTAGTAGTAACATTAATACCTCAACACTATCAGAAGCGCCGTAAAGAACCAGACAGCGTAAACTAAAGCGTTTCCGCTGAAAGGCAAGAGATGTCACTCCTTTTAAACACCGGCGCTGGACTTCAACCGACAAACCGACCGATATACAGTTATCGCTTCACGGTCCAGCTGACTACACCGTGGTCGAGTAATCGACTCCCGGGCGATGTCGTCTGCTCAACGGCGATTGCCGGGACCGTCGTTGGTCCATCGTGGCTAGTACAGCGTCCGAGGGTTGACCTGGTTTATCGTCATTAACCGCTCGGTTCCCTATCTCACCCCGAACAGACTCGGTGACCGATCGTGCGAATGACGGGATGTCATGATACATCATTGCATCAGCAGCTGGGTATTGATAGTAATGTCTGATGAAAGTAGATACAGATGTGAATGGAATAACGATAGGCGTACACTGGCTGGAGTGATGGATTGGATTCAGGGAGGCAACCGAGTCGAAGATGATGGATGGTAAAGTTACTACCGGATAAAGATTTCAGAAGCCATTTCTGATGAGGTTTGAGATATTTTAAATTGAGTTTCACTTGTACCAACCATCGATTGATGCCTTGAGATTTGTGATAAAGGCGCTATAGAAGTCATTGGATTAGATCAGTTTAGATTAGATTATACTAGCTTAGAACGGAGAGCAGGTAAATCAGATCAGGTAAGTGGATTGGAGAGGATTAGGTTGGATTGGTTTAGTGCTTTTTGTTAGGTCATAAAAATGCGCTATATAAAGTGTCCTGATATATACATACATACATGCATACATACATACATACATACATACATACATACATACATACATACATATACATACATACATACATACATACATACATACATACATACATACATGCACACCTACCAGATACATACATACATACATACATGCATACATACATACATACATACATACATACATACATATACATACATACATACATACATACATACATACATACATACATACATACATACACATACATACATGCATGCATACATACATACATACACACATACATACATACATACATACATACATACATACATACATACATACATACATACATACATACACACACACACACACACACATAAACACATAAATACATACATACATACATACATATATAAATATATACATACACACATACATACATACATATATACATACATATATACATACATACATGCATACGTGCATAGTGCATGCATACATGCATGCATGATGCATGTGTACAGCACATTAGGCAATCTATGAACGTAATCAAGCACACACACACCAGTGTTTTCCTTCTCCAGACATGAGTTTTCCCATAGGACCTATACCATTAGCGGTTAATCCGTCCAAACTCATAACCCGATAAGCGATGACTATCGACTGCGTATAATTATAAGCTACCACCGCAACATAGCGATACAGCGCGCTTCAGTGGAGCTCTAGTGTAAGCCAATAAGAGATAGAACCGCTCGCCAAATTGAAGTCCACACGCATTCGATTTGTTAATAGCGTCGCTTCGTTAATTAGTCGCGTTTTTAGACTGCTATCGCACGCAAAAACGCACCGTTTCCTATAACATATACTGTCACGTACAGCGAACCCGTTAATGAGTTTCTTATTAATAAAAGTGTTGTAGGGTTAATGCAATCACAATTTGGAAAGTGTGTATAGGTCCATAATTATGTTGCCATACGTAAATCGGCGTTAAATGCTTCTGTTTGCGAAAATACCAAGTATCTAGAATTATTCGCTGTAACGTGTACTGTGATGGTTTGGCAGTTAACGACGTTTTTGTGAAAATATAAAAATTTGGGGCTTTGACGAGTAGACACCGAACTCTGCGAATTGGAAGGTTCGTCAACTGTTGTGTCGATTTACCATTCATCCGTTAAATAAATCCATCAATCCATCCATCCTCAAACTCATCCATCCTTCCATCCATTGATCGATCCACTCATTAAACCCACTCACCCGTGCAATTAACAAATCATCCATTCACCTGTCCGTCCATCCATCCATCCATCCATCCATCCATCTATTTATCCACCATCCATCCGTCCATCAATCCATCCATCCATCCATCTATTTATCCACCATCCATCCAGAAACCAATCAATCCATCCTCCTATTCATCCATCCATCTACCCATCCACAAATCCACCCACCCAAATTTATCATCCATCCATCCATCCATCCATCCATCCATCCATCTATCCATCCATCCATCAAGCCACCCTCCTATCCATCCATCTATCCATCCATCAATCCACTCTCCTATCCGTCCATCCATCCATCCGTCCGTCCATCCATCCATCCATCCATCCATCCATCCAAACACCAAGTCAACCATCCATCTATCCATCCATCCATCCATCCATCTATCCAACCATCCACCCATCCATCCATTCATCAATCCATCCAACAGTCCACCATCCATCCGTGTACTTACCATTGGACCATGGAAATCCGAGGACCATCGGAAGCACAAGAGCGACGCAGGCGACAACCAGAACAAAGCGGGACATGTTCGATTTTCTGATCACTAAAACAAACGAAAACATTACACAGACTGAGAACATTGCAGTCGATTCAACGAAATTACATTACACGATAGTACAGTACATTAATTTTATCAATCACATTGTCAAACACAGCACATTAACACACACTTCCCCCCTCTCACCAAATTGATACCGGCGCCAGTTAGGAAGTACACACGGCAAATCCTTAAATGCACTGGCTCCGACGTGTCCAAGACCTTGGGATTTGTCCATTGTCGGCTCGAGGGGTGAAGGGAAGGAAATGAGCGCACCCCTGCAGTCCATTATGGAACATGTTTTTTAAATATACAATTGGCAGAAAGGACGACCTAATCTAATCTAATCTAATCTAATCTAATCTAATCTAATCTAATCTAATCTAATCTAATCTAATCTAATCTAATCTAATCTAATCTAATCTAATCTAATCTAATCTAATCGAATCCAATCCAATCGAATCTAATCTAATCTAATCTAATCTAATCTAATCTAATCTAATCTAATCGAATCCAATCCAATCGAATCTAATCTAATCTAATCTAATCTAATCTAATCTAATCTAATCTAATCTAATCTAATCTAATGTAATGTAATCTAATCTAATCTAATCTAATCTAATCTAATCTAATCTAATCTAATCTAATCTAATCTAATCTAATCTAATCTAATCTAATATAATATAATCTAATCTAATCTAATCTAATCTAATCTAATCTAATCTAATCTAATCTAATCTAATCTAATCTAATCTAATCGAATCCAATCCAATCGAATCTAATCTAATCGAATCTAATCTAATTGAATCTAATCTAATTGAATCTAATCTAATCTAATCTAATCTAATCTAATCTAATCTAATCTAATCTAATCTAATCTAATCTAATGTAATCTAATCTAATCTAATCTAATCTAATCTAATCTAATCTAATGTAATGTAATCTAATCTAATCTAATCTAATCTAATCTAATCTAATCTAATCTAATCTAATCTAATCTAATCTAATCTAATGTAATGTAATCTAATCTAATCTAATCTAATCTAATCTAATCTAATCTAATCGAATCTAATCTAATTGAATCTAATCTAATTGAATCTAATCTAATCTAATCTAATCTAATCTAATCTAATCTAATCTAATCTAATCTAATCTAATGTAATCTAATCTAATCTAATCTAATCTAATCTAATCTAATGTAATGTAATCTAATCTAATCTAATCTAATCTAATCTAATCTAATCTAATCTAATCTAATCTAATGTAATGTAATCTAATCTAATCTAATCTAATCTAATCTAATGTAATGTAATCTAATCTAATCTAATCTAATCTAATCTAATGTAATGTAATCTAATCTAATCTAATCTAATCTAATGTAATGTAATCTAATCTAATCTAATCTAATCTAATCTAATCTAATCTAATCGAATCTAATCTAATTGAATCTAATCTAATTGAATCTAATCTAATCTAATCTAATCTAATCTAATCTAATCTAATCTAATCGAATCTAATCTAATCTAATCTAATCTAATCTAATCTAATCTAATCTAATCTAATCTAATCTAATCTAATCTAATCTAATCTAATCTAATCTAATCTAATGTAATGTAATCTAATCTAATCTAATCTAATCTAATCTAATCTAATCTAATCTAATCTAATCTAATCTAATCGAATCTAATCTAATTGAATCTAATCTAATTGAATCTAATCTAATCTAATCTAATCTAATCTAATCTAATCTAATCTAATCTAATGTAATCTAATCTAATCTAATCTAATCTAATCTAATCTAATCTAATCTAATCTAATCTAATCTAATCTAATCTAATCTAATGTAATGTAATCTAATCTAATCTAATCTAATCTAATCTAATCTAATCTAATCTAATCTAATCTAATCTAATCTAATCTAATCTAATCTAATCTAATCTAATCTAATCTAATCTAATCTAATCTAATCTAATCTAATCTAATCTAATCTAATCTAATGTAATCTAATCTAATCTAATCTAATCTAATCTAATCTAATCTAATCTAATCTAATCTAATCTAATCGAATCTAATCTAATTGAATCTAATCTAATTGAATCTAATCTAATCTAATCTAATCTAATCTAATCTAATCTAATCTAATCTAATGTAATGTAATCTAATCTAATCTAATCTAATCTAATCTAATCTAATCTAATCTAATCTAATCTAATCTAATCTAATGTAATGTAATCTAATCTAATCTAATCTAATCTAATGTAATGTAATCTAATCTAATCTAATCTAATCTAATCTAATCTAATCTAATCTAATCTAATGTAATGTAATGTAATCTAATCTAATCTAATCTAATCTAATCTAATCTAATGTAATGTAATGTAATCTAATCTAATCTAATCTAATCTAATCTAATCTAATCTAATCTAATCTAATCTAATGTAATGTAATGTAATCTAATCTAATCTAATCTAATGTAATGTAATGTAATCTAATCTAATCTAATCTAATCTAATCTAATCTAATCTAATCTAATCTAATCTAATCTAATCTAATCTAATCTAATCTAATCTAATCTAATCTAATCTAATCTAATCTAATCTAATCTAATCTAATCTAATCTAATCTAATGTAATCTAATCTAATCTAATCTAATCTAATCTAATGTAATGTAATCTAATCTAATCTAATCTAATCTAATCTAATCTAATCTAATCTAATCTAATCTAATCTAATCTAATCTAATCTAATCTAATCTAATCTAATCTAATGTA
This sequence comes from Allolobophora icterica, assembly GCA_963556255.1. NCBI lineage: Eukaryota > Metazoa > Annelida > Clitellata > Crassiclitellata > Lumbricidae > Allolobophora > Allolobophora icterica. The sequence continues at coordinate 80,361,930 of OY744603.1, read as the reverse complement.
ATCTAATCTAATCTAATCTAATCTAATCTAATGTAATGTAATCTAATCTAATCTAATCTAATCTAATCTAATCTAATCTAATCTAATGTAATGTAATCTAATCTAATCTAATCTAATCTAATCTAATCTAATCTAATCTAATGTAATGTAATCTAATCTAATCTAATCTAATCTAATCTAATCTAATGTAATGTAATCTAATCTAATCTAATCTAATCTAATCTAATCTAATCTAATCTAATGTAATGTAATCTAATCTAATCTAATCTAATCTAATCTAATCTAATGTAATGTAATGTAATCTAATCTAATCTAATCTAATCTAATCTAATCTAATCTAATGTAATGTAATGTAATCTAATCTAATCTAATCTAATGTAATGTAATCTAATCTAATCTAATCTAATCTAATCTAATCTAATCTAATCTAATCTAATCTAATCTAATGTAATGTAATCTAATCTAATCTAATCTAATCTAATCTAATCTAATCTAATGTAATCTAATCTAATCTAATCTAATCTAATCTAATCTAATCTAATCTAATCTAATCTAATGTAATGTAATCTAATCTAATCTAATCTAATCTAATCTAATCTAATCTAATGTAATGTAATCTAATCTAATCTAATCTAATCTAATCTAATCTAATCTAATCTAATCTAATCTAATCTAATGTAATGTAATCTAATCTAATCTAATCTAATCTAATCTAATCTAATCTAATCTAATCTAATCTAATCTAATCTAATCTAATCTAATGTAATCTAATCTAATCTAATCTAATCTAATCTAATCTAATCTAATCTAATCTAATCTAATCTAATGTAATGTAATGTAATGTAATCTAATCTAATCTAATCTAATCTAATCTAATCTAATGTAATGTAATCTAATCTAATCTAATCTAATCTAATCTAATCTAATGTAATGTAATGTAATGTAATCTAATCTAATCTAATCTAATCTAATCTAATCTAATCTAATCTAATCTAATCTAATCTAATCTAATCTAATCTAATCTAATCTAATCTAATCTAATCTAATCTAATCTAATCTAATCTAATGACTTCTATAGCGCCTTTATCATTACGATCAATCGATTGTGGCTTTAAGTGATATCGCAATCCAAATAGGAGAGTCCTTGAAAATTTTCCAAAGCTTCCACGGTGAGGCGCTATATAAATACGCGATGTCTATGACGTTGTATGCAAAGCAATGTGCAATGTATTATGTATGATGCCAAACGAACGGTGAGAATTGTTCCTTCCAACGTCAACAGCCTTTGTTGTCATAAGATCGATAAACTCTGGATCCATCCATCAACGTACCGAGAACAAACGGGGAAGGTGCGTTTTAGACTTATCTGGCTTGCCAACAGATAGGTCAGGGTTCAAATCCCACTGCAGTAGAAGATATTTCAAGATTTATGTTATGCATGCGCCCCCTGGTGAACTCGGCGTTGAAATGAGTACACTGACCGTACACTGTAGGTGGAAAGAACAAGCGGTAATCGTAATCGTAATATTAAACTCGAGAATTTCTAATGCGCTACATAAAAGCTAAGAGTAGGACACCAGCTTATTCAAGATTGCTGCGTCAAGTCTGATGAATTATCCAGAGATAACACGTGAGGAAAAAAATCCAACTGACAGATGACCCAAGGGAGAAGGAGACAGAGGGAGAATGAGACGGAGGGACAAGGAGACAGAGGGACAAGGAGACAGAGAGAAGGAGACAAAGCGACAAGGAAACAGAGGGACAAGGAGACAGAGAGACAAGGAGACAGAGAGACAAGGAGACGGAGGGACAAGGAGACAGAGGGACAAGGAGACAGAGAGACAAGAGACAGAGAGACAAGGAGACGGCTGGACAAGGAGACAGAGAGACAAGAGACAGAGAGACAAGGAGACAGAGGGACAAGAAGACAAAGAGACAAGGGGACAGAGAAGCTGCCACGGTTGGCTGTGGTTAGGTTGAGAGAACTAGGAAGGCGGTTGATTGTATGGATGCACGCAGAGGTCAAGAAAATGAAGTCGATAACACTTCACACCGATGACTGCCTCTCAAGGCTACTTTAAGGGACTGCTTTTCTTCCTCTTCCTCTCTCTGTTTGTCTTCCTCCTCCTCCTGCTCTTGCCCCTTCCTCCTCTTCTTGCCCTCTTCCTCCTCTACTTGCCCTCTTCCTCCTCTTCTTGCCCTCTTCCTCCTCTTCTTGCCCTCTTCCTCCTCTTCTTGCCCTCTTCCTCCTCTTCTTCCCCTCTTCCTCCTCTTCTTCCCCTCTTCCTCCTCTTCTTGCCCTCTTCCTCCTCTTCTTCCCCTCTTCCTCCTCTTCTTCCCCTCTTCCTCCTCTTCTTCCCCTCTTCCTCCTCTTCTTGCCCTCTTCCTCCTCTTCTTCCCCTCTTCCTCCTCTTCTTCCCCTCTTCCTCCTCTTCTTGCCCTCTTCCTCCTCTACTTGCCCTCTTCCTCCTCTTCTTGCCCTCTTCCTCCTCTTCTTGCCCTCTTCCTCCTCTTCTTGCCCTCTTCCTCCTCTTCTTCCCCTCTTCCTCCTCTTCTTCCCCTCTTCCTCCTCTTCTTCCCCTCTTCCTTCTCCTCCTCCTCCTCTTCTTCTTAGCATTCTTGTTCTTGTTCTCCTCTTCATTATCCTCCTCTCAACTCTTTCTTCCTTCTCTTCTTTTTCTCCCTAATATTTCTTCCCCTCATTTTTCTTCCTCGTCTTCCTCCTCCTCCTCCTGCTCCCCTGCCTGCTCCTACTCCTGCTCCTCCTCTTGCCCTCTTCCTTCGACTCTTCTTAGCATTATCGTTTTCCTCATGCTACGCCTCTTCCTCCTCCTCTTACTCCTTTTTCTTCTCCTCCTCCTCATTCCCTTCCCAAATGCTGTCACATGCATGCTTCACTTTTTATGCTAATACAATCTTATTACTATACATTGGCCAAGCACTTACTTAAGCGACAGCAGAAACGACTGAAGCACGAAAACGGAGGTATCTGTGTCGTCGGCATAAACATTGGGTGGGGACATTGCGTGGGGACATTGGGTGGGGACATGTCCCTCGGTCCCGCTGGGATCTACGCCTCTGTCTCCGTCAGGTAAGTGGAATTGAGCGAGAAAGGTTAGGCCGACCGCCCGTCCGCTGCAAAGCCTCTTTAGCCTAATTATTGTCAGCGCTTATAAATTATGACACAAGTATAGGTGCGTTTCGTGCGGGCACCTTGCTAGACAACTGTGAGGAATTGCACCGTCCCCTTCACCGCGCTACCTCACCCACCTTGCACCGACCATCTCGGGCTAGCACGGTCCACGGGGACCTGAAAGGGCGTGGATCCTATTCAAACGGCAGCGGTGGTGAAGGACTCTCACCAGATCAATTCCTTGAACAATGAGCAGGGTCGAGGTCGTTCGCTCGCTACAGGAAAACGTGTACATTCACGTTTACATTGACTCTAACTCTGCTGCTCTCTGCGGTGCTGGACAGGCATTGTAATCTGCCGGCCGCACTCGTTTGTCGAGGTTATGCCAACGATGATAATAGGTGCTTCGTTCGTCAATGGGTCTACATCTCGTTCGGTCAACCGTTGGAGCGTTGGGTAAATGCATTCTGTCGTATCCGCTCATCTCATCCAATCGTCGATCGCTCATCGATGTTTACAGTTCCACATTCGTTTGCCATTCATTCGTCACTCAGCTGATGATAGTCTCATCAATTCCTTCATCCATCATTCCTTCCGAGAGTTTTCCAAATCTACCACTCGTCCCGCAAGAAATCCACAACACCTACGCCATCCTTCCATCAGTCCATCCATCAATGCGTCCTTCCATCCGTCCGTCCATCCGTCCATCCATCCATCCATCCATCCATCCATCCATCCATCCATCCATCCATCCATCCATCCATCCATCCATCCATCCATTCATCCATCTGTCCGCCCATCCACATCCTCCCTTCCATCCATCCATCCATCCATCCATCCATCCATCCATCCATCCATCCATCCATCCATCCATCCATCCATCCATCCATCCATCTAGCCATCTAGCCATCTATCCATCCATCCGCCCGTCCATCCATCCATCCATCCATCCATCCATCCATCCATCCATCCATCCATCCGTCAGTCCGTCCGTCCGTCCTTCCATCCGTCCATTCGTCTGTCTCTCTGTTCTTCCTACCTTCTCTCCCTTTTCCATCCTCCCTTCTATCCATCCTTCCTTCCTTCCTTCCTGTCTTCCTCCTTATGGACCTACTCTTTCTTCTTCCGTCAGTCCGGTAGTCATTCAATCCGTGCATCCGTCCCTCCCTTCTTTCCACTCTGTCCACCATTTCTCCCTCCATCCTTTCTTCCGTCCGTCCGTCCGTTCGTTCATTAGTCGTTCCCTCCCACTCTTCCTGTCTTCTGCAATATCATCCTTCCTCCATCATTCCCTCTCTCCCTCTCTCCGTTCGTCATTCCATCCAAGTATTTCTGGTCTGCTCTCTATGCATGAACGTTTCCATATTTATTGTGTCTCTCCCTCTGATCGAGTGCGATTTCTGACGTTGCAGTCGGCTGGATAATCGTGTGACCGAATGCTCTCAATCCCTCACACAAATCTACCGTCAAACTCCGATAAAAACCGATGCCCGCTTTATTAAAACGAGGTCACGCAAAGCACGAGGTTTCGCGTAACTCCAATCGATTGCACGTCTGCCGCGAATTGCAACAACGTCACGTCGATACGCAGCTCCGATTTATCTCAATTACAGGAGAGAAAATGGATCACTTGGTCATAGCTATTACATGCTTGGTTTAGCCATATCTTATGTCGGATTCTCGCAGTCCGTCCATCCATTCACACACCGTCCACCTCAACCCCTTTCATCAATCCTTTCACCCGTCCAGCCACCCATCCACTCACACACAACCACACACAAACACCCACACACCCACACACCCACACCCACACCCACACCCACACCCACACACACACACACACACACACACACACACACACACACACACACACACACACACACACACACACACACATTCACCCATCCGTTCTTCCATCCACCCATCAAATGAGAATTTGTAACGCGGGAAACTCACCAGTACCGCTCTTGACCCTACAAGGAGAACCCTCGTTCAAGCGTTTGCGGAACAAAGGAGATAGGCTGACTGGTTCTAGGACAATTCGTCGCAGGACAATTCGGCGCGGACAATTCGGCGCGGACAATTCGTCGCAGGACAATTCAGCGCGGACAATTCGGCGCAGGACAATTCGGCGCAGGACAATTCGGCGCGGTTAATCAAAATATAAAATTGAAACTCCTTCATTAAGCCACCATAGAAATAAACAGCAACATTAAAAGTGAAATATAATAGTAGATTGTCGAGTTCACCATGATATTTAATATTGAGTTTTAATTGAATATAGATACTCTAATTTGAAATCCAAAAGTCAATAATCTAATACAACTAAATGTTTATACAAAAAACAATTTGAATAATCCTGTCCAAGATTGTATGAATACAGACACTGTAATATGCAATCTAAAAATTACTAATCTAACACAACTTAATGTTAATACAAAAAAAACAATTGAATAATCCTGTCCGAAATTGTTTGAATGTAACTAAATCGTTACAATGGGATAATTTGTTAATCCATTTAATTTCTGTTGTGACTGCATCCCCGTAAGTATAATCGATTGATGTTCGATTTTCGTAATCCAGCACAACAATAAATCGACGATAGCTAATAAATTTTCCGCGATAACATTTTATATTATATAAATTTCCCGCGACGAAATGTCCCGCGCCGAATTGTCCCGCGCCGAATTGTCCTGCGCCGAATTGTCCGCGACGAAATGTCCGCGCCGAATTGTCCGCGCCGAATTGTCCTGCGACGAATTGTCCGCGCCGAATTGTCCGCGCCGAATTGTCCTGCGACGAATTGTCCGGTCACCAGGCTGACTAGCTCAGCTCCAGTTTTTTGAGGAAGGTTGTTGTTCCAGACCACCAATCCATCTATCCACCAATTCACCCATCTGTAGATCCATCCATCGATCTATCTATTCATTCATCCATTTATCCACCCATCCATCCTCCTACGCACAGAACTTTTAAATCCAGAATATTGAAAGTACTGCTGTGTAGTTTACAAATGCACTTCAGAAATTTTCATTCAGAACGATACATGAAACCTAACAGCGAAAAAAACGTACAGCTCAATACTACCTTTACATGACTGTACAGAGTCAGTGGCGTGCAGAGGGGGGTGCGGAGGGGGCGACGGCCCCGGGCATCCAGCCGGGAGGGGGCATCCAACGGTTGGCGTTGGCCCAGTCAAGTTACTAATATAACCGGCCGCCAATAAATCGCCATTCAAATATTTATGTTTACAATACATCGCGAAGTAAGACATGAGTGCGCAAGTTTTTATGTCATGTTTTCGATACAGGCTATACTATGATTAGTAATAGTAGCCTAACTTCCTAAGCATAAAATACAAAGTCTACAATTCGGTTTCCGATCGTCAAAATAGGCTAAAAGTACCATACGCAATGTGCAATTCTCTAAAATTTCCTGGGGGAAAGGGAGAGGGGGCAGCACACTGAGCACAGTGCAGTGGGAGGGGAGGGGGGATGAATTAGGGAAAGAACAATTTAGGGGCATCCAATGAAGGGGTTGGCCCCGGGCATTAAAGAACCTCTGCACGCCACTGTACAGAGTACAACTACACAAAGCGTTTGGATAATCGGTCAAGCGATAAGCAGATTACTAATTCACACAATCATAAAATCACACGTGTCTTCAGCTACCCATTTTCTGATTTAATTAAGAGGGCTCGACAATACGACAGCCCACCAGTCAGCCAGTCAGGAAGACAGAGAGGCAGCCATTTTGACAGGAAGATATGCAGTAGGAACAGAGCCATTTTGACAGCAAGATATGCAACAGGAATAGAGCCATTTTGACAGCAAGATATGCAGTAGGAATAGAGCCATTTTGACAGCAAGATATGCAGTAGGAATAGAGCCATTTTGACAGAAAGATATGCAATAGGAATAGAGCCATTTTGGCAGAAGAAATGTAATAGGAATAGAGCCATTTTGACAGGAATAGAGCCACATTGACAGAAGAAATGCAATAGGAATAGAGACAGTTTTACAGGAATTCAATAGGAATGGCAGCCATGCAGGCAGTGATAATCGATGCAGTGTCCAGTTCGCACCTTTCGCTAACTCCCGCTTCTCCCTCACTCGACAAGCCATTTGAGCGCAGCATGAAGCTTGTGCCAAGGCCATCAGAGGCCGTCCTTTATAAGGACAATTTGTCCGCTTTACGAACAATACATCGAAGTACGTCTATCACCGCGCATACCCATGCATAAATAAATACAGAGTCGCCATCTATCGACACACGCGTGGCGACATCTAGCAGGAGCGTCGCCTAGCTTTCTACCTCCGGCGTCCCATAATTTTCGGCCGTAAAATTTTATAGCGCATTTCGCCGGACGCGAGTACATAGCTCCGGATCGAACCGGTCAGCGCTTAGACGCATATGTACATGGGCCACGAATCCAATTATATGGAATTTTGAGTTGATGGTGTGGAAAAATATTGGCCGTTTAGAGAGGACTTATACTATACAGGGCATAACAAACATGTTCTTAATCGTCCCATGGACCCGGTCGCCTTTGTGTGAGCCACCGACCGTAGCCTGCTTCGATGGTGGCTCCGATCTTAAGTCAACAGTTTATACGCTGAAAACGGACTCTCGCACTAGGCCGGGTAAGAGTGCTAAAGCACTCATATGTTAACAGCACACTCGACAATATATCGACTGCACGCTGCTTTAGTCCTGTCAAACACCTTGCCCTGCTAGGTAAGGTTTAGTTTTGTGGTCAGTTTTAAACAGCCTGGCGTTAATTTGTTGGGAGAATGACAAGTCGTCAGCTCGAAACCAAGCCAATGGTTAGTACTAAACTGAAGTTGAAGTTTAAATTTTTCCGCCCTTGTAAAGCTATGTAAATGCACTACATAATTCGCTACAGGATGTAAATGCACAAATTAATCGTGAGTCTGTTTTGAAATCATTCCATGGTAAATAACCGGAAGTCAAAATAATTGTCCAAAACAGCAGTGAAGCCTCATTCACACCGTGTAAATACTAAAGCAATAACTGTATGAGCAATTATTGGATAAATTTTTAAAATTCTTGCCGTTTGTTAAAATTTATGACTGTTCATAGTGACAAAAGTCTTGGTCTTGATCTAGCAAAACCAAGACCAAGACTTTGAACCTCAAGACCAAGACCAAGACCAAGACCTTGAACCTCAAGACCAAGACCAAGACCTTAGGTCTCAAGACCAAGACCAAGACCAAGACTTTTAAAAACGAACTGAAGTGCACTCGAGACCAAGACCTTGGTCTCGAGGACAACAAGACTGACTTTGTCCCAGTAATCCAAATCCGTTAAAATATGCACTGCCTGCTTGTTAACAAAGCCCAACCGTATATGGGAACAGTATAGCAGACGGTTGACAGTGGTGGCATTTATCACGTAATGGAGCCTTATGCCAGAGAGCCCGTGCGAAATCCAGATACGATGAGCGTAAAGGGATTGCTTTGCCTTTACGCTCAGTCTTTGGATATATAGAGAAAATCCAAACTTTTCGGTTATCTCAATGCTAAGTATTTTTAAGGATGAGACCCTTGAGATGCCGTAAATAGGTGGTGGACAGGATTTAAGGTTCTCCTTGGGCCTGGTGAAGATAATGTCGCTGGATTTTGAATGGTTCAGACGGAGATTACATCTCTGGGCCCAGAATTTTTTTACATCATATCGTCTGATAAGATATCAACAAAGTTTGCCAGAGGCACTCGTCATAACCAACCGAGAATCAAGCGGAAGTATTTTCCCATTGGGGCCATCCAATCCGGCGCTATGTCACAATCCTATCCCATCCTATCGTGCGCAATCACCCTCCCTTCCTACCCTATCTCATCTATGTATGCATATGAACACGTATATAGAGCTTTTTAAGAAACTCACAGAGGAGCTATCTAGTCATCTATTCTATACTAAATTATGCAGTCTTATCATATTATATCCTATATACTGTCCTTTTCTGTTCTATCTTCAGGGTGGGAATTGTCTGGGGGTTGAACATCCCTAGTCTTTCTTATGACCCCCACAGTTAAGTCTTCATTGCACACCCCAGGGGGTCGTTTCCAACCCCTTCAGTTGTGCTAGTGTGATTTAGCATTATTTGACTCTGAGTCTCTGACAAAAAGAAGAAATTTCCATGTTGTGTCATGTATGCATTTTTGACTTTTCTCAACAAAGGAATTGATTTTGATTCGAATCTGACTTGCAAAACTGCTAGTGATGAAATCAGCTGCTTCCAAATTTCGTTGACATCAGTTTGCAAACTAGGGATAAAATGTCAAACCCCTTCCCCCGTCTTTATTCTACAATTCCTACAATCTCTATTTTATCCTGTTTGGTTAAATCCTGTCCTATCCCATGCATCCTGTCGTATCATATATCCTATTTGTCCCATCCGGTTCCATCTATATGCTGCCCTATCCTAACCTGCACAATCCTATCCCGTCCTATCCTATCCAATCCTGTCATATCCTGTTTTATCCAAGCCATCATATCCTATCGTGTTCTATCTTATGCTATCCTGTTCCATCCTCTCCTGTTCTAGTGTATCTTATCGTATATCCTATGCTACCGTATCCAACTTTGTCCAATCACTATCTTATATTACCCGCTCTATCACCAACCCTATCCTTACTCGTCATATTTCAATCTTACAGTAACTAAAATCACTGATCACTATCCTTTCATTTCCTATCCTATCGATTCTATCACTGCCATTAAGCCTATATAAGCGGCTCTTTTACATGCATCGTCCATAGGACAGTTTCGTATCTTCCGCTTAAACTAAATCTTACCGCACTCGGTGCGATTTCATCGACGCAGTTCATTCGGCGAGCAGCGTCTCCGTCACCCGAGCGGAATTCCACTCTCGGGACTTACAGAAATAGCGCTATAAAATTGCTGCAAGAGGGAACGATAATCGGGAAGTGTCGACTCAATTCGAAAGTCGCGTGTTCAGTCCCCGGGTCTAAAGTGCTTTCCATTCAACGTCCGGGGTGGATTTGTGGCTTTGTGGGATTTACGGCAATGACGCCTGCGGTTGAAACCTCGATTGAAGCTGAATAGGGATTAGGTTGTCCAACTGCCAGCATATCTACATCTAATGCAGAAAGGTCACTGCGCAGCGCTGGATAAGACCGAATTACTAAATAAATGAAATTGGCAATTACGAAAACTATTTTACTTAGTGTGACCAGTACCCGCTACGGCCAGACACTACTACTACTGTCTTAAAAATAAAATAAATAATAATAATAATAATAATAATAACAATAATAATAATAATTATTATTATTATAACAATAATAATAATTATAATTATTGTTATTATTATTAGCAGTAGTAGTAATATTTTCATCATCGTCGTCGTCATCATCATCATCATTTTCGCTATTGTTATTGTTGTCCTATGACTATACACAATAATCTACCGACATTCTTGATATCTTCGGATTACTATATATCTTAGGAAGAAGAAGAAGAAGAGCAGTCCCTTAAGCTAGCCCTGAGGCAGCCATGGGTATGAAGTGTTAGCGACTTCATTTTCTTAGCCACAGCATATGAGGGAGGGCTGGTAGCCAGTCCTCTCCCTCGCCGTCTCATCTTCCCACTGACAGTGTATCGTCAGTGTGCTCATTACAGCTGAGTTGCCTAGGGGGCGCACGCGGAACAGAAATCTCGAGCCAAATTTCTGACCTTGCGAGGATTTGAACTATCGACCTCTCGATTGACAGTCCAGCACCCTAACCACTACACCATCGAACCCCATACATTAAACGAATGGCCAAATCAATTTCTGCATGCAGAGCGTTATGAATTTATTCTCTCTACCACCCAGCCATTGATCAAACAGCACTTCTGCAGTGAAACAATTATTCTCTAAAGCAAACGCTCCTTTGTGCAGTTCCTGAAAAGAAATAAAACGTCCTCCAGGCTCCCGGCTCAACATAAATGCTCTATTATTCAACAGCAAAATGATAGATCGCCGCATACCTGTGCTGGTGGCTCAGGCGAATATCTCTTTCTCGTTGTCTCGTCGAAGGCAGAGCGGGAAATCAAGCAGACGACAGTTGGCGCGCGCGGGAGAAAACAGCGTTGTCGTCTGCTTCTACGCGGTCTTAAATACACAGCGATCGATCCAACACGCGTTCCCAGGACAACGCCAGGCCGTCGCTGATTGGTCGGTCGATCGGGCGCTGGAGGATTCCGATTGGCCGGCGAACGATGACGCGTGCGTAGCTCGGCAAGACTGTTTTCCTGCCCTCCTTTGCGTTCTAGTCCTTGTATGAAATCCGTGCCTCAACGTTAGGCGAGGATGGGCGTTAGTTAGCGGCGTGTCGGGGCTTGGAGGGACGGACCGATGCGAGGGCGTTGGGACAAATCTTTCCCCCACAACCAAAACCCGTCAAGGCTTTATCCTGTTCTGATGCGTGCCATGGGTCGAATAGACCGCGTATCACCGGCCGCAGACGAACGTCGTGGTCCAGTAAGTAAGCAAGTGAACAAGATAGAGTTTGATGGATGCTGTTGACGGCACGCAACAGCCTCTGCAGCCAAGCTTATCCGGTCTGTCGATGCAGCTTAAACGTAGTTGGCCCCACGGGGAAGAAAACTTCGGTGATGCATGACGGACTGGCTGTGGGCGCCGGACAACATGCAACATGCCAGTGATCTCTGGACTGTAGCCTCAGACAAATCAACGTCTGCTTAGTGAGGATACTTTAAGGTTCAGAGGTCATGCGGGTCAGAGGGGCGAAGAAAATGATTCGCGTTTGCCTTTCGACCTGAGGGTGCGATTTCAGGAGGTCAAAAGGTGAAAACTTCCCACTAAACCTGATAGGGAGCCTACCATAATCCTAACCCTAACCCATACACAATTCATCATAACAGACTCCAACCTTAAATACTAATCCTAACCCCAACCATAATCTTAATCATCCTAATCGTAAAAGCCTAATCCTTATCTTGGCACCATAACCCTAATCCTAATCCTAACCATTTTCTATTTCTTGACGGGGAAAGTTGAAACTGCCCATCAATTCAAACCATGCCCCTAACAATGGTCTCAAGACTAATTATAGACATAACCAAAATCCCTAATCCTAACCACAGCCCAGCCCTAATAAAATTCAACACAGCCCTAACCCATAAACACTAATCCTAATCCCTAATAACCCCAACCCTAACTCTAAACCTAGCCTTTGCACTTTGCCCATTACCCTAATCCTATCCCTAACCCTAAACTCTAACCCTAGTATACGGTGTGGCTGTGGGTTGAAAGTGGAACCTGCCCCACTAATATATCATAACATCATCTCCTAGCAACCGGTAGCAACTGGTGACGAATGTGCTGTGCCACTAGACAACAGGGGTGTTCTGGCCACACTCTTTCAACGATAGCGAACATCCGATTTTTGCAGGTATGCAGTAGAAGATTTTCCACGTGACGGCAGAGTCGGACTGGGACCGTTTTACGGGCCTTGCAGTTTCAATCATGCAAGGCACTCCAGGCCCAACCTGGCCCATGAAATGCAGCATTTGACGTATTAATTTATTTTAGGCATATCGTGCACATAATAAAAAAATAATCTCAACAATAATTACAATATTAATAATAGTGACAGGCCTCAAACCTTGCTGTCCTTGCTATTTACCTACCAAAGACTATAATTTTTGTACAGAGAATCCAATAGAAATATGGAATAGATCGATTTTGGCGACGTCATTGTCCGTGATAGTTTAGTGATCGCTTTGGGATGTTGCATATTGAGAACGTTTCTGTATAGACGAATAATTAATTCCTTTCCGCCCTAGGGGCCACGCGCGCTGAAACGAGAGGGGCCCATGTGCCACGGCACACGGGACCAATGGCCAGTCGGCCACTGCGTGACGGATGCTATTATTGCAAACTGTCTGCTTCCAAGTCCTGCTCCCGGGATTCGAAAAACCGAACTCAGTTTAATGTCATCTAAGCCAACATGCCACCTGTTAGTATAAACTTAGTTTTGTTGATACGTGCCTGGTTGGCTGATTGGTGCTGTTTAACGGTGCTATGGCATAACGAAGATGACTGGCATCGCCCTCTTCCGTTATCCAGGCTTGGGACTGGCACTACCAGAGTACGAACGGTAGCGGAGTTAAATCGGTAATTAGTAGTTTCTATTGTTTAACGACATCTTATGGCTGCCAGGGTCGTTGACGTCGACTTTTAAAGATTCATTGGCTAGCTGCTGCTTAATGACGCTGTGTCATAACAAAGATGACTAGCGTCGCCCTCCTCCTTTCTCCAGGCTTGGGACTGGCACTGTCAGAGTAGGAACAGTGACGGAGTCAAAAGATTGATGGATGGATCCAGAGTTTAACGACATCTTACGGCGACAGAGGCCTTTGACGTCAACAGGAATTGTACTTTTTTATTACAGCCTTTCATTTCATTCTTGTTTAACGACAGCGTATGACAACATAGGTCCAAGCTTGCCGTCTTGTTGATTTCTGTTTGTATTCTCTTTGGATTTTTATTTTCTTTATTTTCGTTCTTCTTTGTTTCTTTTGTGTTTTCATGATTGTTCTTGGTTATCTTCCATTTTTCAGCCAGAATTCCTGATTCTTCCGTTTGCAAAATGATTTTCCTACTTTCTTATTTTGGTGTATCTTCTGTTGTTCTATGCTTCTTCTGTATAATTAGTCTTGTTTAATCTTGTTTTCTATATATACGAAATTGAGGAGTATATGGTGTCGGAAGAAAGCGAATTAAAGGTGTCTAAATGGAGCGTAACATTAGTAATAGCTTTCAGTGTCCAACGACATCTTGCGGCTGCCAGGGCTGTTGACCTAAACTAAACTGTAGGCCTATAGTGTTGGCTTAAGTTATTTAGTGCAGTAAAAATGAATAATATTTATAACGTCCGAGAAAAACCATTTAAAGGTGTCAGAATAGAACAATGTCATTAGTATTCACTGCTTAACGACATAAAAATAATACAGCTAACAACGTCTACAATACATTACATATATTGCAATAAGATGATATCTGATGCAAATTAAACAATATTCTACAGCAATTGTCATACACAAGAAATTTTAAATGTAAAAAAGGGTTATAGGACCATCGCTCATAGGACACTCACTCATGGGACTATCACTCACAGGGAACATAACTCACAGGACCTTTCGCTCATAGGAACATCGCTTGCACACAGTCTGCAATTAAGCATTTAGTGAATCTCCTTGCAATAAGCAACTTTTGTTTAAGCTAGCGATTAGATTGCCCTATGGGCCTATGCTGAAAAGAACAATTAGCAATGCGTTTCCCATTTGATCTGTGCAATTTAAATAATCAGTGCATATGTCCTAAACTGATGAATGTCCCTACTTTTATTGCATATATTTTAATAAAGATTTCTAATATTATATGAAGTCAATTTATGCCTAGGCCTACTATAAATTATTATCTTGAAAAGTTTTTTATGTGCAGTAGGTAATTGTTAACTGGAGCAGAGACCAGATAAGCTGATTATCTTTATATTGCTAGCTGATTGGTAGTTTGCTAGAACAGCGATGGTCAGTGTTACCACTCTTGAAAAATGAAAAACCCAAGCTAGGACATTAAAAAAACCAAGAAAGCCCAAGTAGATTTTCTACAGACTTTTTGGAATTATTAAATAAATTATAAGATAATATATTTTAATATAGTGCAATTATACCATTTCTGTTATAAGATTGTTGTTCTATCTTTAATTTCTATATTTCATTTTTATAATTTTACGGGCAGTCGTTAGTTGCTAAATATTAGGCCTAGTAGTTAATATTCGAAGCAAATAAAAAAAAATTATAGCCTATAGGCCTACATGTTTTTATTTGAGTGAGAGTCCGAAACACGTGAATTATTACTTCAATCACACATTTTTTTCTTTTTAATTTTTAAACAAGAATAAAAATCAGACTACGAAACCCAAAATATTATTTCTTAAATTTAAAAGAGACCAACAGTTTACTTCGGGAAACTTCCGCAAAATACAGTCTGAGTCTGCAGTCTCCTTTAGTCTTTAGAGTTAGGGGCCTATATTCTAAATATAGCAAGGACTAGTATAGCACATGCTTTTGCATGCATATTGCCATATTTATTTATTGACTTCGATCATCCAGACCGTTCAAAAATTGATTAAATTAATTAAATACAGGGTTTCAAATGAAACAAGAAAAACCCAAGCAAAAAAGCAAGGTCTCTAGGAAAAACCCATTTCCCAAGTTCAGATAGAAAAACCCAAGATCTTGTGAAAAAACCCAAAGAGTGATAACTCTGGCAATGCTCTTTATGACCAGGGGCGTAACTTTGGTCTAAAAAGTGGGGACACAAATTTCTTACATACACGAAGCAATGTGGTGACTGCGATCTCTGGGAAGGCACAATAATAAAATACTGATTGGCATTGTTGAAGAAGAGGGGGTACGGTACCCCCACTCCAAAATGTGGGGTACGGGTACTACTCGTACCTCCACAAATTACGCCTATATATATGCTTATGAGTGATAGTCCTATGCGCGATACTCCGTATACCGGAAACAGGAGCCAAATAATTATTAGCGTAACACCGAAAGACTTATCTTATATATAGCACCAATAAACGCGATTTAGAGGTGTCCAAACAGCTTCAAACAATCACTATTCTGGGTTTTAACGACGTCTTGTTCTAGGCAGGATGTTGACATCAACTTTTTTCATATAACTAACGATTAATAATTTCCATTGTTTAACAACATCTTACGGCATCAAAGGCCGTTGATGTCGATATGAAAATTCTGTAGGGCCTACAATTAGGCTATCAGCGCAATAGGCCCTAAGTCGCTGCGCAGTAATTAATGGTTTGTTAGTTAGGCCTATATTCTCTAACGACGCTGTCATAACAAAGATGATTAGCGTCGCCCTCCTACTGTATCCAGGCTTGGTTTTGGTATTACTGGAGTAGGGCAGTGGCGGATTTGTTAAGCCGAAACTAATGCAAATTGGCCTATAAAGTATTGATAAGGAACGATTTGGATAGGCCCTATGTCGAAATAGAGCCTAACATTAGCAGTAAGATAGGCCCACAGTGTTTAACTATAGGCCTATCTTGCGGCAAACAGACCGCTGACGTCGACCTTACTCCACCAAAGTAGCCTATTTTTCGAATTTTGCCTGGCCATTAAAAGTAGGCCTATCCATTATTTATCGACATATAGAGCCTAGATATTGTGGCTTCCAGGGCATTGACGTCGACCTTACATTAAATTCTAAACTTGTTGTGACTAAACTAAAAGTTAGAAAATATGCGTTCATTAGATGCAGAACTGGGGGTGCTGACAGTAAGTGCACTGCATTGCAAGAGCCGAAACCTTAGCACAGATATCCAACTTTTTGTCTTTCAGCACTAGTTTCCACCACAACAGTGAAGATGTGGGGCGTGGTGGCTCAGTGGTAAGTTCGGCGCTTTGTGACCAGAGAGTTGCAGGTTCGAATCCCACTCTAGCCGCTGCGTAAGTCCTTGGGCAAGTCCTTCACTCGAAATATAAGATATTATATCGCGATTGCTCGTGGCGCTTCGGCGTGAAAACTCCGACACAGTATACCAATGCTGTAGTCGGAAGCGCCTCTGAGTAGTAGTAGTAGTAGTAGTAGTAGTAGTAGTAGTAGTAGTAGTAGTAGTAGTAGTAGTAGTAGTAGTAGTAGTAGACTTGAGGAGGCGCTATAGCAGTGGCGTCACTAGGGCTGGTGTCACCCGGTGCGGTAAGTCATGGTGTCACCCCCCAAAAAAGTGATGACCTTTTTTTAGGAATTCGTCTCCCCCAAAAAAGTGATGACCTTTTTTAGGAATTCGTCTCCCCAAAAAAGTGATGACCTTTTTTAGGAATTCCTCATCTTCCAAAAATTTCATCATTTTCTCATCTTGGGTGTCACCCTCTCTGAGGGTGTCAGCCGTGCGGTCCGCACCCCCCGCACCCTTCGTGACGCCACTGCGCTATAGAAATATCCGAAATAAATAATAAATAAAATAAATAAATACACGCATCTTGGTCGCAGTTAAATATCAACTTATTATGAAGACAAGTAGCCTAAAAATAGTCAAAAGAATATTTATTAAACCTTAATTTGGTAAAACTACTTTTGTCGGCAAAAACTATTTCTTCAAGACGGTTTTTCCATGGTAAAACCCGGTTTATAACCGTTTTTTTTCCACCGGTTGGCAAAAACTTGCCAGCCCTGGTTGGACTAAATCGATGCCTAGGTCTATGTAAACCTCGGTATTTAGGCGGACCATTTATTCTTGTTATTATTCCATATCCGGTCATCCAAATTTATGTCGTCTGTTAGTGTTATTATTAGGTTACTACATTTTTCTGTTACAAATGAGCTCATCGAGAATATTAGCTGGACTGCAGCTTGTGGGCAAGAATTCGACCAATCTGAAGGTAAATCTCTGAAAATCTCACAGTTACTAATCGCAGGACTGTAGGCCTAATGCACGAAGTTTGCTAAAGTTCTCACCGATTTGTCAGCGGGTGCTGTGTTTTTTGCAGACCAACATGGAGAGATGTCATCGTGAAATATATGAAATTTTGGAGATAAAAAAGGCTGTAAAGGTTCACCACTACTTCAAAGCAAACCATGGCACACTCAATTACACCACAGTGACACAAGCCTACGAAAACTCTGAGCATTTCTATCAGTGCAAATATAGGCCTATCTATGTAGAAACTGAAGCTGAAATTTTCCTGTAACTGAATGAAAACGAAATTATTTCAGAACTGAAACTATAATGAAAACTGAAATTATTTCAAAGCTGAAATTCAACCGAATTAGAAATAACGAACCCATAACTGAATAAAATCTGAAACTGTAGTTATTTTCAAAACTGAAATAGCCTACACAAGACTGAAAGTCCTCATTTAACGTCGTGTGACTAATTCGAGCGCAACCTTTTGGCAGACTGGAAGACTTCGCGTGTTTACATGACAAATGCATTACAATTTATGATATTTATTAAGAAAAATCCCCGAATAATGTTTGCGAAGGTAAAATTGGCTGTGGAAAAATAAAGCATTGTAGTTAATATCTGGTGTAAACATTGGAGTGGGACGACATCTGTGGATAAGGATGCTTAGTCACAGTGCATATTTTAACAGATTTAGACCACTGGGACAAAGTCGGCCATGGGTCTGGTTTAATTACATTTTTTGGGAATTTATCTCTGAAAAATATTTGACGACCTTTTTGGGGGAATTCATCTCACATAAATTTTTGGAGGACTTTGCCTTTACTGTACTGGGACAAATCTTAAAACTCCTGAAACATTTGTCACACTAGTTATAACTTATACAGTTTCAATATACATTGCCTGGGACAAATCACCCTAACTACTGGGACAAATCCTAAGACTAGCCTACTGGGACATTTGTCCCACTAGTTATACAGTTAAAATATGCCCTGCAGGGATGCTACCGGATATACGATTGATATTACAAAATGGATAATATCAATAAACTAAAACATAGTTTCTCTATATAGATTCCTTGACCAGGGTTTTCTTAGATGGTTTTGTTAGATTCCCTTTTGCGTCGACGGTATCTATACACAGCTTTGATATGCAGCACACAATTACATATCTGCGCTCACTTTCTTCAGCGATGTCATCAGCTCAGTTTCAAATTATGCGACTTTGCCGATATAAAATAATTTCTAAACGTGTTCCATTTTGTGACTTCCCAGCTAATTCTAGCTCTCTTTTCGTTGTGAGAGATGAGAACCATGTCAATACAGCCCTGAACTGTTGAACAAACTGAGGAATATCATTTATAGCGTCGAAAAGAAGCGAGTTTAAGGTGTCTAAAAGTAGCATAGCATTAATAATAGCACTCAGTGTTTAACGACATCTGACGGCTGCCAGGGCCTTTGACAACGACCTTACCTTACCTCTGTTATATTAGTTAGTCAATGTTCTTTAACGACGCTGTGTCATAACGGAGATGATTAGAGTCGTCCTCTTCTGGGCTTTGGACTGGCACCACCTGACAATATTATTGCGGTGACGGAGTTTGGATACGAAGCAGGGTAAAACCCCATTTTAAGTTTTTAACGTCGGAAATTATTTACATTGCATGGGCGATGAAAACATTTCATAGTAAAACTCAAACTAGAAGTTGGGATTATTGATGAAAATATTACTGAAACTAGAAGCCGGGTGATTGATGGATATATTACATAATAAAACTCAAACTAGAAGTTGGAAATGCGATGACAATAGGCTATATCGTTTAGTGCCGAAATTATAGCCGTAGATGAGAGATGAAAACACTTCATACTTAAACAGAAACTAGAAGTTGGATGATCGATAAAAAATATAGCTCAAACTAGAAGTCGGCTGATCGATGAAAATATAACTGAAAGTAGAAGCTGGATGAACGGTGATCATTGTATTATTTATCAGTTATTTGAATGGATGTGCGTCTCTAAAAAATAATTTCCGACACTAAAATGGGATTTTACCCGAAGCTAGTTAGACCAGAGGTGTTAGGCACTATAGGACCGGGGTTGGTAATTGGAATGCTTTTCGTGTGTATAATTCCACACCTCCTTCCATTTTCTTTGCCCCGGCTCACAGGATAGGGTTGAAAGTTGGCGTAATTGAGCGGCGTAAAGATTGCAGTGCAAGTTAACTTTAACGTCGACTGCCTTGACAGCCACAAGGTGTCACAAATGGCAGGATAATACAATGCTCTCTTAGACACCTTTAAAAGTAAGACACACTATGGTAAAAACTGAATTTTCAACTGAAAAACAATTCTTGTCGACGTCAACAGCCTGTGTTGCTATAAGATGTCGTAAGACTGAGGATCCATCCAAGATATATTAAATACCAACTGTTGGCGCTTAATCACTGTATAGGGAACTATACTATCAACGATGGACATTGTACAAAGTCATTTCTATTGGCGTGAACGACCTTTGATGACATAAGAAGTCATTTGAAAAACTGTTTAATTCCGTCCAATCGTCACTTCATATCATCTCCTAAATAACAGTTGCTCTATAAAAGGTTAGGTCAGGTCGACGTCAACGCTTCTGTCAGATGCAAGATGTTCGTAACTGAATATTTTACATGCTATGCATGAGACTGGATGAAGTGGAGGACGTCGCTAATCGTTTTTGCTATGACAGAGCGTCGCTACAAAACCAAACAATCACTAGCTTTCATTTCCTGACATCCGTCAAGTTAGTGTTAATTAGTTGAAATCAATTACCTCACTGCCACAAGATGTCTGTCGTTAAATGCCGAATGTTTAGACACCTTGTGAACTGAGTTTTGTGTACAGTCTTGCAGTGCGAGATATTAGCGTATATATTTAGTGCGCTTACTTTAGTTTCACGTGTATATGTATATATGATAGATGTATAACGTTTAGTCTTGACACGCGCGGCCGGCCGATATCGGCAGCGGCGCGCTATATGTATATTATTAGATTTCGCTTATGCGCACAGAAGACAGGTGTGTCAAGAGGCGCGAAGAATTATGCTGACTAGAGAAGTTTGAATTCGATGTTCGCTGTAGTAGTGTGGCTGACTAGTCGAGTTGTAATCGAATTGAGTTCTGTCTGTTTGTTTCTTATTAAACTAAAAGATATTAATCTGTGTTGCTGATTAATTCAGTTTATACTTATACGTAGAATTAGTGTTCAAAAGGTGAACGTGAAATAGGCGTTAAGTACGAAGAGAACAAGGATTTAATCAGAAGGATTGTCAACGGAAGGATTGGGTTGACATTATTGGTGGCAGCGTCGGTGTGGATAAATACTCACGGTGGATAAATACTCACGGTGGATAAATACTCACGGTGGAATAATTACTCACGGTGGATATAAACTCACGGTGGATTAAAATTCACGTTATCACCTCCTTCGGCGGATAAAAGAATCTACGACGGTGATAAAAGAATTTACAACGGTGTTAGAAGAATCTACGACGGTGATAAAAGAATTTACGCGTTGTTGCTGTGTGACGTGTCTACGATATCAACGACGGTGGAACACGAGAAACGGTATAAAAAATTTCGTTGTTTTCCACGAACAAATACAAAAGAAATCCCGTTTGTTTATCGATTCACACACCAAGAAAAACCGTGACTTCTTTGAAAAGAGAAACCACCAAAGTAAACAAGTAAGATGGAGAAACTAAGTGCTGAAAGACAAGCAGATATTAAGAAGATGTCTACGGAAAGGCTAAAACAGCGTTTGTTGAAAGCCGGTTTTAAAGAAGAACAATTAGAAGGTATGTCACGTGGTGACATGATACAGGAACTCGCCGAAGTGTGGGTGAAAGAAGAAGTCGAAGAAGAAGGTGCAGTTGGCGGTGCCGTAGAAAAGGCTATTGAAAAACCTCCTGCGCCTATGTCTATGGAGATGTTGATGCAGTGGATGATGATGAAAGAAGATAGGGAGGAGAAACGGAGACAAGAAGAGAAAGATAGGGAGGAGAAACGGAGACAAGAAGAGAAAGATAGGGAGGAGAAACGGAGACAAGAAGAGAAAGAAAGAGAAGATAGACGAAGACAAGAAGAGAAAGAGTTGAGACAAGAAGCAGAACGTGTAAGACAAGACGAATTGCGCTTGCAGAGAGAGAAAGAAGAGAAAGCAGAACGTCTGCAGAGAGAGAGAAAGAAGAGAAAGAATTGCGCTTGCAGCGAGAGAAAGAAGAGAAAGCGGAACTTGCAAGGCAAGAGGAATTGCGTCTGCAAAGAGAGAGAGAAGATAAAGCAGAACAAGTGCGTAAGGCAGAACTTGAATTGCAAAAGAATCAGTTTGAGATTCAGTTAGAACAGTTGAAAAGAGATAGGGAAGATGCTGAAAGAAGAAGATTGGAGCAGATGATTGAATTTGAAAAAGCTAGAAAAAGTGATGAAGAGGTACGTCAGCAACAGATTGAAGCAAAGAGAATGCGTGAAGAAGAAAAAGAAAAAGCGCGAACGTTAGAGTTAGAACGCGCAGAACAGATAAGACAAGAAGAACTCAAATTTCAGAAAGAAAGTTTGGAAAAGGCAGAGACAGAAAGACAAGAACGTCTGAAACTGGAGAAATCAAAATTGACATTGAAAGAAACGCAAATGAGAGAAGAACGGGAAGCTGAAAGAAGGAAACAGCAAGAAAGTGAAACTTTGGTGTCAAAAATTAAGAAAATAGGTGATGCAATGAAGCATGTATTGCCTCAAATGCCAACTGATATGATGGAGGTGCCATTATATTTTGAAACAGTCGAGAACGCGTTTCGTAGCTTTGCTGTGGAGAAGCCGTTTTGGGTTAAATTATTACTACCATTGATGACGCCGAAAGCTCGAACTGTTCTGAATAGATTGTCATTCGATGATCTAGACAATTACGATAAAGTCAAGCAGCACTTATTAAAAGAATTTAAATTGACCTCGAGAGAATACAGAGCCAGATTTGTGGATGCTAAGAAGACAACAGAAGAGACTTATACGATGTTTACGGCAAGACTGAAGAACTTGTTAAACTATTACGTGAGAAGTCGAAACGTGAACAAAGAGTATGATACGCTCTTTGATTTGCTGGTAGCGGATAAGCTGAAAGAATGTTTACCGCCAGGTCCACTACAGTTTGTATTGTCGAAGGAAGGAACTGACTGTCTCCAAGCTAGTGCAGTGGCAGACCTAGCAGACATTCATGTAAACAATCGAATTGGGTTTGCATTTCCAAATATAAACAGTTATCCTTCTCAACGTTCCGTAAACCAAAGCCAGAGTGGAAAGTGGAAAAGTAATCCAGGAACAGGGAATCAGTTCAAAGGTAAAGAAGTCAAGGCTAATGTCCCTGTACCCAATGAGACCAGAGAAGTGGCGTTTGGTCGTCAGGGATTTAACAAATCGTCAGCGCCGTTTGCCAAGAGGGAAGGCAACACATCGTTTACGCAGTATAAGAGATATGAAGGCAATGAACAACGAGGTATGGTGGTGAAGCGTTGTCACAACTGTGGTTCAGACAAACATTTGGTTAAAATTTGTCCAGTTCCAGTGGCAGCAGCTAGTTCTAGCAGAAATCAAGAACACACAAGGGTGAATTTGATTCAAGTGGTTAGTGATACAGATAATCAAACCGCGAGTCAAGAAAACCAAGAGACTGAAGTAAAGTCAGTAATGAAATGTGGTATTCAAAAAGAAATTCTATTGGATGCTGAAATTCAGAGAGAAGTCATAGGAAAAGATGACAGTCGAATATTGAAGAAATCGTTCTTGCAATATGTCGAGGTTGAAATTCGTGCAGTAGACGGTAAAGAGCCAGTGAAAGTCAAAGCACTGAGCGACTCGGGAGCAGAGATTCCGGTGATTAGTGAAGAATTACTGGAAGGCATGAAGGTGGAACAAATTGGAAAAGTGAATTTGCAATGTGTGGCAGGAGATGCCATTCCTGCGAAGTTAGTGAAAGTCGATGTTAGACTGTGTGGTAGTGACGTGGAAGAAGAGGGATTTCCGCGTAAAATCCAGTGTTCACTTACACCTTATGTCACCTTGATGTGTGCTAGTATTGCAAAGATGGGCAGTACAGAAAGATTCTTGTTGCATCCAGAGATAATTGCCGAATTAAAAGCCGTACCACAGATGAAAATTAAAACGATACAAGGAGATGTGAGTGTACAAGCAAATGTAATGACGAGAGCGCAGAGTCGGAAACAGGAAATGGTAGATGTTGATGAGAAGAGTGAAACTGAAAGTTCAAGTGATGAGGAAAACGACAGTAATGAGCAACGAAGCTTATCGCGAGATGGTATAACATCAGAGATGAATGAGCAAGAGATGGCTGCATGCGAGAATGGCACATTAAATGAAACGGAAGAAGACAATGAATGTGATGTGGGGATAGGAGACTTGTATAGAGATGAAGAAATGGATGAAGAACAAAAGGTGCAGATTGCCGATTCGAAGAAGTTCGAAGAGCAACAGAGAAAGGATGAATCGTTGAAGCCGTGGTGGAAGTTAGTACAAGAGAAAGAATCTGAATTCTGTGTGATCAACGGTTTATTGCATAAGAAATATCAGATATTAGACCAGACAATATATCAACTAGTGTTACCAAAAGAGAGACGAATTAAAGTGATGGAATTGGCGCATGAATCGGTATTTGGAGGACATCTAGGAGAAGAGAAAACAAGAGAACGAATAAAATTATGTTTTGTATGGCCAAAGATGAGAAGAGACATTGTGAAATTTTGTAAGTCTTGCGAGAAGTGTCAACTAAAGGCAAGGAGTCTGGTGATGGATAGAGTGCCTATCACTCCAGTCTCAAGAGAAGAGGTCGCCTTCAGGAGAATGACAATGGACCTAATAGACAACCCGAGGAAATGGCACAAGATAATTCCTTTTCACGAAAATCATTTGAAAGAACTCAAAGAAAATACGGAGAAAGCATTATTGTTTGCAGAATCTTACTCTCAAGAAAAGCAGTTGCAATACACAAATCAGTATAACAAGAGAGCAAGACACAAAGGAATTTGCAGCATATCGAATTCCTTTGATTTATCGAGCAGAAGTGGAACGTCAGATCAAAGAAATGTTAAAAACAAACATTATCAAACCATCATCGAGCAGAATGGCAAGCCCTTTGGTTATTGTTAAAAAGAAAGACGGATCTTTGAGACTTGCCTGTGACTACAGATACATTAACTCATTCACAGTGGATTGTAAATATCCGATGCCGATTGTCAGAGACGTTTTAAACAAAGTTGGAAAGTCTAATGTGATTTCTATTTTGGACTGTCGAAGTGCTTATTGGACTTGTCCTGTAAAACAATCTGATCAATGGAAGACAGCTTTTGTAACACATAATGGACTGTATGAATTTACTCGTGTTCCTTTTGGAATGATAAATTCAGGCCGAACTTTTGTTAAGGCGATAAATTTAGTTTTACAGCCTATAAGTGACTTTGCAGAACCGTATGTTGATGACATTGCTGTGCATTCTGACAGTTGGAAAGTTCACTTGCAGCATCTAGATGCATTTTTGATGCAAATGAGATTGCATAACGTTACTTTGAATTTGAAAAAATGCATATTTGGTAAGAGTGAGGTAAGGTTTATCGGTCATGTGGTTGGGTCTGGTAAGATAAAGATGAATCCAGACAGAATTGAAAGTTTGACTAATTTGAAGATCCCAGAAACTAAGAAGCAAGTTAAGCAACTGCTTGGATTTTTTAATTATTACAGACAGTTTATCAAGGACTTTGCACAGATTGCGAAACCTTTATCTGATTTAACTAGTAAACGTGTTTCTGATAAGATTGATTGGACTGTTGAACATCAGCAAGCATTTGATTTACTTAAAGAGGCTGTGCGATCCAAAGTAGTGTTATATGTTTTTGAAGTGGGAAAACCATTCAATTTGTACTGCGATAGTAGTGACTTTGCAGTCGGTGCTGTTTTAACACAGATGGACGACAAGGGAATAGAACGCCCTGTGTCATTTATCAGTCAGAAATTAACTGATACCCAGAAGAGATGGGCAACTGTGGAAAAGGAAGCCTATGCTATTGTTTGGGCTCTAAACAAGTTAAAAGAAATTATAATTGGATCAAAAATTTTCATTTTTACTGATCACAATCCTCTTACATATTTGACTGAGTCAATGTCTAAGTCTGCTAAACTTGTGCGTTGGGCGTTAGCCTTACAAACTTTTGATGTTGAGGTGAAGTACAAGAAGGGCAGATTGAATATTATTGCTGATTGTTTGTCAAGGTTATAAGTAATCGTAAGACTGTTTATTAATTATTTAGATATATATATATGTTTCATGTATTTTGGTAATTTCGCAAATTTTGAAATTTAATTTGCTCAATTCCAGAAAAAGGAAGGAGGTAATGTGAACTGAGTTTTGTGTACAGTCTTGCAGTGCGAGATATTAGCGTATATATTTAGTGCGCTTACTTTAGTTTCACGTGTATATGTATATATGATAGATGTATAACGTTTAGTCTTAGTGACACGCGCGGCCGGCCGATATCGGCAGCGGCGCGCTATATGTATATTATTAGATTTCGCTTATGCGCACAGAAGACAGGTGTGTCAAGAGGCGCGAAGAATTATGCTGACTAGAGAAGTTTGAATTCGATGTTCGCTGTAGTAGTGTGGCTGACTAGTCGAGTTGTAATCGAATTGAGTTCTGTCTGTTTGTTTCTTATTAAACTAAAAGATATTAATCTGTGTTGCTGATTAATTCAGTTTATACTTATACGTAGAATTAGTGTTCAAAAGGTGAACGTTAAATAGGCGTTAAGTACGAAGAGAACAAGGATTTAATCAGAAGGATTGTCAACGGAAGGATTGGGTTGACACACCTCTTAATCGATCGTTGCGAATGCTATATTTATTTCATTTTTGGTTCAATATTAAGTACTGCCTCATTTTTTTTAGTGGAAAAAAGAACATCAAAATTCAAATAAATTTATCAATCAATCAACTAGATAATTATATAGCGCCCTCTTCAAGGTAACTATTCAGAGGCACTCCCAGTCTACTCTCCGCGAACAAAAAATAACTAACCGAGGAGAGACTACGCAACACCCTCCCATGCGCCGCCTAGCGAATTAATAGTATAAACAAACAGAAATGTGATCAAGTGTGTGTGTGTGTGTGTGTGTGTGTGTGTGTGTGTGTGTGTGTGTGTGTGTGTGTGTGTGTGTGTGTGTGTGTGTTGTATTTGGATATTTATAAAGCGCTTCTAGCGGGAGGGCCATTCAGAAGCGCTCCCAGTGCGAGAGACCCCGAGAGAAAAAGCAAGTTTTAAGAAACTTAAAAGAGGAAGAGACGTTACCTGAGAGAATAGAAGAACGAACGTAGGGAGGAAGGTCATTCCAAAGAGCAGGGCCAATGGAGGCAAAAGACCTAGATTGAGCCAGAGAAGTCCTGACACGGGGAACGAGGAGGTCCAGACGATCAGAGGAACGAAGAGGACGAAGAGAGCAGCAGAGTGAGGGCGATGAATTAAGTCACATAAATATTTTGGAGCAAAACCAAGTTGAGCCTTACACACAAGGATGAGGACCTTAAATTGGATGCTGGCAGAAAGCGGGAGCCAGTGGAGTTCTTCTGTCATAAAGGTGGTGATATGAGAGAATCGAGGAAGACGGGCAATTAATCTAGCAGCAGAATTGAGAACGGACTGAAGAGGAGCAAGACGGACTTTAGGAAGACCAATGAGGAGGGAATTGCAATAGTCAAGTCTAGAGCAGACAAATGCATGGACAATTGAAGTGAAAATTGGAGATGAGAGAGAGAGCGAGTGTGTGTGTGAGTGTGTGTGTGTGTGTGTGTGTGTATGCGCGCGCGCGCGCGCGCGTGTGTGTATTTAACGAAAGAAATGTAACGCTGCTTTCATAGGCTGCTTCCAACTAATTAATATTCATGACCAATGACGTCACTGTTTAGAAAATGGCCACATTCGGATCGGTTAGCATTTCGTTCAAAGTAAATTTCATTATACCGTTAAAGGCTGCTCTTTTAAATTAACGGCTGAAAAAGCGCTTAAAATAATTTACTTATGTCGCTAAAACGCTCAAAAGAAACAGCTTAACGGGTTTAAACAGGCCTGAAAAATAACGAAGTGAACTGAAAATCGACCCAAAACATCTAACAGCGACTTGATTTGACTTAGCGTTGATAAATAAAATAAACGGGATTATGCTAATTTAGTTAGGTCGATGAAACGCTGAAATTAAGAGCTTAACGGGTTCAAAAGGACCAATTTACGGCCAAGTTACTTAGGCGGCGCGGCTGCAAAACGGGATTAAACTTAGGCCTATTTACTTACTTGTAATTTGTAATCGAGAATTTATATAGCGCCACTCTTAAATGGAGGCGCTCCCGACCCGGGTCAGTGTCTTCACTGACAAAGAGAAATGTTTTCAGGCATATTTACAATGTTCATTAAATATATATATATATATAAAATATTCATACTATATAGGCCCCCTATAATATAATATATATAATAACATTCATTTTATATATGATAATAGGTATTCATTATGTTCCGCTATTATAGCCCATCTAACGATTGACTAGATCATTCAGCAGCAACTTCACAACAGAGCGCATTTCAGGTCTGCTGTTAAAAATATCTAGTCTATTCATGACCTATTTTTGGACACTGCAGGGTCCTTGATTATTGCTTATTCCTTATAAACTGAAGTGCAGGGTGACGTTTATCATTGTCATGACACAGTGTCATTAGAACAAAACTACCTACGAAATTCATGTTCATTTAACCATGTATGTAGATAAGGTTGACATCTGGCAGTCACAAGATGTCGTTAAATACCGGACACTTGAATCAAGTGAAACCATGACAATCCACAGAGGGCGATCAGATATACTATAACATTTAGACTCCATAGGTGGCGCTAGTCTTTATAAAGTCTCCACGTTGCAGAGCTGTATAATTCTAGGCTTATAATTTGCAGCTCCTGAATTTTCAATTTTTCATGGGCATTATTCTGTCAGGCAATCGTTTCAGAAATTTTCCAACTGCCAAAATCTCATGCAGACAATAAACACCATATTTCTGCTATATGCCGAAATATATGATCCATCTCACGAACTCACCAAAACCTCGCTTCTTGCTATCGCTCCACAGGTCTTTCACTCCAAACTGAAAGCATTGCTCTTTCACAAATCCTATCCAAATTCCTCCTCCTCGCTTATCTCCCTCACCGTTTGAATTCTAAATACCATCCACCTTATCCGTCAGACCGTCTGCTTGCCTTACCCCTTTAGAGCTTGACCTGGAACCGATTTTGACTCCCACCGACTATCGATTTTGTTTTGACAAAGCGCCTGTGAATAAGCTGGTTCCGCAGTTTCGCTTTTTTGGCGCTGTAGGAACCTCGAGATTACGATTATGTTTGCAAACAGACTACGCAGTCAAATTTTATCTAGCAAACATTGCAAGAAGCCATAAACTCTATAGAGAGTGAGTGACAGAGACAGAGACAGAGGCACACAGATACGCCTACGGACATAGCTAGAGAGAGAGACAGACAGACAGACAGACAGACAGACAGACAGACAGACAGACAGAGATAGAGCCAGAGACATAGCCAAAGTGAAATAAACACAGAGACAACGACAGACAGATATAGAAAGACAGAGAAAGACAGATAGACAAAGACAGGTCGAGAAAAAGACAGCCAGACATGCATATAGAATGAGAAAGACAGAACTGCGACAACATAATTGAGAGGCAGGACCATCGACACACAGAAAGAGAAAGAAAGAGACAAAGAAAGAAACAAAGAGAGAGAAGAAGCCGGTCTCCATAAAACACATTAGCACCCTTCGCCCCACTCTGGTCGATGTTCTCAACGCATGCGTGAAATCCTCCATATCGCTCTTCTGCAGAAGCCCCATTCAACTTAGCTGGCGCCATCTGGCGAATGACTAATGAACCATCCTCGATCACGCTACACGCGGCGGCGCTACCATGGCAACAAGCTATATTGTTACGTCGGGCTGTTCGAGTGGCCTCCTGCTGTTAGAACTCCAGCGACCGTTGTAAACATACTCCCTCTGACTCGGCAGGTCCAAGAAAACATGACCTAGTTAGGCCTACTATCGTGGAAAAATGTAGGCCAGAAGACGGGCAGAGTTAGACCGATATAGAGTATGCAAAGTGAGCCTATTTTAAGGCGAAGTTAGGCCTTCTTATAGGCGGGAGTCGACCGTAGACTGTTCCAAATTGGCTAAATTGGGACTCGCATTAAGGGTCGTTGCGTGCAGTAAATCAAGCCAGCCGACGAATCCTCTGACGATCGTGACATTCGCAAGAGGGCGCAAGGCAAACCACTCCAGTCGCTAGATGTCCCTTCGGCATGCGTTATTGGCCGCGGCGTGGACTCATTAAGATAATTGCAGCTTCAACATATCGCCGACCCGTGGTCTCTTTGGGCCGTTGATATGACGGCACCGGATGTGACGCAAAATAACAGTAATACACACTGCGAGACAGACACATACACATCCACATACAACCACACACGCATATAAAGACTTCAAAATACTTATAATGAAAACATACATATATATATAATATATAAACGTACAAATATATGTACATGTAGCCACATACATATCCACGCACGCATACACGCACGTGTACAAATACATATACACGCACACATACACGCACAGATACAAGTACATATGCACGTACACGTACACACGCATGTACATATTTATATACATATACACATGCAACTAATCATAATAGGGGCCTACATTCACACGCACAAGAACCCGTACATATACAAATACATATACAGGGACATACAATATGTGCTATGGCCTACATATGCACAAACATATACATGCATACATATATGTACATATGCACACATAAAAATACTGCAGCGAACTTGAGAGCTAAATAAACAACGCTATATTGAGTGGGCTGATACAAGGAAGAAGTGGACGCACTTCGCAGGCATTTGGATTAATGAACAGGACACGGAGAAGCAGAGAATTAACAAAAACAAAAACCAAGACAAAAATATACGAGACGACGATACAACCGATTTTCCTATATGGATCAGAGTGTTGGACAATGCGAAAACAAGATGCGAGAAGAATTCCTACAGCAGAAATGAGCTGGTTGCTTAAGATCGCTGGAATTTCAAGACTGCAGAAAATAAGATGACATAAGACAGTCATTAGGTATTCAAACCACTCTGCTAGACAAAGTCGTTCAACGAAGACTCCGATGGTTTGGACATGTAGAGAGAATGCCAGTTGAAGAGTCCCACACACTGCGTTACATGCAAGATTTGAAGGAAAAAGACACAAAGGCAGACTAAGACTGCTCTCGATAGACAATATAAATGAGGACATAGCACCACTTGGACTAAAACTAAGGGGAGCAGTGGACTTGACAAATGACCGAATACAATGGAGATAAGTTATTCGTACACATCGCCGCCAAATGGCTGGCGTCAGGAACTGATGATGATGATGATGCTGATGATGATGACGATGACTATGACGATGATGATGACGATGATGATGGTGTTGATGATGATGATGATGATGATGATGATGATGATGATGATGATGATGATGATGATGATGATGATGATGATGATGGTGTTTATGATGATGATGATGATGATGATGATGGTGGTGGTGCTGGTGGTGGTGGTGATGATGATGATGATGATGATGATGATGATGATGATGATGATGATGATGATGTTGACATACTTGCTGTGTGAGACTGAATGAGGAGGAGAGACACTTAGACTGACAAGAAGAAACTACGAACAATAGGTAGGGAGCATTGTGAGAAAGGAACAAACCAGACAAACAGACAGAAGGGGTAAAGATAGACAGAAAAATATATAGATAGACAAACAGATGAACATGCAGGTGATATACAAATATCTGTCCTGCCATATGAACATGCAGGTGATATACAAATATCTGTCCTGCCATATGTACATAAACAGAGAGAGAGAGAGAGAGAGAGAGAGAGAGAGAGAGAGAGAGAGAGAGAGAGAGAGAGAGAGAGAGAGAGAGAGAGAGAGAGAGAGAGAGAGAGAGAGAGAGAGAGAGAAAGAAAGAAAGAAAGAAAGAAAGAAAGAAAGAAAGAAAGAAAGAAAGAAAGAAAGAGAGGGATGGAATGTAAAAGGCAGAAATGACACAACGACAGATACAAACACATACTTAGACATGCACATATAAGGGTGGAGAGACACAGAAAGAAAGAGAGACACAGAGGAAGAGAAGGAGAGACAGTAAAAGACAGAAGGAGACAGCGACGTATATAGACGAAGCGAGACAGACAGCGACAGATAGACAGAGAAACAGAGGGATGCACAAACAGGCAGACGGACAACCAGACAGAATAGTAGGAAGAGGGTAGGACGGACCGCGGCATGAACATCGATCTTCGCGGTGGGTGTGTGGACGGGTAGGTGAGAGAGATTGGGGGGGGGGGGGTGCGGAGGTGAGTGGCACACGATAGGCGGGTGAGCGACGGGATCCGAATAGCTGGGCCAACAGAGACGACCTCTGGCAACCAAAGAGGAGAAACGCCTTTCAATCGCTCATGTTCTTTGCTTTCAGTGGGGTTATTAACTTCGCCAGGTGGCGTCAGAGGCCATTTCACGGCGCATGCGCGCGTCATCCTACACGACCCGGAAATACGTTAAAATGTAAAAAGGTCAATGGGGAGATGTAGTCAGGGAGATTTATACGCACTTTAAGTGGGTGTCTGTGCTCGACGAGGTTCATGTTCATCCCCGGATGGTATTACTTGAAACGAACTGTTAAACTATTTCTCAGAAGTGACGCGAAATAAACTCTCCTGTTTTATACGATCGCTCATAAATACACCAAACTCTGCGTATCGCCCGTTTCATAAAAACGCGGAGACTGATATAACACGGTTGAACTCAACACGTCCTCATAAAACTCAGTTCTTCCTATATATGCCTTACAAGAGCGATGTAAGTAGTTTCTCCTGTATGCACTTATGACTTATTTGATGGGGACTGAGGTTTCACACCCCAGATACTTTTCCATTTTGTACCCAAAGTGAGTGCAAAGATAAGAAACTGTTATTAAAAACCGTTAAATTAAAGGACACAAAAGAGGTTGAAAGTGCATGAGATGGAGTAGACTAGGTAATCAGAGAACTCGGAGAACTGAAAATCGTCTTTTCGTAGTTAATAAACCCCAGAGAACTTCCTCTAAATCCGCGGATCTAAAAGTCATCAAGTTTTTTTCGTGTCTAGTGAACGTACGCAAAATGCGGAATCCTCCATAAACGCTTTTCTGTTTACGACCCAGGACGCTAATAACTGTCTGTCTGTCCGTCTGTCTGTCTCTCCGTCTGTCTGTCTGTCCGTCTGTCCTTCTGTCTTTCTGTCTGTCTGACTGTGTGTCTGTCTGTCGTTGATCTTGATGGATCCATCCACCATCCATTCATTCGTCCATTAATTCATTTATTCCTTTATTCTTCCTTCCTTCATTCGTCCGTCTGTCTATTATAGTATCTTGCTCGATTCATTCGTTCATTCATTCGTTCATTCGTTTGTTCGTTGGTGCATAATGCATATATATATATATATATATATATATATATAATATATATATTATATATATGTATGTATGTATGTATATAGTGCATATATATATATATATATATATATATATATTCATTATATAGGCTATATGATGGTGATCGTCCTTGTTAATGATTCTCAGACACCGTTCGCAGTCTGCCCACATTAAATCGTGTGCTATATAAGTTTGCTCAGTGGAGATATACGACGATGATGGAAGACGTGCAGAACGGCAAAACATTTACAAGCATTATATTTCGCCTCCGTCCGCGAATCGTCGTTTCATCTATGAATACGAACTATAACAGTCCCTGTATTCCTGTATTTATGGACCAAGGCGTGTGTAGTAGGTCCAGTTTGCGTGTGTGGCCCATTTTTATATATATATAATTATCTATATCTGGACACATATTTTATAAGCGCTATGTAATTATTTTGTATATATTATGTATTATCATCGTCATCATCTTTATCATCATCATCGTCATCATCATCATCATCGTCATCATCATCATCATCGTCATCATATTCATCATCATCGTCATCATCTTCATCATCATCATCGTCATCATCATCATCATCATCATCATCATCATCATCATCATCATCATCATCATCATCATCATCATCATCATCATCATCATCATCATCATCATCATCATCATCATCATCATCATCATCATCATCATCGTCATCATATTCATCATCATCGTCATCATCTTCATCATCATCATCGTCATCATCATCATCATCATCATCATCATCATCATCATCATCATCATCATCATCATCATCATCATCATCATCATTATCATCATCAGTTCCTGACGCCTGTCATTGAACAGCGTTGTGTACAAATTAATGACGCCATTTTCCTGGGTGATTTGTCAAATCCTCCTCTCAATCTTCGTCCTATAGTCTTGTAAATGTAAATGCAAATCTTCGAAATTCCTCAGCGCCACACAAAAGCCGCTCCAGGAGACTGCAGCTTATCTCACCGGCGCTGTATCAATTCAAGTCCGCTATAGCCAGGTTATTTGGTGCGTTCTTGTTACGTCCTCATTTATATTGTGTATACCTACTATTTATCTGTTATATGCATTGTATTGTCCTTGTTTATATTGTCTAATGTCTATCTGTTATCTACCTGTTAAATATTGTCCTCGTTTATATTGTCTATCCAGCGCAGTCTTTATCTGCCTGTGCTTCTCTTTCCTGCGAATATTGTTGCATGTATATTGTCCTGTGTGGGATTCTGTTAACAGGCATTCTGTGCACATGGCCAACGCATTGGAATCTCTGCTGAACGACCTTTGACCTAATCGAGTTGTTTCGATACTTGAGAACCGTCGTCTCATGTCAGAATTTCTCATCACTGTGGTCTTTAAGTATTGACATGGGACAGTTCTGCTTGAAATTCATGCATTTTTCCGTAGCCAACTCATTTCTGCTGTGAGAATTCTTTTCTCAACTTGCTTTTGTACTGTCCAGCATTCCGTATAGGAAAATAGATTGTATCATCGACTCATAATCGGTGGAGTACGGTAGCCGAATTGATACAGTGCTCAGCCTGTAGCGCGCAGAGTACGGATTCAAGTCTCCACGCATGAGGTCAGTTTATAAGGACCTTCAGCAAGTCCTTCACGCAAAATTGCTCAGCGCCATCGATGTTCTGTCGTATGTTAATGTCTGAACACCAGAACTTTGGAGGGATGGCAATTTCAAATGCAGTAACTGTTGTATTATTGCAGTGGTGGCGAACCTATTTTTAGGTGCGTGCCAAAATGCTGCTAAATCATTTTTAAAATACCGTCGCGTGCCCTTCGGAAAATTGCACAGTACATAATTATTTTTCTCATGTAGTTTTTTTTAGTTAACAAAGCATCAAAAATGAATTAACGATGTTATTTCAAAGATCGTTTTTGAATAGTGTTAAAATAAAGTCCTTCAAAAAAGAAAATTTGGATTCCTACAGGGATTTTATATTTTTAAGTTTTAAATTTGGGGGGACGCTCTGATTTCCGCGTGCCCAACAAATTTGAAAGGGTGCCACTTTGGGCACGCGTGCCATAGGTTCGCCATGCATCCCTGTATTATTGTATTATATTCTTGTACTGGTTTTCAGAAGTCATCATTGTAGTGTTCTCTGCCTTAATCTTTAGGTCGAATTTTCTATATTTCGTTTAGTCTGGGTCGGACATAGACTAGTGAGGAAGCCAGTATCGTTAGAGAATGAAAGATTATTCACCAGCCCTCCATTTAGTTTGACTGTATCGGTGTTCTGAGACTGAGTGTCATTACTGCTTATAAATTGCTATGTGAAAAAGAGTAATGATTATATTGATTAGTGTTGGTCGTAGGGGTCCACCGGAAATCGCCTCGGACATTTGCCTCGGCCGGAAATCTCGTTTCCGGAACCATTCGCCTCGTCAAATACTGTAGACGCAAATAGTTGCAAAAAATATTTTTCTTTAAAAACATTTTTGTCTTTTAAAACTTATTTAATAAACTTACGTATATAAAATTATAAATGTTTAGCCTTAAAACAATTACACATCCATTGAATTCAATTCCATTTTCTTTAAATTGTGTCAATTTATTGAATTTAGGCCTAATGCAATTTTAGAAAACTTCACAACTGCACAGAAATGACAAAATTCAAAATATATCAGTCACTTATTACAAGTACACAAATTTATTTCGATAATTTTTTATTACATGAAAATGCGAAGCTTCGAATATGGAACAAATGGTACCCGGTTCGTTTCCGGATCCGGCAAATAGTACATCCAAACATAGGCGTAGACTCTGGGGGGCAGCCGGGGCACGTGCCCCCAATAATTGAGGAGCCGGGGCAATGCCCCCCCCAAAAAATCGAGAGGGGAATTTCTTCAAAAATTAAAATATTATGTTTCAATATAGACAAATTTCTTCAGAAACAGAAAAACAGAGACACAGAACTGAAATACTATCAGAAATTCATAATGAAAACAAAGATTTATTTTTATCTTCAATTTCTTCAATATGAAACAAATTTACATGTAAACAAATCGCCCCATTTCATACGCATTAACATAACACCGGAAGCTTTTGCTGACTGTCCAGACGAGAGGTGAATTTTTTTAACATTTGGGTTTTAAACAAAAAAGCAGAAGAAAACAAAAAATCTGGTCTTAAAAAATTTCTAATTTTTTTAGAAGTTATTTGATAACATTGATTTCATGATTTTTAATTTTCGCAAATCGCAACTGAATTAAACTGAGTTGGAGTTCTTGTTCAAGCCATTTTTCATGATTTTTATGATCCGAAATCCGAAAATCTTAAAAACAACAAAAACTACGAAAACAAAAAAACGAGAAAAAAACAACAAAAAACAACTTTTCATCTTGAAAAAACTTGGTTTTTTGCCCCTCGGTTCCAGACCCCTTGCCCCCCCCCAATATTTTAGACAAGTTTACGCCAGTGCATCCAAATACTCGGATTCGGTACTCGGTGGAAAATGTCTTTCCGGTGGACCCCTAGTTGGTCGTACTCCTGTTTTCGTCTGAAAATTTTCTGTAGCTTTCAAAGTCTTGCGGATCTCCTTTCTTTTGTATATATAAGGCGACTCTGTCGACTCTGGTATTTTTTCATCTAGTTGAATTTTTCTAACAAGGTATGCCTATCACTAACAACTGTTTCTCCTCCTCCTCCTCCTTGAAGTATTTCCGCAGTGACGTCATCCTTGCATGGGGCTTTACTTTTTTCCGTTTTGCTGATAACACCTCTTACCTCTTACTGGGCAGAAATTCTGGCGTCCGTTTCTCCGCGTTGTTTACTGGCAACTCCGCGAGCACTGTAGGGTCATAATGTGTGTCGACGTTTAGTAGTTCTTCAAAGTGTTCCTTCCATCGTATACCTGTTTGCCTGCGTCGTACTCTTGTATTTCGCGATTTACGTTTCCGACTGAACAACTTTGAGTGAGTTCAAATTATCCACTAAGTAGTTTTATCTGGCAAGACTTCCTGCGTTATTATTTATCTTGAAAGCTGCCTCTGCTTTTCTGCATTGCTGTTCCATCCAGTTGTTTTTGGTCTCGTTGCAGTTTCCTACTGATTTCTCTAGTGAGTCAGTTAAATTGTTTCCGGTCTGCGCTGTTAGTCTGTTGCTTAGCAATGGTATTTCTCTCCTACAGGAGTTCAAACACCTCTTCTGAAATCCAGTGGTCTTTAGGCTTCTTCTAAGCTCGACTTGTTGTGTTGTTGGCTGCTGTTTGTATTCTTTTTTGTGTGTTTGTCCTCATGTTCTCCATGCTGTCTTGATCGTTGATCTGTATATTCCTCTCTTTCTCCTCCTCATATTTAATACTACTATTATTATTATTATTATTATTATTATTATTATTATTATTATTATTATTATTATTATTATTATTATTATTATTATTATTATTATTATTACTACTACTACTACTACTACTACTACTACTACTACTACTACTACTACTACTACTACTACTACTAATAATAATAATAATAATAATAATAATAATAATAATAATAATAATAATAATGATAATAATAATAATAATAATAATAATAATAATAATAATAATAATAATAATAATAATAATAATAATAATAATAATCGTGTTTTTTGACAAGCTCACTGACGAACCGCAGTAAATAACACTAAAACCTATGACAGTACAATTATGCAGAACTTATAGAACACACGTCTTTGGCAGCCTGTAAGGCGCCCGCCCGTCTTACAGCTACACCCTAGGGAGTGGAAGACTGAGCCGACCTATAGGGAGCTTACGGGTATCGAACCGCGTCTTTAACCCATTTACCGCCGCTAATAGAAGTAGCCACCGGATTAAGCTGTAACTGATACTAGGTCATCAATATGATGCCAATAAACTTCTGACAGTGCATTTTTATTGGAACTATATGTAGTGTCCTAGTTATAGGACGTTGCGTTTTCGCAACATCGGCGGGAAAGATGTATTTGTTTATTATAATAATGTTCTATTAGTTATCGATTGTGTTCGCGGTCATTTCAATAAAAAATGTGTGTGCTTGCTCTAAACTGAATCAAGTTCAATGTCACTTGTTTCCATGGTATTCAGCAAGGCACTTGGCGTGCATGCGATACACGTGTAGCACGTGGTTCTGTGGCACAACCGACAACACAGTCGACGACCATCTTCGTTCTTGGCTATGATGTGCAATGCTGTGCATCATAGGCGTAGACTCTGGGGGGAGCCGGGGCAGCCGGGGCACGTGCCCCCAATAATTGGGGTGGGCTGTACATTCAATACAACAAGTGTAGAATGAAGAACCAAATACCCCCGCCCCTATTTTGGACAAGTGTACGCCAGTGCTGTGCATAGGCCTACTGTGTTATGAGGCTAAACACCTCGTCATCCCAAAATTCTTAAAAGACTCGCTCTTGCTTATCACCTGTGTGATTAACTGCCACATCTTCATCTTCTCCTTGTTGACAGGGCTCAATGTAAATTTTGGTTCTTGGCATTGACGATCCTCTTTCGTTGGCTTAGAAGACTTAGGTGGCTTTGAAGGTATAGTCGTTGCTTCTTGGCCGGCAAGGGCGTTCAATCCATTGACTCTTCCATCGGCGTATGAGTATCAGACACGAGATCAGTCTGCCGCCTGGAAGACTTTGAAGATATTCTGGAACTGTGTCCTTCGAATAAACATGTTGCAGTGGTTCGTCTGACCTTTCCGCATACTGCTGCCTGGAAGACTTGTACTTTGCAGACACCCGTGGCTTTCTTCTTGACTTCGATTGCGTTTCACGCGAGGTATGCCTAGTGGGCGGTGACCGTTGGTTTGACATTGATGCATCAGTGTAATTGACTTCCACATGCCCGGTAACGTCTTCTGGCATCACATCGGTAGTCATGAGCTCATTTTCGTCAAAATGTTCGCTATCGCTTTGCTAATCAATTTAGGATGGGGGTGGTGATATCATCTTCTTCCATTATCACTGGGACGGCCTCCCTCAAGCAATAGAACTTCTCCCTCAGCCTCCTCTGAAAAATTCTATGTGCATCTATCAAAAGTATGCCCAATGAAGAGTGGCAGCACTGAGCACGCCATCAAATTT
The DNA here is from genome assembly GCA_963556255.1 of Allolobophora icterica. Lineage (NCBI taxonomy): Eukaryota > Metazoa > Annelida > Clitellata > Crassiclitellata > Lumbricidae > Allolobophora > Allolobophora icterica. The sequence goes on along the minus strand of OY744603.1, from coordinate 80,322,514 downwards.
TATGAATCACTAAACTGAAATTGTTGTAAGTAATCGTAAACTGACATAAGTTTATCTGAATCACCCGATGTCACACTGTGCATATCGTTTTCCGCCGAAGTTGCGAAAACGCAACAATGTGTATATATCACATTCCGCCGAAGTTGCGAAAACGCAACATCGAAATTTTGGACATTGGGGTATCGGCATATAATGAGACATACTATTAATAAACAAATAATATTAAATACTCACCTAAGTACTTCAAAAGAGACAGGATCGCTTCTGGGAAATATAACGTCTTATGGCAGAAAAAAATCTTGAACAAAACCACTAGTTAGACGTCAAAAACCACGAATTTTGCGCTACTAAAAAAAATTGCAGACAACAGCAAAGAATATATTTTTGATACCAGCAGACGTATTGGACACCCAGGAAGTAAGATAAAAAGAATTTGCGTGAATTTTTCGTGTCTTGATTTTTTTCCAAATTTCCAAACAGTGCGTTGCGTTTTCGCAACGTTGGCGGCAAATGGGTTAAAGATCTTATGTTCTTCTAGCAAGAGTGTTACCATTCATCTATCCCCCTCGGGATAGGTGAATTATGTATTACGTCTTCAGCTTGAAGGTTTCACCGGTTGGACTCGTGCCATCAGCGATTAATAGCTTGTGACCTGAACTAATCTGCGCCTGGAGTCATCTGCAGTTTGTCATAATTGAGTTCCATTTTGTGGCTAATATGACAGCGTCGTTCAAGTTATGTGTCCCCGTCGTGTGATGTTCATGTCCAGTTCCGTTATGGTTTCTTTTGTTTGAAGAAAGGATTAATTAGTTTTAGATTGTTCGCTGCACAGAACCGAAAAAAGTTTCTCCCCGCTGTCATTCATGTCTCCCTATCCAATTTTACTGATGGTGTCTCTCCAGGTATCGCTATATCTCTACCGACCTTTGCGTTAAAATCTCCCGCAATGACGACTATGTCGCGTCTGGGATTTGTGTGTATATCGTACTATCCGATGTCCGCGCATAGCCTTGGATGACTGTCATCTTGATAAACTCGGTGTTAAATCTTGCTGACCTTAGTCGTTGCGATATCAACTTGTACCCTATCATTGCTTGTTTTGCTATATTGCTCATAGTCATCGCCACTCCCTCGTGCAATTGGTTGTCTTATCTTCGAAATGCTAGAACTTTATTCTGATCATGGTGGTAAAATTCCCCCTTTCAGCACCATATTGTCTCGCAGAGTCCCACAATGTCTCTCAACTGTATCTTTCTATTTCTTTAACTGCTAAGTCCAGTGTATAACACTGTAGAGTCCCGAGGTTCCAAATACCCAGTGCCGTTTTAAGGCCTAGGCACGCGAGGCACCTGCCTAGGACCCCGTGCAACAGGGGGCCCCGCGACGGCCCAGAAACAAAATAGCAATATTAAGTTCTGTTCTAACAAGTAGCAATTCTGTAAAGCAAAGTGAGAACTAAGAACAATAACACATTTTAAAAACAAACGTCTGCTGCGGTCTGCATTTTTAGTTAAATAAATTATTATTGGTAATAAACACAGTTGCTACAAAAGTTGGACTGAAATAACTACAAATGCTCATCAATCTGCTCTATGCACAACTGGTTTAAACGGTTGGAAGAATGCACTGACACTTCTCAGCGAACCTGAAAATGGTGAGGGTAATCGAAAGTGCATGATAAGTTACACCGTGCGTGTTAGAAAAGTCACATTGATACGCAATTAATGAAGAAATTAAAGTGGAATATTGGCGTGATGTTCTGAAGCGGGTGGTGGCTGTAGCGAAGTTTTTTCATCCATGCATATGGCTTGTCTTTTAGAAGTGACAATCAGATTCTAGTTTCACAGCACAATGGAAATTATTTGGGAAGCTTTGAATTAATTTGCAAATTCCACCCATTTCTCAGTGAACATTTGAAGAGATACGGCAATGCTGGAGAAGGTTACCCAGAGACCATCGAGTGACTAAAAGAAATATGCGAATTACTTTTCTGGAATGTCCTGCAAATGACACTGTAATGGATGTGAGAACGAAATTCGATTATTCCGGCCTACTTGCCAATTATCGAATCATTGATCACTGAACTAAACAGATGTGGAGAAGCTGAAGAAATCAGGAGCAGATTCACATTCTTAATCAAACGGTCCATTTTAATGCTGAACAAATAGCAGAATACAGTGAAAACTTGCAACGTTCTATCCTCAAGATCTTGACCAACACGAACTAATTTCAGAATGTGAACATCTTTTAAAATATTATTTGTCAGTATCATTTGCAAAAACATCAGTGCCATCTATGTCCATAATCTATGCCATGATAAAGAAATGACAACCTGGAATCAAAGTTTCCAAACGTTGAAATTGCAATAAAAATGGGTCTGTCAATGATTGTGACAAACTGTAGGCCTACGGGTGAATGTTCTTACTCAAAACTTAGGCCCTAAATTAATCAAGAACGAGCTTCGCAACCGTATGATGCAAGAACGATTGAACTGCGTTTGTCTGCCATGAGCATCAGCTAGATGTGTTGGAGTCTTTGAATTTCGATGATATTATAAGAGACACGAAAGCGATGTTTGCAATAAAATACAGTGACACAATCTTGTCAATCCATGTATAGCAAACATTTACTCATTATAATCTCACTTTCAATTTGTATAACGAATTAACAATGGAAACTATAGCATATGTTAAACTAAACTTTTATTTTACACTTGTAGTACAAAGATTGCTGTGTTAGTTAACAAAATGACACATATGCACATGCAATGCATTAATGCAATATTTGAGACTGAGAGATTAAGGCAAAAATCGGGTTACGTTTAATGAAGGTTAGCAGGGTTTGTGGACTTTGTGCGGATTGTGCCTATAGGGCCTCCAAACTCCTTAAAACGGCTCTGCAAATACCTATTAAGCTTACTATGTCTTCGAGTCTGAGTTTTACTTTTCTAATGCAATCCTCTTTGGCGATTTTAGTAACGGTAGTCATAGTAACGGTAATTGTAGCAACGGTTTTTGTTGTTTCCGTTATCGTCATCGTCGTTACTCTTGTTGTAGCTTTGTTGTTGATAGCAAATTTATCACATTCGGTTCCAGTACTCTGACAGGTTGCTCGGTCGTTGGTAACCCAGGCGTCGTCCCAGCATGCAGGTGTCACTGTAAGTCATAGTCGTAACTTTGCATTGTGGCAGAGGTCGGTCACCACCATATTTAAAATCGGTCGCGACAGTCACACCATTTTTTGACCATGTGCTGAAATTTTTTTGGGATATGACGTGCTTATGAATTGATATGGTTTGCAGCATGTTAATGTAACGACGATCAACGGCGATGTTTTTTCTTCCATAGTTAACTATCGCAATGGCGATGGATGCTTTCAATTTAGTTTTGCTTACTTATTGTTTTGTGTTGCATAAATTGGTGACGTCATCCACCTTCTTGTTGTTAAAACCGAAGGCGATTCTTACTCCCAAGTTGCGCCCTTCGTTAATCTGTGGTGTTCTTCGGGTGCTTGCCAGTTCTCCCTTACTAAGAGGACGGCCAGATCATCGGTGTTGATCCTGATGTCTTTCTTTCAGGCACTCATCTTGCCAGCAAAATAACATAATTTTTATGAAAGGAAATGCACGAATATGCCCATAGAAATGAGTGTATATACGAATATACAATGTCACACACAGACACACACAGACACACACACGCACACGCACACGCACGCGCACACACACACATATGCATATCAATTTTCTGCAAAATGGCAACGGACAAGAGGTGCGAACGCTGTTAAACCAACAAGTGGAGCCTGCATGACGCTGAAGTATCGATAAGGTTCAAGCACAATTATCGTGCGCGTTGGGTAAACGAAAGTGGAAACTGGAAAAGAGGGAGACGGAGCAGGAGAAAAGGAACAGGAAGAGTAGGAGGAAAAGGAGGAAGACTAGAAGGAGAACTTGGCAGAGGAGGAGAAATTCTGTGTGGCATCTAATGGATTTTCCGTGCAAAAATTAGATAAGCAGACAGAGAGAGAAAGACAGACAGACAGATAGAGACAGAGACAGAGGCAGACAGAGAGACAGACAGAGACAGACAGAGACAGAGACAGACAGAGAGACAGACAGACAGAGACAGACAGACAAACAGTCAGACAGAGACGCTTAGAAGCTGGAACAGTCAGTTATAGAGACATAGATAGAGAGGCATAGGGACAAAGAGAAAGACACAGACAGAGGCAGAGGTGCACGGGAGACAGGGAAATGAAGACAACGAACAGGCAAAGTAGAGATTAATGTCAACTCTAGGGCGGTCGATATCTGATAGACAAACGCTCATGAAACTGTATATATACATACTTATTGTGTATGCATATATTATGTATGTATATATATATATAGACGTGTATACGGTTTCTACAGGAGCAAGCAGAAAACTAAGAAAGGGTAGGGTCACTGAAAAGGGAAGAGGGAAATGGAGAAGATATTATGGATGATATAGAAGATGCTGAAGTAAGCTTACTTAATAAATATTTATTGCTCAGTGCTTACGATGAAAGAATTAGAAAACATCCCTGAGCCCACCCAAACAATTTTTGGACAGTGATGGTAAAGGATTAACACAGATACTGTTTACTAAGGAAAATGTGGAAGAATAGATGAACTGTGTCCTAAATTCTTATATGAAGTGAGGGAAGAAACTGGAGAGGCATTAGCACAGATCTTCAGTAAATCATTACAGACTGGAGACGGATCACGGGAATGGATAGATGCATCCTTAATGCCATTCTTTAAAAGGGGAAACAGAAGTGAACCATGTACCTATAGATCAGTCATTTAACCAGTATTGTGTGCAGTGTCATGAAGATAATTGCTAAGGATACAATTATAGTGGAGCACTTGAATGAGTATAATATTAATATGAACAGTCAACATGGATTTACTAGAGGTCACTCGTTTTTGCCTAATCTGTTAGAACTCTTTGAGGAGATCTGTGAGAGGATAGATGAGGGAAAACCTGTCGCTGTAATTTATCTATAGACTTTGTCAAGGCATTTGACAAAGTACCTCATGAAAGGCTGGCCAAAGCAGGCGGGATTAGACGACAGGTACTAACATGGATTCAAAAAGGTTATAAGGTAGAAGACAAAATGGGCAGAGGCATTCTAGCTGGACGACAGTGCTGCAGGGTGTATACAGTGCCACAAGGATCAATGCTTGGGCAACTGCTGTTCATAATTTTTTATAAATGACATAGACGACGGGATTTTATCACAAAATTCTAAGTGTGCAGGTGATACAAAACTCTGTAGAGCAGTGGATGATGAAGAAAAAGCGGAGATACTGTGGGAATATCTAAGAGGAATGTTCAGATGGTCTTTGGTCAAAGGACTGGCAGGGGCGTTTTATTTGGGAGAATGCCAAGTGCTGCATCTGGGGAAGAGAAACAAAGAGTTTTCATATGAAATGAAGGTAAGGTATTGAAAGTAAGTGAGGAAGAAAGGCATTTTGGAGTGATTATGTAAAAAAAAGTGCTCGACCTTCAAGGAAAGGTGTTGAAGCATCATAGTAGTGACATGGATACAACAATGAGATTGTACAAATCACTGATTAGGCATCCAGGAGTGCCATTCATACGTGAAACATGCCATTGAAAATGCCATTTCCTGGGTGCGGTGTGCCATCCAGTTTTTTTCAATAAACAAATATATATTGAACAACTAGAGGAACTGCAAAGAAGAGGTACACAAATGATTAAGGGAAGAATTTGAGCTACGGAGAAAGGTTGAAAAGGCGTGGACTAACAACATTATAGAAGGAGGAGCAGAGGAGACCTACTTAGCGCCCAACAAGGTTATCACTTCAAAGGAGGCAGTGCAGTGGGAGAGGTTCTTTGAATTACCACCAAACAAGGCGACTCGGGGACACATGTATAAATGATTTAAGAAAGCGAAAGGAACATTAGGGCAGACATCCTTCAATGCAAGAGTTGTGGACTTGTCGAATGGTTTAGATGATAGTGCTATTTCAGTAGATACTATTACAGCTTCTAAGGGGAAGCTAAAAGAGATGGGCTATTAAGATTTAACTTGCAGAGGCTTTAACACAGACTACACGGAACCACTTAATACCTTTGTTATGTTATGATTTGTTATGTATGTTATTGTATATGACGACCCTCATATAATTTATGCATATCATATGTCGTATAGATATCACATATCATTATATATACACATACATATACTTAGACATGTATAATATTTCAATATACCTGATGTATATACTAGATACAGACAGAGACAAAGACAGGGACAGAGATAGATACAGCAACAGAAGCAGAGACAGACAGAGAATATCATTTCCATCTGTCTTCGCCCATTCTCTCTCTCTCTCTCTCTCTCTCTCTCTCTCTCTCTCTCTCTCTCATTCTTTCTCTTTCACCTCTCTCCCGTCTCTCTGTCTATATCCCTCTTTCTCTCTCTCTCTCTCTCTCTCTCTCTCTCTCTCTCTCTCTCTCTCTCTCTCTCTCTCCTCTCTCTCTCTTTCTCTCTCTCTCTCTCTCTCTCTCTCTCTCTCTCTCTCTCTCTCTCTCTCTCTCTCTCTCTCTCTCTCTCTCTCTCTCTCTCTCTCTCTCTCTCCTCTCTCTCTCTTCTCCTCTCTCTCTCTCTCTCTCTCTCTCTCTCTCTCTCTCTCTCTCTCTCTCTCTCTCTTTGTTTACCTGTATGTCTCTGTCTCAGTTGTCAGACTCTCGGCCTTTCTTTCAACAGGGGTCGCTATCTCGGGATGAAGAAATGGACATTAAGTGGTTAGGTGTCTCATTATCAGGCACCTCGGTGTTATTGAGTGAAGGAAGTTGTCACTGAGTAGTAAGGAATGGAATGGAAAAAGAAAAAGGTAGCAAAGGATGTAGAAGCAAAATGGATGGGGATGGATGGATGGAGAGGGGAGCAAGAAATTAGGCAGCAAGGGATGTAGAAGTATATGGATGTGAAAAAGAGTGAGGAGCAAGAAATGATTGGAGTAAGAGGGGGGAGCAAGAAACAAGGCAGCAAGCATGAGCAAGGGCCACAGGAGCCAGAGAAAGTGAGCGCGAGCACGGATGGGGAACAAAAGAGGCAGGAGGCAAAAAGGAAAAACAAGAAATTCGAGTCGGGCACTAGGGACATATCTATCGCAGCCAAAGTCACTTACGGACTGATCTTCTGGGTATTGACCCGATTAGATTTTGGTGTTGGTTTGCCATCAGTTGATGTGCATTTGACACCGGCGCGAATAGAAGTTACTAATTACAATTACAAAGAGAGCACAGCACGCAGAGTGGAGCAGTTGAAGACATCAAGTGGATATGAGCAAAGATTGAGCAACCAGAGGCAAGTGAAGAAAAAGAAAGACAAGTTATAGGATATACTTGTATGTGTGCCTCATTCTTGTGGCCCACATACATGTACAATCTGCGTCACGTGATGTGTGCTTAGCCAATCAGCCATCGTGATCCACTTTTACAGATGTTTACGGCGGGCCTGAACATTTATTGATAGTGGAGGGAGGTGGTAGCGGAGAAGGAATGGTAGTCGAGAGTAGGTAGTAGTGGGAGGGAGGGATTGCTGATGTCTTGGAATTGGTTGTTTTTTTGCGTAAGGACGACAAATCTGTTTGTCTTGGTTTCCAGGACAAATTTAAGATCGAATTCGAGTGGTTTACTAGGAAGAACAATATGATCCTATGTGAGCAGATGGACGGCGGGTGGGTGGATGTTTCAGTGGAGAGATCGATGGATGGTAGGTGGATGGATGAATGTGTGGATAGATAGATGAATAGATTGAACGATAGGCGGATGTATGGAAGGAAGGAGAATTGATATAGATGGATAGACGTATGTACGATTGTACGCATATGTGTTTGTGTTTGAATGGATCTACGGACGGGCGGAAGGATGGGTGGATGGATGGACGAGTCGATGAATGGATGGATGAATGGTTTATGTGGGTGGGTGAGTAAATGGATGGACGGGCTTATTGGTGGATGGATGGATGGATGGATGAATAGATAGGTGGGTGGGTAAATGGATGGACGGGTGGATGGTGTGGATGGATGGATGGATATATGGATTGGTGGGTGGGTGAATAAATGGACGGACGGACGGGCGGATGGATGGATGGATGGATGAATTGATAGGTGGGTGGGTAAATGGATGGACGGGTGGATGGGTGGATGAACGGATGGATAAATGGATTGGTGGGTGGGTGAATAAATGGACGGACGGACGGGCGGATGGATGGATGAATGGATAGGTGGGTGGGTGAGTAAATGGATGGACGGGCGGAAGGATGGGTGGATGGATGGATGGATGGATGGATGGATGGATGAATAGATAGGTGGATGGGTAAATGGATGGACGGGTGGATAGGTGGATGGATGAATGGATGATTAATGAATATAATGGACACATGGACGGGAAGGACGGATGAATGTAGGCAGGCAGCGATGAAAAAGGTAAGAGAGGCATTAAAGCAGCAGGCACACAGACGTAGAGACAGAGCGAAAGAGAAGCAGAGGGACTGGTATACGTTTTGCCACAAGTGGGGCGGAAGAGCGAAAAATTGGAGACAAATTGTCGGACAGAAGTGAATCGAAGGAAATTGTGTCGTCTGGAATGAACGGATGGATGAATGGAGAGATGGAGCAAAGGTCGAGAAGTGGAAGAGCGGCGGATGGCACAATGAAAGCTGATGATCTAAGCAGATGCTCCAGCGGCAGCAGTTTGCCGACACGGCGAATTAACTGACTAATCTGCTTCGGTGATCAGCTGGTGGTCTGAACGAAAGATCGATTGGGAGATGGAGGGGAAGAGATCGATCGATCGATCGACTGGCTGGCTGATCTGATTGGTTTATAAGGTGGTTGATTGTTCACTTCTTTGGTTGAATGAACTGATTGCTTCGTAAAGTGATTGATTGGCGGCTCGCTCATGACTTGTGACGGAGGGGTTTATATCGCATTTATGTATCCCTTTGGGGCCGCCCATTGCTACCAATAGCTAGTATCAGTCTAATTGTGCCTAAAAGTTGGAATTGTGATTTTGTTGTTATTGGTCGCAATAAACCTTTTTTTATATAAAATTCATTTAATTCTGTAGTTATTTCATTTGTTTATTTGTTGATCTTTTAATAGCTTAATTAATTCGAGTATTTCTTTATTTATATATAGATTTACTATCGACCCTTAGATATTACTGGCATTCACTAACAACTGATTCTTTGCTCAAGTCTGTTTGTAACGTGCACAACTTAGATACTAGGAATATCCTGCCACTGACAATATTCATGTTGCGCAGTTTAATAACGACGCCAACGGCGCGCCATAGTATCACATACGCGAGCGTGGGCGTCGTCTCTCTCGCAGTTAATTATCCCGGGCCAGGACAAGATGGCGGCGATTGCTTCTGTAAACACTTAAGAGCTTCGCGGCCAATGACGTGAGCTGTCGCCTCGTTATACAAAGGGGACCGTAGTGGGCTGCAATTAGACACTGATTTTTCCATTCGAATAGCATGAAGTCAACTACTGACAGATGATGATGATGATGATGATGATGATGATGATGATGATGATGATGATGATGATGATGATGATGATGACGGCGACGGCGATGATGATTATAATGATGATGATGATGATGATGATGATGATGATGATGATGATGATGATGATGATGATGAGGACGATGATGATGACGATGACGATGAAAATAATAACAATAATAACAGCAGGATTACGACTAAGAATAGCACCCATGCAGCAGCCGGCTGGGCACTGCGCTATGCGAAAAACAGACACGTAAATGTGGTGCGTTAATATAACCCAAGGGCCATCACGGATTCTCTTGTGTCAAAACAGCGGAAAAGCAACAACGACATGACATTACCATTGACGTGTTTGGTGGGCTTTCACTAGAACCAAAATCCCAGCCATCAAAGAGCCCAATGGCTTCTCCATATCTGGTCCAGAAGTCGTTGTTGCTTGGCGTGGGATGTCAATGTGCCGGATACATTCGCAGCATCATTCGGGAAATTTATCATCGCAAAATGCAGGTGCTGCTGCGGAAAAAGCAGCTCATAATAAGGAATGTAAATATGCTGTTATTCACAGACACACCGTTTCGTCCCTGTTGCAGTCGAGACCGCAGGAAACTGGATCTGCGAGTCACTTGAGTTTTTGTCCAAGGACTAATAGGCAAGATTTCAGCTGTGACAGGTGATCAGCGTGAGACCAGCCATCTACTCCAGAGCTTATCAGTTGCCTTTCGAATTGGAAATTCCCTATCTGTTTTAGGCAACTCAGATAGGAACAATCAGGAGACCGATTAGCCAGGACTGAATGACGATAGTAGTAGCAGTAGTAGTAGTAGTAGTAGTAGTAGTAGTAGTAGTAGCAGTGGTGGTGGTGGTAGTAGTAGTAGTTGTAGTAGTTGTAATAATAATAATAATAATAATAATAATAATAATAATAATAATAATAATAATAATAATAATAATAATAATAATAATAATAATAATAATAATACTATTAATAATAATAATGATAATAATGATAATTATTATTATTATCATTATTATTATTTATGATAATTGTTATTATTAATGATAATAATAATAAAAATAATAATAATAATAATAGTTATTATAATTTTAGTAGTAGTAGTAGCAGCAGTAGTAGGCCTAGTAGTGACAAATAATATTAATGTCGAAAATGAAACCCACTTATTAGAGCGGTTGGTAGTCAAGCAACGCGATTGCAAGGCACTTAAAAGACTCTATTAATATCAAGTGTTATGATAAATTACACCTATGTATGCATACATATATACATACAAACATGCATGCATACATACATACAAGCATACATGCATATATACGTACGTACTAACATACATGCATATATACATACATACATATATACATTCATACATACATACAGACATACATATATACATACATACAAGCATACATGCACATGTACGTGCATACTAACATACATGCATGAATATATACATACATACATACATATGTAAGTACCTTACGTACGTACAGCAAACATACATGCATACATACATACATACATACATTGATACATACATACATACATACACGAATACATACATACATACATACATACATACATACATACATACATACATACATACATACATACATACATACATACATACACACACACATACGTACGTACATGCATATTAACATGTATGCACAACACACACACATACATACATGCATACAAGCATAACAGTAAAACTCTACCGCCATACATACATACAAACATACATGCTCCAAGCGGACCGCACTATTTATGTATCCCACCCCGTAATTTCGCATCCTGGATCCGCCCTGTTATGATATCTGGGCTTCGGTTAAGTAAGCAGCAGTGCATTAAGGTAGGATTGTTTAAACAGGTGTCATGTTGTTTTTGCGTAATAGTCCTTCCGTCCTGTTTGCTTTTCAGCCCAAAGACCCTTCAGACATTCAAAGCCCTGGACGACGCTTCGAATGGGTTGCCATGGTGATACGTAAACAATCGACCGCTTCCTCTGTATATAAATAAACACACACGAGCGCTCATAATTAATTACTATACATAAATTTATATATATATATATATATATATAGTACATAAACACGCTATATATAAATTAGATATTCATACATTGATGCATACAATCATACATACATACATACATACATACATACATACATACATACATACATACATACATACATACATACATACATACATACATACATACATACATACATACATACATACATACATAAATACATACATACATAAAATACATACAAACATACCTACCTACCTACCTACATACATACATACATACATACATACATACATACATACATACATACATACATACATACATACATACATACATATATACATACCTACCTACCTACATACATGCATACATACATACATACATACATGCATACATACATACACATACACACACATAAATATAACATTCCGTTTGCTTATACAACTAATTGTTACGACGCCGATGATGATGACAACGACTACAATGATGACAACAGCAACGACGACGTTGACGATCGCGATGATGACAACGACAACGATGATGATGGCAAAATATATAGGTTTGTTGAAGCCCAACTTCCGGGTCTGGGTCTGACGCAGTCCACTTGAACATCCGGGAGAGAGGCGGAGAGGGAGGGAAGTGCAAAGAGCGGGAGGGAACAATCCTCTGCCCTCCCCTCCCATCGATAGATTCGCCCAGAGGTCGGCCTTCAATACACCACTCGACTGGCTATCAACGGCGAGGTTCCATTAGGCGTCCAAGGGACGTACTCCACTTCTAACAATAGACTTCAACCATATTGTTCTGTCACAATGACGTCGCATCGATTGTCACCATATACGCCGTCTGACTGTAGATTCAGCATCCGATTCTGTAAACAAATAACCAATTATTTATGTAGGAAATATATACATGCATGACCATATATATATAGTCAAGTCTTCATATACAATTATATGTATATATATATACAATCAATTATTTATATATATATGCATAGAGTTTGTTATATGTATACATCGATGTACAAAAATGCTATGGAACGTATATATAGGCCCATTTTATATGTAATGTAATGTAATTAGTAACTTCTATTGCGCCGGTGTCTAATGCACAAGGCATCAACCGATGGCACACAAAAACCAAGCCGTAATCAGGTCAAAATCCAGAAGGTCAGTCCGTAAGACAGAGAGGCAGCCTATGGTAGATAAGCAATTTGAAAGAGATAAGTTTTAAGTTGAGAACGAAATGACAAAAGCGACTGAGCAGAGCGGACAGACACAGGAAGAGAATTCCTATGCCTATATAGTATATATATGCCTATATGCAGGCCTATAGATAGGACTATTATTCAAAACTTAATCCTAGATATAGGGCAAGTTAGGCAATTTTCCTCGTAATTTATAATATTGCAATGCTCCTTAGTGTTCAGTAAATTGGATATTAAACATAAATTATATAATATTATACATTCATGTTATAGTTTAACTAACACTAAAACGGTGTTAATACTAGTTGTTGACTAACTCTGACTAACGAATAAATCGGTATGCACGACGGTATAACGCGTTTCGCCCGGACCCGCGTTAGAACGTGCACCTCTGAGCCAGGCGTAGGTGCTACTAGGTGGACTAGTCCTAGGGTAGGTGAACTATTCCTAGGGTAGGTGGACTAGTCCTAGGGTAGGTGGACTTTTCCTAGGGTAGGTGGACTAAGGTATATATAGACTATTCCTAGGGTAGGTGAACTATTCCTAGGGTAGGTGGACTAGTCCTCGGGTAGGTGAACTATTCCTAGGGTAGGTGGACGAGTCCTAGGGTAGGTGGACTATTCCTAGGTAGGTGGACTAAGGTATAGATAAACTATGCCTAGGGTAGATGGACTAGTCCTAAGGTAGGTGGACGAGTCCTAGGGTAGGTGGACCATTCCTACGGTGGGTAGACTAGTCCTAAGGTATGTGGACTAATCCTAGGGTAGGTGGACTAGTCCTAGGGTAGGTGGACAGGGTATAGATAGACTATTCCTAGGGTTGATGGACTAGTCCTAAGGTAGGTGGACAAGTCATAGGGTAGGTGGACTATTCCTAGTGTAGGTGGACTATAGTCGTAAGGTAGGAGGATAGGGCAGGTGAACTTGTCCATAGGGTAGGTTAAAAACAAAATGGCGGCTGTCATATTTCGTAGATCTGACGACGTTTTTGACGCCAAAGAGAGTATTTAGAATTCTTTGGAATCCAATCGCCTCTATCTCACCAATAAGATTACCGATAAAATTCAAAACAATAATACTTTAAAGTAATTTTTTCCGAAATTACTTTAACTTAAAATGCTACGATTGAATATCACTCGTCTCTGAATCGACCGTCTCATAGAGTTGGCGTGTTAGCGACTTGATATTTCTCAGCCTCGGCATATGAGGACCGGTAGCCAGACTTCTCCTTCATCGTCTGATTATCCCACTGACAGTGTCTGGGTCGGTATTACACAATGCAGGTCTAGCATAAATCTGGAAAAAAAATTCTGCCATGGCGGGGATTTGAACCCCAACCTCTCGGCTTACAATCCAGCACGCTAACCACTTTAGACTAATGCGCACAATACGTATATATAAATATAGAGCCGTACATTGCAGCGGCTAATGCATGTATCCATTAGATATGAGCTTTCTTTCACGTGGCCTCAGATTTATGGCGCGCCTTTTGTCCTTCTACAGTATAATGTACTTGCTGCAATTGTATGCAAGTCATCATATTTTTATACGGTGTCATATTTTGGGGTCGTAATGGGCGTACGACCCCATACGCTTGCCAAACCGACGCATTGCATATATAAGTCTTGCTATTAAGGCCCACTGTTATTTCGTCCCGACTCGATTTTTCATATCCTAGATATTCCCTAATGTGTGCCTGTCTGAATGTTTGTGTGAATCTGTATGTATACGTGTGTGTATCTATGCATGTATGTATGTGTGTTCGTTCGTATGTGTGTATGTATGGGTGTGTCTATGTGTGTGTTTGAAAGCACTTAATACAACGCTTATCAAGAACCTTTCAAGAACGATGATTTATTGTAATGCTAATGTTCTTTTAAGATCTGAACAGCTCAGGTCCTTTGATAAGCTTCTTAAGCGTCTGTACAGTAGGCCCTATACTTTGTGTTTTATGTTACGGTCTCGTGCTTTCCCTTGGAAACCCTATCGCCATGTCTATATAGTTTCTTAAATCCTCCCGTGTCCAGAAATAGGTACTATAGATACTTTATTAACCTTAAAAATTTTAATTAAAACTGCAAAAATTTTAATTAAAAGGGTGGGATTGTTATTGTAATTAGTAACTTCTATGGTGCCAGAGCCTGATGCACAAGGCACCAACAGATGAAGCACGAAAACCCAGCACGCGGAATCCAGAAGACCAGTCCGCTAACACAGAGAGGAAGCCTTTGGTGGATAAGCAATTTGGAAAAGGTAATACATAAGTTGAGAACGAAATCAGACAAGTGATTGAGAAAACCATCAGCATCGAGAGAGACAGACAGTCAGACAGGCAGGCAGGCAGGCAGGCTGACAGACAGACTTTATTAAACAGATAAAGACAGAGAGACAGAAGGACATTATATTCGCCGATGTTGTATCAACAAGGAAAATTGACCACCAGCTCTAATA
>OY744603.1:80194731-80297231 GCA_963556255.1 Allolobophora icterica | reverse complement strand
TATGGGAAATGTTAATCTGCTCATTCTTTGAAGGATAGGCAAAAAAAATTTGAAGAAATTATCGAAAAAACTCAAAAAACCAGCATGGGACATCGATTCTGCACTTTTCGGATAATGACCCATATACATACATTCATACATGCATAAATGAATGTAACTTACCTGCATAATTGTTAATCAATGGTTACAGGAAATAAGCAGAATTGAATTGAATTGAATACATATAATATATACATACATACATACATACATACACACATACATACATACATACATACATACATACATACATACATACATACATACATACATACATACATACATACATACATACACACACATACCTACACCCATACATTCATACACATACATACATACATAAGCACCGACGCATATATGACAAGGTCGCTGACCGTCTAGCAGTGAGATTGACCTTTTGCCCCCACTGCTATTAAACCACTCACTGTGTCTTCCTCATTCGTTCTTCAGACAAATTATCTTAATTATTCAGACGATGTCTCTCCATTCACAACGCACTGTCATAAAAATGTAAAGGCGCACAGTAAATCTTTCTACGCTTCACGCATTATTAATGCTAGTGACCATGCAACAAGAAAAGCGTTAACGTCAGGTAAGGTGAACGTCAACGACCCTGGTATAGAAACGATACGTCGTTAAACACTGTATAAGGCAAACAGACATCCAGAAAGCATGGCGGAAAGATAACCAAGTGATAAAACGTCGGCCTTTCAACGCTGGGGTACAGAGTTCGATTCTTGGTCCGCCACTGCCATTCTCGAGTAGTGCCAGTCCCAAGCCTGGGTTAAGGAGGAGGGCGACGCTAATCATCATCGTTGTAACACAGCTTTGTAAAACAGAAGCTACCTACCACTGTCTGTTGTAAATTCCGCCACACTCGTTTCCCGGTGGTGCCAGTCCAAAGCCAGGATGAAAGAGGAGACTGTCACACATCATCTTCGTTGTACCACAGCATCGTTAACTACCTAATCCTACCTATTCGAGGCGTCGTGTGGTTTTGAAGAATCACTGTTGAGACGCGTAACACATCTCAATCCTATTTTTTTAAAAGGAACGTGAATTCGCCTAAAAGCATGAGTGGCTAGGAATAGTCTTCTTCAATTGCTTGACAAATAAGACAAATGAGAAGTTTCTTAGTCTCTGTGAAGAGGCGCTATATAAATCTGGGATTACAGTACAGTACAAAGGCCTTTAGAGGTGTCCTGTAAAGCTGGTGGTTTGAGGTAGATGAGGAACAGCGTACGAAAGAGCACGGAGAGACCTCACGTCTTGTTACTTTAAATATCTTCGAAATCGGGGACTCAATCCGACGACCTCTCATCACGCGCAGGCGTCACCGAAGTAACTATGAGCTAGGTCCAGTCCACAGTAGGATATTGGCGAACTTTTCCACGGATCATATAAGTACAAGGAGCCAGCTGAGGGGTAAGAATGGGAGTTTTGTATCAAGCGATGTCTTTGTGTCACGTGGTCCTTTTGTTTGGGTGTGCGTTGTCCACAGCTGAGGTCATCTGTGTCCACTGCCAAGGTCATTTGATGAGCACTGTCAAGGTAATCTGTTGTCCACTGCCAAGGTCATTTGTCGAGCACTGTCAAGGTAATCTGTTGTCCACTGCCAAGGTCATTTGATGAGCACTGTCAAGGTCGTCTGTTGTCCACTGCCAAGGTCATTTGATGAGCACTGTCAAGGTCGTCTGTTGTCCACTGCCAAGGTCATTTGATGAGCACTGTCAAGGTAATCTGTTGTCCACTGCCAAGGTCATTTGATGAGCACTGTCAAGTTCGTCTGTTGTCCACTGCTGAGGTCATCTGTTGTCCACTCCACGTCCTTCGCCGACGTTTCCAATGAATCACAAATTTCCATCGCCAAAAGTAATTCTACAAAAGGAATCGAACAATCAGACTCGAAACCTGTCTGTCGGTCTATCTGTCTGTCTGTCTGTCTATCTGTCTGTCTGTCTGTCTGTCTGTCTGTCTGATCGTTTGCGTTCGGCTTTCTCACTGTATGTAGGTCTGTCTGTCTGTCTGTCTGTCTGTCTGTCTGTCTGTCTGCCTGCCTGCCTGTCTGTCTGTACCTGACTTTTTGCCTGTCTTCTTACTTGCCTGTCTGCCTGTGTTTCTCTCTCCCTTGCTGTACGTGTGACCGACTCTCTGCTTTCCTGTCTACTTGTCTGTAAACCTGCCTGTGTCTTTCTCTCTCGTTGCCTCTCCTTTACCAATTCCCTTTAACTCGTCTCTCTCGGTTGTTTTTTCCTCGCCATCTGTCCTCCATATCTTCCCCGCCACTTCCTCCCTCCTCGCTTCCTCTGCCCCACCCCTACTACAGGCACCCTCACTCCCTACAGGCACCCTCACTCCATACCTCCCTCTTTTCTTCCGTCTTCGACAAACCAAATGATGAATTTACAATCCCCTCGAGCGTCATGCGACGTTTCCTAAAAGGTGGATCGGTCTTGCAACGGATTTCGGCTCTCGTCCTCTCCACGGTCTGTCTCCACCAGTTTATCTGCCCGTCTGTCCATCTGTTTGCGTATCCGCTTGCCGTTCCCTCTGCCCATTAGTCTGCTTATCCGTCTGTCTATCCGTCTGCTTATCCGTCTGTCTATCCGTCTGTCTATCCGTCTGTCTATTCGCCTGTCTATCCATCTGTCTATCCGTCTGCATATTTGCCTGTCTATCCGTCTGCCCATCCGTCTGCTTATCCGTCTGCTCATCCGTCTGTCTATCCGTCTGCCTATATATTCGTCTGCCTATCCGCCTGCTTATCCGTCTTTCTATCAGTCTTTCTATCCGTCTTTCTATCCGTCTATCTATCCGTCTGCTTATCCGTCTAGCTATCCGTCTGTCTATCCGTTTGCCTATTCGTCTGTCTCCTACTTGTCCGCCTGTCCGTCTTTCTATACGCCTATCTGTCCGTCTGCCCATCCGTTTTCATATTTGTCTGTCCCTCTGCTGGTCCGTCTGTCTGTCTATCTATTATCGTGCTTCTCTTGTGGCGCATTGAGTCCCTATTGTACGGAATCTTTATGGCCTAGTCAACAAGAATCGAAGTACAGAGGCCAATGGAAAGAAAGGGAGAAACGAGGCATGAAAGAGAAAGACGAATGGCCGAGGAGAACACGAAGAATGAAGAAACGTAAGATGAAGAAACGAATCACGAAGAAACGAAGGAGGAAGAAAGCCGACGATAATGACGAAGAGTAAGCAGAGGAAGAAGCAGAAAATGGGAGAGAGAAACACTAGGGCAGAGGGTAATTACAAGGAGGAAGAGAACGAGGCAGAAGGGGGAATGGAACATTAAAGAGGAAAGAGAGAGAACAAAACGAGATTCGACATCTGGCCTCTCGTAAATTCCGCAACGCCTGGCGCTCACTCTCTCCATAATCATTACCCTAAAGCATTAACCTTCACTGTAAAAAAGGACCCCAACTCTAGCCATTACCGTAACTCTAAATCCAAGTTTGCCCTTAAATCCTTTCAAGTTCTAACTCTGATCATAAACCCGTACTAACCCCATTGTCCTTATCTATTTCCCTTATTAACTTATCTATTTCCCTTATTTTGTTTATTGCGCCTCGTTTCGCATGATCGTGTTTTGTAAGCCGCAGTGCGTCTGCAAGCGGTTCAATAAAGAACATACTTACTTACTTACCTAGCCCTGACAATGATATCAACTCTAACCCTAACACAGATCCAAAAGCCAGCCTTTACCCTAACCCTAACCCGATGCTAATTTAACCTAGTCCCAACTCTAACCCTAAATCCTTACAAGCCCAAGCTCTAATCCTAAACCCGTACTAGCCCTAATTTCCTAACGCTAACCCGTACAGTTTTACACTACCCAAAGGCAGCCTTCACCCTAACCCCAGCCTCACACTAAATTTAAATCCAACCCTACTCCACCTTCTACACTCACTCACACAGCATGACCAAGTCTTCAACTTACTCTAACCTCCAATATAACCAACCGCGACAGATCTTATTGCACCCGGTGCGGTTTGTGCGTTCCCTATTGGTGCCCATAGTAGCGCCTCCTGGTGGCTGAAAGACGCTCATCGAGAGTATTCGGTCGTAAATCGGCGGCAGACGGTGCAAGCATCGTTCACAGATGGCGCCAACAGCGTTGAAATAGAACAGGAACAAGAAGACAGAGAATTGGAACAAGAACGCCCGGAAAGAGACAGCGTGCGGTCCGCCCATCGTAGTCGCCGGAAGGGAGACAGTCGCTTCCGGTAAAGAAAAAAGAAGAAGACAGAAGAGATCAGACGACAAGAGAAAGGTAATGCTTTTCACACGTTCGTAGTTCTTGGGTTCGACTCCTGACTTCTCCTAGACACTTCTATACACTCTGATGTGTGAGTGTATTTTATGGTAATGTATGTATGTATGTACGCATGGGCGTCCGCAGGAATTTTTCCAGGAGTGGCAAAATTTCCGGGGGGGGGCAAAATTTTATAGGGGGAGCAAATGACGTTTTTTGCATAGCTAACTTACCTCAATAATTAAGTGTTTTTAACATTGAAAATCGTTATGCGACGGTTGGAATAATCATAAAACTCAAAAGATCTGATTTTCGTAAAAATATTTTCAAAATCCAGGGAGGGGCAAATGCCCCCCTTGCCCCTCCGGACGCCTATGTATGTACGCATGTACGTATACATAGAATACACTCACACACTATAGAGTGCATAGAAGAGTATAGGGAAAGTCATTAGTCAAATCCAAACACATACATACATACGTGCATTACGTGAGTACATATATTATGTGTATGTATGTATGTATGTATGCATGTATGTACATATATGTATGCATATGTATGTACGTATTTATGTTTGTATGTATGTATGTATGTATGTATGTATGTAAGTATGTATGTATATATATATATGTATGCATGTATGCATGAATGCATGCATGTATGTATGTATATATAAAATTAAGTGCCTATATATAAATATATATATACACATTATATATATATATAACATAACATAACATAGCATAACATCTGTCTTTATTGCATCCAATGACAACATTTGACAGTCATTTACAACAACCAAATTTATATATATATATACCAAGCATCAATCGAAGGCGCTGAGCGACAGTGATTGACTTGCTCAAGGTCCCTGCACAGTAACTGTTTCAGAGGCGGAGTTTCGAACCCATACTCTCCGTATTACAAGGCGATTGCTATAACCAATAAGCCTCTATAGAAGCCTTGGGTTCAACTCCTACATGTCATTTCCTCAGCCCTTCTATGTATACCATAATGAGTATACGATGTCGCACTAAATATATACGATAACGCACACTATACAAAAAGTATTATAATATAAAAAAATGTGCACACACAGATATATATATATATATATACATAATTTTTTTAATTAGCTTCCTTACTTTATAATGCAAATCGACATATACTATCGAAATCTTATGTTAAACAACTTGTTGAAATACTGTCGTTGGTGCCAATAAATGATATTGAATTGAATTCAATTCAATTGAATGTATGTATGCACAGTAGCGTATACACTTGTCCGAAATATTGGTGGGGCATTGGGTCATTCATTCTACACTTGTTGCACTGGGTGTACAGTCCATCTCAGTTATTGGGGGAGGGCACGTGCCCCGGATGCCCCTCCCCAGAGTCTACGCCTATGTATGCATATATATATATATATATATATATATATATATATATATATATATATATATATATATATATATATATATATATATATATATATATATATATATATATATATATATATATATATATATATATATATATATATATATATATATATATATATATATATATATATATATATATGCTTAAATGAGCGGTTTCCGTATTTCGACCCTGGACAACTTCCTTACGTAAACTTGTCTCAGTCACAGCGCAGGAGAATTTAGTTCTGGTGTAAAGCTGGGGAAATAAACAGCACGTCTTGCGATGCGTTGCACCCATAGACTACGGTTAAAACTGTCCAGCACACATTCAACCGCTATAGAGTAGCATTAGTAGTAGTTTTCAGTGTAACGACACTGCGTGATAACAAAGATCATCAGCGTCGCCCTCCTCCTTTATCCAGGCTTGGGACTGGCACTGCCAGAGTACGAGCAGTGGCTGAGTTAACCGCTAAGGTTATGCTATAACTACTGTTAGCTATCGTTGATGCCATAGATGTCGTTAAAGAGTTTTAATCTATGCATGAAAAGTCTAGTGTTGTTTTAATAATGTCTGAATTTTAGCTTTACTTTTAGGTTTGATTGTTAGTCTTAAATTTTAGTTTTAGTTTTGCGTCTTGGTGTTTATTAATAAAGGATAATGATTTAGCGCATATATTAAGACTTGAAGAACGCGAGTTTAAAGGTGTGTTAAACACAGTCACAATAATCGCCTGCAACTTCGCCTGCAATGAGGTAGTGCAAGTCCCAAGCCTGGATGCAAGAGGGTGCGACGATAATCATTTCTATTATTACACACCGTGACCATTAAATAATAACTAACAATTCGCTAGTGCTAGTAACCGGTTATACTACAGCGAATAAATATCATCATATAATTAAATATCCTCATATAGGATATCATTACCTCCCATGTAATAATCTAACAATTGAACAACTTTGCCGCCATGCTGATGTTGCCCTGTTTTCGGCAGGCCTTTGCAATCCAGGTCATGTCTTGCACAAGCTGCTTCCACCTGTTAAGCCGATGGTTTATGGTTTAAGGCCTAGATCCAATGACAAGGCTTTACCGCAAGCCGACAACAGCATGAGAAAAACCTTTATTGTCAGAATTCAGAATGCTGTATACTTACTAACCCACTGGACCTATGCCATATATATATATATATATATATATATATATATATATATATATATATATATATATATATATATATATATATATATATATATATATATACATACATTCATATTATAGTTAATGCTATGTATATATATATATATCGATGTTTATTAACTTTAGAAGATCTATTTAACAGACGTTGTTCACCAGAGTGCTGTTTGTCAGCCGGTTTAATAAAGAATATACTTACTTACTTACTTAAAACTGTGAACAATTTCTTACTGTCAACTATCGCTGATGTCATAAGATGTCGTTAAACTGTTTTAATCTATGCATGAAAAGTTCGCCACTGGCATTTTCGGTGGTGCCAGTCCAAAGAGGAGAGGACGATGCTAGTTATCTCCGTTACGACCAGTGAGTTATACACTTAAACCCTTACACCTCAATTGTTACAAAACAGCGATGTTAAACAGAAAAATCTAGGCCTACTACTGTGGAAAGATAATTAAACGCATCAAAGTTGTTTGCTGACGATAAGATGAAGTTGACGTCAACGGCTCTGACAGCTATAAGATGTTTTTAAACACTGGATATTAATTTCGGAAAATATAGCCCACGGGGCCAAGGATGATGGCAGCCGCTCAAGTAAATACCGTTACACATAGATTTGGTTAACTCTTCGCAAGATGACTACGTTTCTTTAGACACCTTTAAATCGCTTTCATCCGACGTAATGTAGGCTACTCGTAGATTTCGTTGAGTCGCATATCCAGGCTAATAAGGCGAGAAGTATACAAACGAATTTTCCTATAGATGTGAACGGATTTTGCTGCCACAAGATGTCGTTAAACTGTAGATCTATTCAATCGATATGTTTATGAACCATCAATCGATCTTTCAAGGTTATGTAATGCATGCTACTAGATGTCGCTAAATGCTGACGCTAGGCTTACTAGCAATGTTACCGGTCTGTGTAGGCCTACCTTTAAATCTCCTTTTATCAACGCTGAAAAGTCGACATTTTTGTCCAGTATAATGCAACTGGAGTAAGGTAAGGTCGATGTAAACGGCCCTGGCAGACACAAGATGTCGTTAAACACTGAATGCTATTGTTAATATTACGCTTCATTTAGACACCTTTAAATCGCTTTCTTCCGACGCCATATACTTTAATCATAAGCGCAAATTTCGTTTTGCTGTTTTCTCATTCAGCCGATAGCTAAGGTCGGCGTCAAATGCTGAGGCAGCCAAAAGATGTCTTTAAGCAATGATAACTACAACTAATCACTAGTGCAACGAGCACAATATGTCTGTTCTTTTGAGGTGACGTAATGTCGACGTAAGCTATCCTGGAAGTTACAAGATGTCGCTAAGCATTGAATGTTGCTAGCAACGTTACGCTCTGTATGGATACCTTTAAATCAATTATTATCAACGCTATAAACTAGTCACACTTGTCCGCAAGACATTGTAGTAAATGAGCTGTAATTGCCAAAATAATTTCTGTCGACGTCAACGGCCTTTTTTCCTGTAAGATGTCTTTAACCTCTGGATCCACCCACAAGGCAGCGTCGGTGTCAACGGCCCTGACAGTCACAAGGTGTCGTTAAACACCTGATGCCATAAGTGTCATAGACGTATTATCTGGATAGGCCACGCACGTTTGCGTTCAAGCCACTACCTTTTATAACAGACACCAGACACTGAAGGTGGAGTAAACTAGGTTAATTAACCCCCTTATTTATTAGGGACCTCAATCAAAACTAGTCACTCCTCGATCGAGGCGTGATCCGAAGGTTGAAGAAAATGGAACGTAGAACCAGGCAATTAGAGAGGGGTAATCCCGGGATAAACCCTTCTAATCCCATTGGACTGAGCGGGTCGTTGACCGGCTATGCGATGCTGGCCAAAGTTTAGTCTTACCACCTGTGGGCAAGGATTACACGTAAACTAGCATCTGCCATGAACGTTTGGAGCAATGGGTAAACGCACCGGATGGGATAAGAATTAACGTATCACGTCGTACGTTACGTTTTAAGGTAACATGTCGCAATGGATCGTTTTTTTCTCGGACACAGTGTAGTCGCACGTGAGGCGAGAACGAATTAGCTGATGTGAGCGATTTGAAATTGTTACAGATTGAGTGGCGTTTTGTTGAGCTATAGCCTAAAAAGACAACTAATGTGTAAAGTTCTGTTTATTAATTGTGTTTTCAACTTAAAAAAGGAAACAGTTTGAAAAACGTTGTCGAATTGTGAACGTCACTCAATGGCCAGGCAATACGATAGTGAAGTTGCCTATGGGTAGAAATGGAGTATATACAGTTATATAGTAAGTGATAGGCTATAGGCAAAGGAAGGTGAGACTAGACTGTACACATCTAACACGCAGTTAAGGCATGTATGTATGTACGTCAGTATGTATGTATATATTTGTGTATGTATGTATGTAATGTATGTGTGTGTTGCATGAGTATATGTAATATGCATGTATGTGTGTGTATGTATATGCATGCCTATGCATATGTGTGTATGTATGTATGTAGTGTATTGTGTATCTATGTGTGCTTGTATCTGGTCTTTATATAGCGCCTCCTGATAGCAACAGAAGGGCGCTAAACATAGTGATCTAACACAGCGTTTCCCAAAGTGGGTTCCGCGGAACCCAAGGGTTCCGCGGGGTGATCCCAGGGGTTCCGCGAAAAGTTGTAATTTAACAGAATTTTCATTGAGAAATTTCATTGGAATAAAACATTCAAAGCAGTTGTTTTAAAATACACTAAAAGTTTTATAAAAGTTTAAAACTGCCGTCAGTCGTCTCTTTTGTATGTTAACCCCATTGAGCGAAAATCCGGACTTTCGATGCCCTTTAGCTATCCAGTAATAATATAGAATTATAGATTGTAGAGGTCACTGTAGGGACCTATGTACATAGGTTAGAGCTGTAAACTTGTGATAATAGGGACGTAGCCATCTTTGTTATCGTTACCTCGACGAAACGAATTCGAAAATGATTTTTAAAAGTACAACTGAGTCTGATAATCGTACAACAGTATTAGCAATTAATTTTTTTATTTGCTGGTATGAAAATCTGACATAGAGCGTTGGCTCAAGGAGGGAAATTTAAGGGTTCTGAGCCTATGTTCAAACTAGTACTAGTTTGTGGACTGTTTTCCAACCTTGTATGAGTTTTTAGTTGAAATGGACTGTTCTCGACCAAAATATTCGTTGAAAAATTGCAGGTCATGTTCACGACCTGGAAGCAAACTTGGTTAAATACTTTCCTCCCACGAAGGGTCATATTAATTGGGTTCGAAACCCATGCATTTAAAGTAGCCGAAAACCAGCAAGCTTTTGTAATAAAGGTTATGAACTTCTTATTGAGATAACGTCGGACTCGCAAGAACTTTCCGTGGCCAATTAAAGAATACCCCACTGTCGCGAAATGTACAGTTAGTGTGATTCTGCCATTTGCCATAACACATTTGTGCGAAACTGAATTCTCATAGTAGGCTATACTGCAACAAAAACCAAATATAGAAATTGACTAAATGCTGCACCTGTCATAAGAATTCAGCTTTCTAGCATTAAACCAAATATAAAAAATTGGCACGAGAAAAAATCACTGTACACATATTAAAACTTCATGTACTCCCAATATTGTGCTCCATAAGTCTTGGTCTTAAAAACTGTACACTTTAACATTTGACATAAGAGAATATAAATTGTTTTTACAAACTCCTTATATGGGTGTGTGCTTAGTTAGGCTTATATTAGTATGCTTCTCATGCGCTACGTATGCCTCAATACGCTTAGTTCAGGTTGGGGTTCCGCCATGATTTTAAAAGGTGACAAGGGTTCCGTGGCCGAAAAAGTTTGGGAAACGCTGATCTAACAGATCGAAATAGGTGCGACTCAAAATAGCTAGTGTTGCCTGAGCTGTTTGTGGAATAATCGTATGTATTCTTAGTGGAAACTGTTCGAAAAGGATGATCCAATGTTCCGGAAACGCCTGAAGACTATTTTATTTGTTAGCGATGGCAATGATTTGGGTCGGAAGCGCCTCTGAATCATTGAGTGGCGCTTTATAAATGTTCGATCACGATTACGATGTTCGATCACGATTACGATGTTCGATTACGATGCTTGTATGTATGTATAAAATCTATGTATACATGCATGTATGTATTTATATAAGGCTATGTATCATGTATGCAAGTAGATGTGTATATAGGTATGTATATATTATGTATCATCATCATCATCATCATCATCATCGTCGTCGTCGTCGTCATCATCATCATCATCATCATCATCATAATCATCATCATCATCATACAGGACTTGCTATGTATGCAAGTACTTTGCATTTATGTGTGTGTATATATATATATATATATATATATATATATATATATATATATATATATATACGGGCTATGGTACCGATTGATTAGTGCGCTCGCCTTGTAACGCGGAGAGTTCGGGTTCGAACTTCCGCTCTATGTTCTGTCGTATGGTCTTGTGTGCACTTCTAAGCGTTGGACAAAGGGTAACACCGATGATGATGATGATGATGATGATGATGATGATGATGATGATGATGATGATGATGATGATGATGATGATGATGATGATGATGATGTTGATGATGATGATGATGATGATGATGATGATGATGATGATGATGATGATGATGATGATGATGTTGATGATGATGATGATGATGATGATGATGATGATGATGATGATGATGATGATGATGATGATGATGATGATGATGATGATGATGATGATGAAAGTCAAAATGTAATGATGACGACGAAGTGACGACTAGGTGATTATATTCAACGACGCCAGATGGCGATACTTGCGTTTAAAAATTTAAGAGTTTTGAAATATATACTTGGTCGAATTCGCTATAGTTTTTAGGCTTCGGAGCCTTGGAAAAGATTATTATTATTGTTATTATCTTTTTCACCCGATGTAGATATAATCCATCAGGCTCTAAGATACTATCCGAAGAAAAATAACAACAATATTATTAATGTTTTTATTGCCCCAGGGTACATATGATCCGTTCGGGGACGTAGATATTAAACTATTTATTGTTCTTTCCAGGCCTCGTCCTCCGCTAAGTCGTTGAACGTGACGCGAAAAGCGGTGGCATTATAGCGCTGAATACAGATAGAAAGGCGCTGGAAGAGAAAGGTAACCTGACGCGGCTCCCCAGAGATTATTATAATTATTTTTTGTCCCCAGGTACATGTAATCCCTCAGGAGTCTAAAAAATTATGCTAGGAGCTGTTGTTGAATGTCTGAAAAATCAGGCCTCGTCCTCTGCAACATTAGTGAAAGTACCACGAAATGCGATGGCGTTATTATTATTATTATTATTATTATTATTATTATTATTATTATTATTATTATTATTATTATTATTATTATTATTATTATTATTATTATTATTATCCGAGGTATGTATGATCCCTCAGGTGCAAGATACTAATTAATGGTGTTGACTCTGGAGTGGCCGTCCTGGTCAAGATCCGGGAGAACAAAAGTGCTGTGGAAGGCGACTGCGTTGAAACGTTGAATTACAACGGACAGGCGCTGGAAGAGATAGCTGGTTTCCCTTGGGTCTCCCGAGATTTGGCTTAGGAGACGTCCAAGGTCAGAGAGGAATGCCTGTCCCGCGGCGTTAGCTGGTCCCAAGGTTTCAAAAGCCAATGGAACAAAATGGTAGAATTGCATCAATTCGGTGTATTTAGCGTTTTTCTAATTGCTCTTAGCTTATTATTATTATTATTATTATTATTATTATTATTATTATTATTATTATTATTATTATTATTATTATTATTATTATTATTATTATTATTATTATTATTATTATTATTATTATTATTATTATTATTATTATTATTGTAACAAAAGTTTTAGACGCGTGCAGTCACACAGAATCTGCGAATCTGAGGCCCGGTTAGTCGGTCGTCAGATGAAGAGCAATTGGAAATCGAGATGTTTGAAAGCCAGTGAGAAATAATGAGTTTTGAGGCTTTTCTTAAAGGAAGAGATAGAATTCGAGCAACGAATAAACATTGGTAACCGATTCCATTCCTTAACGGTAGCAACATGGAATGCATGAGAGTCCATAACAGTGCTACATCGAGGTTCAACCAAAAAAAGACCCATTACCGAAGATCGCGGACTGTCATCATCATTAGGGCAATTTCAGACGCTATTAGGGCAATTCTAGGCGACACGACGGCAATTCCACCGCTTATGAAGGCAGAGGCAATATAAGTCGTTATTACTGGGCAATTGCCTTCGCTTCTTTGGAAAGTATAACTGCTACTGCTGCTGCAACGGAGATTCTCGTCAGACTGCGTCAATGTTCGAAACACGCATATATAAAAAACGTCTTAAGAAGGTCACAGACACACAGACAGACAGACAGACGGGAAGACAGACATACAGACAGAGACATACAGACGGAAGAACCGACGAACGGACAGAAGGATAGAAATACTGAAGGACAACCATACATTGCAGACAGACAGACAGACAGACAGACAGACAGACAGACAGACAGACAGACAGACAGATAAAAGCGATCATTACAGGAGGATTCATTGGTCCGTAATTATATAGCGCCCGTGTTTAACAGGACACGAACGCATTTCATGGTTTCGTCTGATACTTCCGGTCGAAGTCAAAGTCTCTAATTCTCATTCGAAGGACAACTGACGGTCGCAGTTATGATGATGATGCCGCTGCTGATCATGTATGTATGTATGTATGTATGTATGTATGTATGTATGTATGTATGTATGTATGTATGTATGTATGTATGTATGTATGTATGTATGTATGTATGTATGTATGTATGTATGTATGTATGTATGTATGTATCTATGTATCTATGTATCTATGTATCTATGTATGTATGTATGTATGTATCTATGTATCTATGTATCTATGTATCTATGTATCTATGTATCTATGTATCTATGTATCTATGTATGTATGATGAGGTGATGATGACTGCAGTGATGATGGTTACGATGATGATGATGATGATGATGATGATGATGATGATGACGATGATGATGACGACGACGACGACAGTGATGATGTTGTTGCTGCTGTTGATGATCATGCTGATCATGTGATGAAGGTCACAGTAATGATGACGATTATCACGACGACGACGACGACGATGATGTTGAAGATGATGATGACAGTGATGATGATTAAGCTAGTGCTGTTGCTGTTTCTGTTAGTGATGACGCCGATGACATGACGGTGACAGGTGTTTATGAAGCGATGAAGATCTTCGTGACGACTTTGATTATAGTCACGATGGAACGCTGATGCTGCTCCTGCTGATGATGATAAGGAGGAAGAGAAGGAGCAGGAGCAGGAGGAGTAGGAGGAGGAGGAGGAGGATGATGATGATGAGGAGGAGGAGGAGGAGGAGGAGGAAGAAGAAGAGGAGGATGAGGAGGAGGAAGATGAGGCAGTGGCAAAGATAAATCGGAATAGGAAGTGGAGAAGAGTATGAGGGCGATAAGGAGAAGGAGGAGGATGAGGAAGACGACTAAGAGGAGGAAGAAGAGGAGTGGAAACAAGATAAGAAGTAAAGAGAAGAGGAGGAGCAGGAGGAGTGGGAGGAGCAGGAAGAGCACACAAATCACTCTAAATGTATTGCTTCTAAGACATTTCAGAGGAGATACTTCGTGTTTGGCGTTAGACAAATCTCTTATTTGAGTGTTCGGTTAAAAAGGATACAGAGAGCAATCACTATGTATGTTTCTATATCTGTATCTATGTCCCTCCGCGCATCTGTCTGTCTGTCTGTCCATCTGTTTGTTTGTCTATTTGTATGTACATCCAGCCACCGATGTCCTCAGCACCAGGGCTGTAGTCGAGCGTATACGCGGGTATACAGCGTATACTTACCTCTAGAGAAATTTGAGAGCGTATACCCATGGCTGTAGACGAGGGTATAAGTAAAAAAAAAAAAAGTAAATTCAGTCCATATCCGCAAGTGGGACGTAGGTGAGGCGCTCATCTCCTTTTCTAAGCCCTTGAGCCGGCAATGGACGAATCCCAAGGTCCTGGACACGGGGCCAGTGATATCACAGGACTTGCCGTTTACTTCCCAGCTTACGCCGGTACCAAATTATACTGCTTGGTGGCAGAGGCACGGTGTGCGCAAACAACTTGCCCAAAGTCGTTGCACGGAGTCGAACCGGCGACCGCATGATCATTGACCAAACGCGTTACCGATAGCTCCACCGTGCCGCACAAGACGAGGGTATACGCGGGGTTTTTAAAGGTTTTTAGGGCGAATGACTAAAAAAAAAAAAAAAAAAAAAAAAAAAAAAGGTCATCAACTTTTTCAGAGACAAAATCGTAAAAAGTCTGAAAATTTTCTGAGAATTGGTGAAAAGTCTGAAATTTTTCCTAAAAAAAGGTCTTCAAATTTTTTTTACGCCGCTGGTCACCGGTAGCGTATACTCACCTCAAATTTTACCACTACAGCCCTGCTCAGCACATCCGTCCGTCTGTTTGTTTTTCTGTATGCCTATCTGTCTATCTGTCTGTCTGTCCAACACCCAATCCCAATCTGTTCATTCGCCTGTCTGTCTGTCTTTCTATCTGTATGTCTTGTTTTTCTGTCTGTATGTCTGTATGTCTGTCTATCTGTCTGTCTGTCTTTCTCTCGTCCACCTATGCCCTCTGTTCATCCGTCTGTCCGTTGGTTCGTTTTTCTGTCTGTGTGTCTATCTGTCTATCCGTCCAAAACCCAACCTACTCATATCCTTCCGTTTGTCACATCTGTTTCTGTGTGTTTCTGACTGTCTGTCTGTCTGTCTGTCTGACTGTCTGTCTGTCTGACTGTCTGTCTGTCTGTCTGTCTGTCTGTCTGTCTGTCTGTCTGTCTGCCCGCCTGTCTGCAAAGAACATCGTCGCTAAATATATGGTACGTTGCTGCATGCTTTGTTATTCGCAGAACGATAAGCAAGAAAGAATTATGGCTCTTGTTAAGCCATCTGTAGCCGTTATTGTAGCTATTATGCTTTCCAATGTAGCTGTTAATCACAGCTGTTGCCATGGTAATGACGCACACAAGGACGCGCAATCTAATATGGAAAGATTGATTATTCACAAAATCACTCAACACAGCAGTTAACGGTTACCATGACAACTGCCTTTAATAATAGGGCCTACGGCAGTTATCGTGCTTGGAACCGATACTTTCACAGAGGTTTACAGTAATTTGAACAGGGAGGGTTTTACAATCTCTGGGCCAAGCTTTTTGCCTCCCGATGATATTTATGTTCCTAAGTTTTAGTATAAATATAATTCGATTTATTATTGCAGTTTTAAATTAAACTTTTTCATGTTCAAATTTTTTTGTAACATTTAATTTTTGCCGTCATGGCTTTGTATTTCCCTGCAGTAAATCCGCCACGAATGCTTAGTCGGGTTGCAGTAGTCAAGTGGTAATCGTGCTGGACGGTCAACTCAGAGATAGGAGTTTTAATCGCCGCCATGGCAGAAATATGTTTCAACATTTTCGCTCCAGCACTTGCGCCCCTAGCGAACTAAGCTATGAAACAAACACATCGACCACACACTGTCGAGCAGTGTTTAATCCAGACACCTTTTGGGGGAAAATTTCCCCCCAGGATTTATGTTTTCCCCAGAGGCCAGCAATATTTTAATGTAGACGCATTTTGGGGGAAAATTTCCCCCCAGGATACATGTTGTGCTCCCCCAGAGACGAGTAAACGAGTAATATAAGAATAAATAATATAAGAATAAAATGAAAGAATAAAAGAATAAGATATATGAAAGTTTTCGAGAGATGAATTGCTAGAAAAAGGTCGTCAAAGTTTTAGTTTCCGAATAAAATCAGGAAAGTAAGATGAATCACAAAAAAAGTCATAAAGTTTTTTTGAAGAAGAAATTCCCCAAAAACGTCGTCGTTGGGACACGGATGAAAGTTGGAACACGGATGAAATTTCCCAAAAAAGGTCGCCCTTGTTGGTGCCCCCCGACAAACCTTGTTTCCCCACTCAGAAGAGGGGGACTAGATTAAACACTGACTGTCGAGAGAGGACCTGTCCTCATCTGCCGAGGCTGAGAAAATGAAGTGGATAACACTTCAGGTCCACAGCTGACTTTCAAGACTGCAGTTCTCTTCCGTTCGTGAGATTTTAGATCACTGGGAGTAAATTAATTGCTCCTTAGCGACCTTTGAACCGGGGTCGTTCGACGGGCACTTTAACAATTTGGAAGTTAAACAGGTGGCTTATTATAAGTAATGGCCGAAATATCGTACCATAAACTTGAGAATTTCTAAAGTACTACTTAAGTGCGGGACACCAGCTTATTCATGAGCGCTGCGTAAAGACAGAAGGGTTGTAAAAAGACACCGGGTGAAGACAAGAATCTGGTTGGCAGGAGATAGGGGAGCCATTACGATAGGTTCTGTTGAGTTTGAGATAAATGGGAAGGAGGCGGACTGGATAGATCATGTTCAGACTTCTTGAAAAGATGGAATTTCAGAATGAAAAGCCTGATGATGGATAGGTAGAGGGAGCTTGAGACAGATGATGATGGGTGAACTACGGGGGGGGGGGGGTAGAAGTCGTGCTGGGTCTTTGACTGTGTGAGCGTGTTTTAGCGTGTCGTTATAGACGAAGATTCGAGACAAGTTTATTAATAACGTTGCCCGCGCAATACGACATTGATTGACAGTAGACATTTGTATACATACATACATGCATGCATACACACATACATACATACACAGACAGACAGACACACAGACACACAGACAGTAGAAATTTGTATATATACATACATACATAGATACATACATACATAAATGCACACATACTTGCATACATACATACATAAATACATACATACATACATACATACATACATACATACATACATACATACATACATACATACATACATACATGCGTACATACATGCGTACATACATGCGTACATACATGCGTACATACATGCGTACGTACATACATACATACATACATAAATACATACATACATACATACATACATACATACATACATACATACATACACGCATACACACAGACATACATATATACGCACATATATGTATGTATATATATGCATAGTTGGTGGGCGTAGATAACGGGAGCTGCGCTATGCAAAAAATTAGTTTACAATGCGTTGACGCTGTAGAGTGACGCAGGTGGGCTGTTTTAGGACGCAGGTGGGCACTTCAGGAAAACGCTGAGATAGCAAATTGTGTTTACGAGAGCAGATCTGCAGGATAGTTGATGTAAGAACTGGATTAAAGGTTAAAAACACTGTGCGAATTGTATAGAAGAAATTAAAGATATATTTGAACAAGTAATCAAAGTATGTGAATTGAACTCGGAACGACGTACTACTTTAGCGATAAAACTCATAAACATAGACTTAGGATAAGTCAGTAACGTAATCGGTAACAGATTAAGCCGAAGTATACGTAGGAGCAGGAGATGGTTGAAGCCTCCTGATGGAAGGACTTACAAGCTGAATGACCCCTGGATCTCTTAGCAGTTCCTATAGAGCCATGTGTGGACCTTTACCTTAATGCTCCTTCACAGTTTCTATGAAGGCTTGCTACTGACTTATCCTAAGTCTACGTTTATGAGTCTTGTCGCTAAAGTAGCACGTCGTTCCGAGTTCAATTCACACACTTTGATTACGTTTATCAACTTTATACTCCTGAAGAGTTTCTATATTGGAGTATCAACAGTTACCTTATGTTTTGTCTAATCTAATCTAATCTAATCTAATCTAATCTAATCTAATCTAGTGACTTCTATAGCGCTGTTATAATAATGTCCAAGACAACAGTCACTTCGAATAAAATCGCAATAAAAAATCATGATACACTGGAGAACACAAGTTGATAATTCAATGAATCAGTGAAAGTCAGAAGCCAGGCTACGATGGGTCATGCGCACCCTCAGATCGAGTGCGATATCTTTTTATGTGAGCGATGTATGTATGTATGTACATACCATCATCATCGTAGTCATCATAATCACCTCGTGATCAGAGATATATATACATACATACATGCATACATACATACATACATACATACATACATACATACATACATACATACATACATACATACATACATACATACATACATACATACATACATACATACATACATACATACATACATACATACATATACAGAGATAGGTCGGTTGGTTAAGATATAGTACCTTATAAACCGTAAGGCAGATTTTAAATGGATTCTTTGTTCAGAGGGCAGTCAGTGCAACAAATATAATGTAATATTCGTAAAATGCATAGTGGAGTCAAACCCCCAAAATTCCTTGCAATCGGTATAGGGTTAGCAAGTAAGCCGCCCAACCAGTGCCGGCCTTAGACTTTGTGAGGCCCTAAGTCTTAGGGCTTCCCAACCTTTTTTCACCCACGGCACACTTTATAAGAACCATTGACCAAACGGCACATTGCATCTTTGGTACTTATTTTATATATATATATATATATATATATATATATATATACATACATATATATATGTTAGGGGTCCACCGATAAGACATTTTCCGCCGGAAACCGAATCCGAGTAGTTTGGTGTATTTTTGCCGGAACCGGTAACGAACCGGTAACGAACCGGGTACCATTTGTTTCATATGCGAAGCTTCACATTTTCATGTAATAAGAAATTATCGACATAAATTTGTGTACTTGTAATAAGTGACTAATACAATTTGAATTGTAATCATTTCTATGCAGTTGTGAAGTTTTCTGTGTAATTGTTTGAAGGTTCAACATTTATAATTTTATATACGTAAGTTTATTGAATAAGTTTTTACAGAAAAAATTTGTTTTAAAGAAATTTTTTTGCAACTATTTGCGTCTACAATATTTGCCGAGGCGAATACTTCCGGAAACGGGATTTCCGGCCGAACCGAGTTTCCGAGCCGGTTTCCGGTGGATCCCTAATATATATATTTGGTATATAAACTTATTCATTTTAATTTAGATAAAGTAACATTTCTTTATCCACCTAGCTGCAATGTCTTGTGTCTATTACTGTGTATTAATGATAAAACAATGTCGTTATGTCGACGTCTACACTGATAAAAAATCAGGAATTGTCAGCCGTTGTTTTAAAAACCAGATAACCAGGACACATTAATTAAAAGCAGGCAATAAACCAGAATGAAAATCCATGGCTAATGTGATGGTTGACTTTGCAGAGAATGTGAAATTGCGTCAATTTGAGCTTGAACGGCACAACTTCAACTTCAGGCACTACAACTTCAGGCACACTCGTAAGTCGTTTTCAACTGACTGGAAACAACCTCTGTGTTTCGTTTTGATTTGTGTCATTCCTGAAAGTTCCCTTTCAGACAGATAAGTAGTGCAGAAGGGCAGCAGTATGCCGACAGCTTTTGCACCTAACAAGGCGTATTCCTTCTCTATCATAATCCAGAAGTCTGTTAAATTCATTTCTGCGAACTTAAGTCCCAGTGTTCTGTCAGCTGCAATGTCAATCAGTTGTTCGTTTCCGAAATTTGTAGGCCAAACAAATCCAGTTGGTGATGCAATGGGTTTCTGACCCAGTCTTTGTCAAAGACATTTAAACTTGGAAAATAATAACTTGTCTTCCAAATCTGTTAAATGCTCGATAACATTGTCATGCAAGACGACTGCATCTGGCTCAACTTCAAATGCGCGAAGAAACATAGAATTTTAAAATACGATGACGCAAAGATGAATAATAGTGTAGCTTAATAACGAAGATATCATAGACATAGAGTAAATAAGTAAGTTAGTTCATCGGATAGTTAGTAGATGCAACTCACGGTGGTCTATGCAACTTCACATACAGCTAAATCAGCCTGGTAAGAAATTATACTTGCTGTAAGCCAAAAATGCGGTTTGGTATTTGCAATTGGTTCCAATAAAGAATATTCTATTATTATTGTCATTTAAAATTTTCTGATTTCCGACACTCGGTCGCGGCACACTTCTACCGCGCTCGCGGCACACCTTTGTGCCGCGGCACACAGGTTGGGAAGCACTGCGCCTAAGATATATAAATCTTGGAGGCTCCTTGTTAAAAACTTACACCAGAAGGTCTCACAAAACTTGAAACATATATGCCTTATAAATATTTAATGGCAAGGCATTTTCAGTGAAAAATTCAAATTATTTTCAAATGAATCTATTTACTCAGGCGAGATGGAATGCATACACAAGCCGTTTAAATATGTTCTACATAATATTTATATACATATACAGTACACAACATCTTTTTAAAGCCACCAAAAAATCCTGAATATTTTGAGGCCTCTGCGGATTATGAGGTCCTAAGCTGTAGCTTTTTTTAGCTTATGCCTAAATCCGGAACTACATCCAACTGAACGGATTTGAGCCAGTGAAATTACATGTACAAAGCTGTTGGGTTGTCACTAGAAGGAGAAATTCAGTCTAAGAAGGTTTCAGAAGAAGCTTATCACTAGCTATCCAAGACTGGACGTCGCCCAAAACAGTAGTTAGCGATTGAAGAGCAAGATTCGACGTAGAAATACATGTAGCTGCGTATCGTCAGTATACAAGTGGTCGTAAGGAGAGCTGTCGTCAAGTAGTGAATCGAGTGGAGTGGTATGTATTGTAATGTAAACATGAGTGGGCCCAATACAGAGCCTTGTGGTACACTGCAATTCAAGTAGAAAGTGGGCGTAGAAGTGGGTTGATTTATACGAACTGATTCAGCACGGCGGAGGGTGTAGGTAAGATGCGTATCAGCTGAGAGCGGGCCAGATGAGAGCGAACCAGTGTTCGAGTTGGTGAAGGAGTATTTTATGATCAACGGTATCAACATCAGCAGACTCGGACGCAGAACGAGAGCGGTTGCTTTTCTTTCATCCGTGGAGTTTATGATGTAATTGTGAATGGTAAGTATAGCGCAGTTTAAGTGGAATGGTTTTTACGGCAAGCAGATTGGAAAGGAATGTAAAGGTTGTGGGATTAGCAACTTTTTCCCCCAAGATTTTAGAGAAGAAAATGAGGCTTGAGATGGACGACAGTTGGATGCATCATCAGTGCAGAGAGAGAGAGAGAGAGAGAGAGAGAGAGAGAGAGAGACAGACAGACAGACAGACAGACAGACAGACAGACAGACAGACAGACAGAGACCGAGAGAGAGAAAGAGAGAGACAGAGAGAGAGAGAGAGAGAGAGAGAGAAGAGAGATAGAGAGAGAGAGAGAGAGAGAGAGAGAGAGAGAGAGAGAGAGAGAGAGAGAGAGAGAGAGAGAGAGAGAGAGAGAGAGAGAGAGAGAGAGAGAGAGAGAGAGAGAGAGAGAGAGAGAGAGAGAGAGAGAGAGAGAGAGAGAGAGAGAGAGAGAGAGATGAGAGAGAGAGAGAGAGAGAGAGAGAGGGCTCTTTAATAAGAGGGTAAACCATGGTATGAAAAAATGGCGGAAAGCAGCTTTCTGCGAGAGAGAGGTTAACGATGGAGGTAATGACTGGGCCCAAGATATCGATGCATTCCTTTAGAAAGGCATTAACTTTTACGTCTAAGGCTGATGCATGAATGTATGTATGTATATATGTATGTATGTATGTATGTATGTATGTATGTATGTATGTATGTATGTATGTATGTATGTATGTATGTATGTATGTATGTATGTATGTATGTATGTATGTATGTATGTATGTAAACTATGTATGTATGCATGCATGCATGTATGTATGTATGTATGTATGTATGCGTGGATACATGCCTATGTAAGCATGTACATATCTATGTACAGAGACATATTGCTATTTTAATGCAACGCCGTTCAGAAAACGCAAGGGCGCTAAACATGGCTTCCTAATAAGTCTAAAAAAGATGCGTTTTGAAGATTTAATGTAATTTGAAAATGATGACGCCTAAGACACATTGATGACGTCAAAGGCACAGTGAAGTATCTTTACGCTTCCGAGGAGTTTCTCTACTGTAGAGGTTTGCAAACAAGTAAGTAGGTATTTATGCATGTATGTATACAGGCATGAATGGTGTATACATGTGTATATGTGCATTCATACTCCTATATATGTGCATTCATACTCCTGTGTATCGGGACGCTTAATATAGCGCCTTTTAGGTGCCTCGCACAAGCGCTGCTCGCATGAATATCTGTTTGGCTAGCAATTGCTTTTAATGGCAGTTTGAAACAAATGGGCAATTTCTGCCGTCCCCTCTGTCAGTTTCTTTGACAGCTCGTCAAGGCGTGTCAGTTCAATCAATCAGTTTATTGAACACCAGTAACGACAATCAATACTACAGTCACTCAAAGAGAGTATTAGTAGGCATTCAAAGGTGAGATCAGAAGGAACAGTTGCCTTTTAACATCAAAGGAGTCGCTGTTTTATAGACGACTGATGCCTGTGAGAATTCTAGCTACATAAATATGTGTGTATGAATGAATTTATGCATGCATGTACAGCCTATGTATACGTGTATGTATAACTAAATATATATATATATATGTAAGTATGTAAACTATGTATGTATGCATGCATGAATGTATGCATGTATGTATGTATGTATGTATGTATGTATGTATGTATGTATGTATGTATGTATGTATGTATGCATGAATGTTGTAGCGCCACCCTATACTAAGAGTGCTTAGTGTTATGAATACACCCACGACTACTTTAGTTCTGTTTCATCTTGTCTTTACTGGACAAGGAGATGCATAGGCCTATCTATTTGACTAGGGAAATGAACAGAGAACACCTGTGTATGCATTTAAATGAATATGAATATAATGTATATCAGTTAAAGCATGTAACAGTTCAATGTCTAGTTATCCTATGTCTACTTTGCCTTATTCCCTACCTAGCCAGCATCTTTGCTATCTAGATTTTATTGCCTATTGCTACCTCCCAGTAAGACCCTTTAGCACGGAATGTTCTCACAGTTTGTTCCTCGTGGAAAAGCTGTCTTTCATCCGTTTGTTCATCTGATGAGTTCGCGGCTCAGTTCGCAAATCGCCTTGTTTCTCCCTCGTCGAAGCTCAGCTGTCCACCGTTCTCGTGACTCCTCGTAGCTTGATGTCTCTCCCAAAGAGACCGTCGTTACAACCCGAGTGTGCGCTTTACTACTCCAGAGTAACGTACACTTCACTCGCGGAATAACTCCTTAAGTCCGTTGACAAGATCGCTTCGCAAATGTCGACTTCCTATGATGGAAAGTCACGCTTCGCAACGGTTTGTTACGAGAGCGTTTCACTCGAATTATTCGATCCTCGCTGTCCAACGTCTCGACTTATAAACTCAACTGCATCGATCGTTTCGCAAAACCGATCATACTGACTAACGATGCCCTCATCGACTTAGTCCAACATCCACCGAGTCGATCCACTCAAGATTTCTAGAACGTCTTGTTCAGTTGAAATCAAAAATCGAACTGCCGCATCTCCACGCCACGTCACCACGGTTGCTTGGTTACCGAGTCGTCAGCCGCTTCGCCATAACGGTTTTGATCAGCTGTTCGTACTGACCAATGAGGTGAGTCCACATCGTCTGCTGTCCTTTGCGTAGATATGATGAACCCCTCTATCTAATATTAATTAATCCCTACAATGCTGGCTTAGCTGCTGGCATTTTAATTAAGTTACATTTATGTAGCTCTACAATCCTACATTATATAATCTAAATAGATTCTTCTCTACACTATAACATCTTATAGCATGTTGTGTAGCTGGGAATCATTGTGTGGTTTGGGAGATCATTACATCACCCCCCACAATCAAAGAAATAATACATTTTTTCTTAAAATACTATGACTCCTTACCTAACTACACAATATTCTTATCTACACAACTTATATTAACATATATCAGTTATCTAGTAAAACCATTTACTGTTCCAATTGGTCCAACTTTAACTAGTGAAATATATATATTAACTTGACTTAATAATCCCTTAACTTATACTTTGAAGCAACACACATTTTATTCTCTTAACTAATCATACATGAAATGATAATCTATCCTATCATGTCATGACTTACGTTACTATCTTACTTATGACTATTCTAATTGGCTTATTCCAATCCTCTACTTAAGTAATCTGCCACTACATTATCACTACCTTTAATGTATCTTATCCTAAACTTGTAGTTTTGCAATAACAGATTCCATCTCATCACACGATCATTCTTCACATTACCTGTCTTCAAGTATTGTAAACTACAGTGATCTGTTTCCATTGCAAATTCCTTTCCATAAAGATACCTGTTAAACTTCTTCAACCCGAATATCATTCCTAAACATTCTCGTTCCTCCATGGAATATCGCTTTTCTGTTTCGCTCAACTTTCTACTTACATATGACACCGGATGCATCATTCCATTGTATTCTTGCATAAGTACACCTCTTACAGCTGCATTCGATGCATCTGTTCTAACTACAAATTCTCTGTCTAGGTCTGGTAGTTTTAATATTGGTGCTTCTGATAACACCTTCTTGAGTTCTGTGAATGCACTCTCCAATTCATTGGTCCATTCCACAATTACTTTGGCATTTTTCTTGGTTAATTCTGTGAGTGGTTTCATTATCATCGCACAGTTTGGTATGCATTTCCTGTAATAGTTTACTGCTCCCAGAAAACTTCTTACTTGTCTAATTTCCTTAAATTTTCCTCACTACCAAAATTAGGTTCCACTTTATCAATTACTACAAGGATTCTCTCCTTGCATCTTAACCTTAACTACATCTCACCTTTACAACTAATTTATTCTTAAAACAACGCCTGAACTTCATGTTTGTTTATCTCAACACTAAGTTCCACTAACTTCTCATCTACTTATTTCCTCTAAATTTCCTACAGCTGCCCTTCTGTAGCTCTTGAGTAACTTAACTCATAGATCACTCCTAGTGACCACTTCCTTAACTCAAAATATAAAATCATTGTATATCTATAACCCTTAATTACAGAATTTTCCTCGTTAAATTGCCTCATGAAATTACTTAAATACCTCGCACTGGGCTTATCTTTCAACCGTTCTCCAATCATTTCGACATTTCCATGTCATATGATACCTGGGATTTCCTTTCTTCCTGTCATACTTTCCTCTCTCCCTCCAACTCAACCATTTACCACCGACCGACTCATCGCTATCACTTCTCGAATAGCTATCTCCACCTTTGCACTTTACAGACTCCTCTTCTTCACTTCTTCTCCAAGATCTTTCTAGGTTTCTCCCAGAATTTCTCCATCTGTTGGCCTTCCATGGCCTGTATTGCTTTCTATTATCATTACTGTAATCTTTCTTCTCATAGTCCTCACGTGTCTTCCAGCTTGACTTACATCTTGGCCTTCGCCAATTCCACTTATTATCTCCGTATCTATAATTTGTCTGCATCGCCTGTTGATCAGACCTCCCGTCATTTCCGTAATTCTTCTTTTCCGTTACATCCGCTCTCTCGGATGTCTTCATGTAATATAACTTGGACTCCTGCCAATTTCTTCCTTTCCTATATCCCATTTTCTTATTCTCTTCATTATTTCTGTTCTCCACTAAATGGTTTCTTCTGCTAGACCTGGGTTCTATAGGTTCCATTATCTCCTCTGGTTTGAGATCTAAACCTGTTACTTCTGGTATTTTCAGTGGTCGTTCGACACGTCTCCCTTTTATCTCATCTTGTGATCGTGTCGTGCATCCTGCTATTACCACTTCTGCTTTGCCGTTTCGTTCCACTCCGTCATTTATTCTTGTTTCTGTGATAATCTCACAATCATGTCCAGTTGTGTTCTGGATTTCTATGGATGATTTAGCCTTATTGCATCTCATCCCTTCAGCGTCACAACCCTTTACATTCCATTCTTTCTCTTTCTCTGCTTTGGCTCTACTAATTTTAGGTTCACATGATTTATCCGTCTTCTCTTTATCATGTTTTCCTTTCGGTTGAATCCTGTTTATACTCTTTTCGTATAGACACGGACCCGTGATCAATCCTATCACTAAGGATTCTATCACCACAGCATCTGTCACACCTTTGAAGTCATTTCCTTCAATTTTAATTCTTGCCATGGGATATTTTTCTTTCTTCCCATTAGCAAATCTGCACATCATAAATTTGTCTGTGTATTGTTCTGGTCTCACTAATCTCTTTTGCACAGCGACACAATTTGCTCCTGTATCATAAAGGCATTTAGTATCTATTTCATTTACTCTGACCTTGCTAGTGAACTCTTCAGTATCTCTCTCTGCCTCTTTCTTCCACTTTACTACTTCAGCCTCACAATAACACAAATTCAATTTAGAATCTTCAATACTTTTTACTCTTGATCCAATGATAGCTTCTTCTTCTAGGTCTTTGATCACAGCGGCTTCCACCACGCCTGTGAGGTATTCGCTCTGTATTGCGACTTTTGCCATCGGATACTCATGTTTAGTACCATTCATAAAAGTACATATCATATTTCGACCTATGTATTCATCTTTCTTGATCAAACTCTCTCTTACAGCAACACAATTTGAACCAGTGTCAAAGACTCCTTTCTTTACACATCCATTAATTACAACTGGTCCCTGATACTTGTGTTCTTCTATTATACACTTTCCTTCTTGTTCAACGTATGCAGAACAGTATGAAATTACTGCCTCTTGTTTATCTCCATTTTCACTTGATTCCTCATCGCATTGCATTGTTGCTACTCTATGTTCTCTCCCTGTCTTATCTTTCTCACTACACTGTGCTATTCTGTGAAATTTTGATCCACAGCGGAAACATCCCGTCTTCTGGGTTTCTGTTTCTACTCCATATTTCTTGTTGTCGGAGAACTTCCAATTACTCTTGAATTGATTTTTATCTCTGAACTCCCTCTGTTCTCTAAATTTGTTGTGAGAGTTGCTTGTATTCTCAAAACTCTTCTGCTTATTGTCTCTCGGTTGCGTTTTGGATTCTTTGTCTCTATTCTTCTGAGTATGAATCCATTTCCTTTCATCCGATTCTCTCGCTTCTATAAGGTTTTGGGCCTGTTCCAACATGTCCTCAAGATTTAGTTTCCCTTTCTCCTTTAGAAAGCGTCTCATATCATTGTCACACATAATGAAGAACTGGTCTCTCAGTATGAGTTGTTCCAAACCCTCTTTGTCTTCACTAAAGCCTGACATTTGATGCCACTGTCTTAAGTAACGTCTAAGTCTTCCTACATATTGTTCCGGAGTTTCGTCTTTTTCTCTAGGGCTTTGTTTAAACAAATTTCGGTACCCTGATTCTGACAATTTGAACCTTATGAGTAGTCTCTCCTTTAACTTTTCATAGTCTTGAGACTCTTCTATACTCATTCGTTCATACACTTCGAGCGCTTTTCCTTGAAGCGACTTCACTAGTGTCAGAACCCATAACTCATTCGGAACTCTGTATGCCGTACATGTCCTCTCGAATCTGAGGAGATAGGCATCTAAACAATCTTTTTCTTCTCTGAAGATGGGCATCTTAACATATTTGGCATTATTTGCCTGTCCAGAATATTCTCCATCTCCATCAAGTCGTATCCTATCTCCATCTTCTCGTCTTGTCTCACGTGTCATCTGAAGCTCTAGTTCTTTAAGTTTTATCTCCTTCAGATTTTCCATTTCCATCCTCTTCAAATTCATTTCTTCGGAGATCCGTCTCTCTTCGGCCTCACGTCTTTTCTCTTCTTTTTCCATTTCCACTAGACGTAGCTTTTCCTCAGCCTCACGCCTTTTATCTTCCTTCTGATTTTCCAGTTCAGCTAGGCGTAGCCTTTCTTCAGCCTCACGCCTTTTATCTTCCTTTTGATTTTCCAGTTCAGCTAGGCGTAGCCTTTCTTCAGCCTCACGCCTTTTATCTTCCCTAATCTCATTCTGCCTGTCCTTGACATATTCTCTAACAGCATCTTCTGCGTATCCAAGGTCCTGCGCCACCTTAATCCACTTCTGAATCTCACCAGCCATTGCGCTATATCAATTTTCTTTGATATAAGGCTCAAGATAAATTTCAGATTTCAAAGCTAGTTCACCTTGTTTATAACTTAAACACTGAACAACCTTGACCTGACCTAACTCTTACCAATAGTTAGCTTTTGCGATTTGCAACCGTTGACCTGACCTCACCTTCGACAACGTATGATTGGTCACAATTCAAAATTCAATTACGTCATGCGTATTAATGAATACCGCAGACGACAAAATATGCTATACCTAGCTCGTAAGTAAATATCTCTGTTTACTTATTCAATCCTATCTAAATACACCACTTGTGTCTAAGATATGATCTCAGATCGTTTTAATCAATGTCCTTAATTGATTATACAATTCAATCCCGAGCGAGCCCCCATTTATGTAGCGCCACCCTATACTAAGAGTGCTAAGTGTTATGAATACACCCACGACTACTTTAGTTCTGTTTCATCTTGTCTTTACTGGACAAGGAGATGCATAGGCCTATCT
Organism: Allolobophora icterica; assembly: GCA_963556255.1. Classification (NCBI taxonomy): domain Eukaryota; kingdom Metazoa; phylum Annelida; class Clitellata; order Crassiclitellata; family Lumbricidae; genus Allolobophora; species Allolobophora icterica. The sequence goes on along the minus strand of OY744603.1, from coordinate 80,267,826 downwards.
ATTTGACTAGGGAAATGAACAGAGAACACCTGTGTATGCATTTAAATGAATATGAATATAATGTATATCAGTTAAAGCATGTAACAGTTCAATGTCTAGTTATCCTATGTCTACTTTGCCTTATTCCCTACCTAGCCAGCATCTTTGCTATCTAGATTTTATTGCCTATTGCTACCTCCCAGTAAGACCCTTTAGCACGGAATGTTCTCACAGTTTGTTCCTCGTGGAAAAGCTGTCTTTCATCCGTTTGTTCATCTGATGAGTTCGCGGCTCAGTTCGCAAATCGCCTTGTTTCTCCCTCGTCGAAGCTCAGCTGTCCACCGTTCTCGTGACTCCTCGTAGCTTGATGTCTCTCCCAAAGAGACCGTCGTTACAACCCGAGTGTGCGCTTTACTACTCCAGAGTAACGTACACTTCACTCGCGGAATAACTCCTTAAGTCCGTTGACAAGATCGCTTCGCAAATGTCGACTTCCTATGATGGAAAGTCACGCTTCGCAACGGTTTGTTACGAGAGCGTTTCACTCGAATTATTCGATCCTCGCTGTCCAACGTCTCGACTTATAAACTCAACTGCATCGATCGTTTCGCAAAACCGATCATACTGACTAACGATGCCCTCATCGACTTAGTCCAACATCCACCGAGTCGATCCACTCAAGATTTCTAGAACGTCTTGTTCAGTTGAAATCAAAAATCGAACTGCCGCATCTCCACGCCACGTCACCACGGTTGCTTGGTTACTGAGTCGTCAGCCGCTTCGCCATAACGGTTTTGATCAGCTGTTCGTACTGACCAATGAGGTGAGTCCACATCGTCTGCTGTCCTTTGCGTAGATATGATGAACCCCTCTATCTAATATTAATTAATCCCTACAATGCTGGCTTAGCTGCTGGCATTTTAATTAAGTTACATTTATGTAGCTCTACAATCCTACATTATATAATCTAAATAGATTCTTCTCTACACTATAACATCTTATAGCATGTTGTGTAGCTGGGAATCATTGTGTGGTTTGGGAGATCATTACATCTGTATGTATGTATGTATGTATGTATGTATGTATGTATGTATGTATGTAAACTATATATGCATGCATGCATGTATGTATGTATGTATGTATGCATGAATGTATGTATGTATGTATGTATGTATGTATGTATGTATGTATGTATGTATGTATGTATGTATGTATGTATGTATGTATTGTATGTACGTATGTATGTACGTATGTACGTATGTATGTACGTATGTATGTATGTAAACTATGTATGTATGCACGCGTGAATGTATGTATGTATGTATGTATGTATGTATGTATGTATGTATGTATGTATGTATGTATGTACGTATGTATGTATGTAAACTATGTATGTATGTATGTATACGTGGATACATACCTATGTATGCATGTACATATCTATGTACAGAGACATATTGCTATTTTAATGCAACGCCGTTCAGAAAACGCAAGGGCGCTAAACATGGCTGTCTAATAAGTCTAAAAAGATGCGTTTTGAAGATTTAATGTAATTTGAAAATGTCCCTTAGACTTCTGCTATGAAAGAAATGGATATAGGTTCCGAGGATATTTGTTCTAGAGAAACAGACGAAAACTAGACTTCGAAGCACTTTATGCCTCCACCAGCTCATCTGGTTATAGCTACACTGGTCAAGAGTACGTGAAGGCATCTCCTTGCGTGACGATACCCGTTCGAAAACCGATCGCAGCAATATTTCATAGATTTGAATCGCGGGTTCGGACAGTCCGTAACCAGGGACCTTAAATCACGTCTCACCCATTCAAGCGGCAGCAATAATGAAGGATCTTCTCCGAGAATAATGAGCCGAGCCGAGGCCATACATTCACCGCAGAAAAGGCGTGTGTCATTTCTACGCGGAGACTCCCACCACGGGGTCTGACGTCTCCAGACGTTATTTTGAAACGAGCAATCGCGGTTAACTGTTTAGCGTTGCCCTTTATGTCCGTTGTCGACGTTTTGTGTCATTTTGGTAGAAATATTCCACCGTTGATCTAATAACGTCGCTAGTTTTGTTACCATGGAGACGGTAATGAAGGTGAACGGGGTCACGCATGCGCAAGAAATCGCCTGTTTCATTTCCCCCCCGCTCCCCACAGACATCTGGAATATTAATTAGTCTGCAGAACACATCAGCGGAGCCGAGCTATACGTTGACGTAACGAGCAGGGAATTGTGGGTAAGTGGCTGTGGCGCTCTTGCTTTCCCGCATCACGCTCGTTAGTCGGGTAAATTTAAGAACCGATTTAGCAACCTCGTGCACCAAATATCTGAAATTTATTGCACTGGTAGTCATGCTCGAAGCTTTGGAAGTCGCTGCCCAATCCAGTTTGTTTTGACAATTGTTTAATGTCATTCAGATGTAAACTTAAGACTCATCTCTTTCAAGTTGCAGACTTACCGTAGCCTGGCGTTTGGTATCCAAGACAGAGACCACAGGGTTCACAACTAAGACCAAGACCTAGCCTCAAGACCTAGACACAGTATTCAAGACCGGAATCCAGACCATAAAAATGTTACGGAATTCACGGCAACATAGAGTTGTTTGAATAGCAAAGAGGCAATGGTTGATACAAACATGAAGTGTAAAGCACAGAGGAAAATCATTCAACCTGGATTTTTGGTACATTTTGCACCTTCTAAATCACATAGGTTTCTATCCCCGAGTCTTGCACTGGGCGGCAAAAGACCTTTCCATAACGAAACATCCCGCCAAGTGTATGATCTTGTCCAACTGTTGATGCGACGTATCTGTATCAATATGTCTACTAGAGCATCAGCTGTCATGGTTGATTATGTCTCCAAGTTGCCTTGTTGCGTTCGGTATCAAGACCAAGGTCAATACAGTCGACGCCACTTAAGAGCGTAACGGATAAGTGTATAATTCTCTAATGTGCATAGCCGACTCTAGACCCTCTGTGTAATACTATGTCAATGCCACTTAATTGCATATAGGCAACTTAGAACATTCTGGCTGCTATAGACACTTAGTAGACGGTTCGCTCGTGGACAGCAAATGACTGCGACTGTGGAGTGGTCTGTCTTAACTGCACTGTGGTCCATTTCAGCAGGTGAAAGACAGATGAGTTAAGTTAGAATATTTTCACGTATATATAGCTGGACATGTTTCTCACAAACTTTGTTAAGGCTGCGACTTGGATAGTTACTGTAGGCGATACAGTATGTAAGCTCCATCTCTGTTATTAAATACATGTACCAATACATTTTTAGCCAACTTTACACAGTATACTTGTGAACTTCTCTTATGTGCATAAGTCGGTTAAGTGCACAGGTTCAAGGAAGTCCCGAGGCTATGCATGTAAGCGGCGTCGATTTTACATACCTAAGGCACAAGATGAAGGCCAAGACCAAAGGTATACTAGACCAAGACCATGGACTCATTACCAAGACCAAGGGCTGTTTACGATGGGAGCGGAATAAAACTACATTGGTCTTACTTATATTGAAGGATTACTTATTCGTTTTAAACCAATCGTATACTCTGTTAAGCTCCTTGTTCATTAATGAGAATAGTATATCAAGCGATTTATGCGAGGCTAAGATATTCGTATAGTCCGCAAAAGCAGAAAGTGTAAAAGGGAGGAAGCACTATGCAGGTCATTAATAAACAAGAGGAAAAGTATGCATACATATACAGATACATACTGATATATATGTATATATATAATAGACATACAATCATACATACTGATAAACAATGACTAGCGTGTAAAGAATCTGGTAAGCTGAAAGAGTTGACAATGCACAATGGAACCCTCTATTTCTTAGACAATGCATAAAATAAAAACAACACTTCCCGGAAGAACAAGTGACGCATTCTAATTGCTGTAGAATCCTAATTTATCTGAGAAAATCTTTCCTATCGTATAAAATCACTTGTTCGCATATCCATTTAAGTGTGAACGAGCAATATTGACAGTATATGTGGCTTTTAGAAACTCAAAAACATCTAGTTAGTACACGTCAATGTTTATTAGCTGCTTCCTAGAACAACTTAGAGAGTTGCAATCCTCCAATAACTGTCGTTTGTAAATCAAGGCACAAGTTCATTTGCCCAGCAACACAAAAAGCCAATAAAAGACTCGGGAACAGTGCATACATTAACAACTGATTGGCTGCAATGCAACAAACGTCGTGCATTTTTTGCACTGAATCAATTTGCGTTTCTCCACAGAACTACTCATTAAAAATAAATTTGCTCCCGAAGCAAGTCACACCCGTAACAAATTCTGTGAGAAACATATCCAGCTATACAAGTGACAATATTCTAACCCAACTCAGTCAGCTGATTTAGACAGTCGTGTATAGTTAAAGAAGTGTCATGAAGAGTTGCGCCTCTGATTAGGTTGTACTGCGATTATAGGTTGTACTGCGAGATGCGTTTATAAATGCATAAGTACAATACAATACAATGATCAGTAGGCCTATTATAACTCCCAGACCAAAGCGTTTCTAAATCTCTGCACTCTGCAGTTTCGCATAGACCTCACGTTTCTCTTTAGCTCCAGTTGTTGGCAAAAGGACAACATACTCATTCCCAGAAGATCTGATGTTGTCTTTCAGTAGCAACTACCTATAAACCACTCAAAACTGTTTTGAGCAGTTTATAGTCAATCCCACTCATTGTCGTCATCGTGACCGGTATTGTTGTTCAATCGCTTGCGATAGCGAACGCCGAACAGCAGTTAAATGTGATCCTGACGTAAGCGATTTATAGACAGATAGCTATAGTATCTGTTGACCAAAACTCATCAAACAAGACAGTAACACTGTTTGTTGTCATTAAAATCATCATCATATTCATCATCCATGGCGTCACTATAGGGTTGCAGTAGGTCATGGTGTTCACCCCATTAGAAGGTTCCATAAAGTAATATAGTATAGAGTTTCACCTTTAGGTAAATTGTTACTGATACAGTACATCATCGTCATCATCATTATCATCATCACCACCACCACCATCATCATCACCACCACCATCATCATCACGCAATTATTAAGCGCCACTGCATATTTCACTTGGCATTTTCAGGATATTCTCTTTTAGCCCCATTTGGAAGTTGTAAATTCTGAAACCGGTAGACGAGAAAAGCTCCGAAGAGATAAAGCTTGTTGTTTTCCGTTTATGACGGTTTCTGCTTATGACTTTTTCTTTTTACGACGCTTTCTGTTTATGACGTTTTCGGTTTATGACGTCTAATTGCAACCAACCACTTATTTGTTATCTGTGTACTTTTCTTCTGATAATCTACAGAAGCAAATTAAGGCAACAGATAAACCTGCTGTTTTTCGTTTGTTTTTTCCCCGAGAGTCATGAAACTGATAAATGCGAGCTATTCGTTTCTGATTCACAAAACAAACGATCTGACCGACGCCGATCAAAGCAGCATAGCTTGATAACACCGAAGTGTTATAAAGCGCTACTCTAAACCCAAGCGCAGGAAACCAGATTATTCACGAGCGCTGTCGGCCTATCATGTCAGAGACGTTGTTCATGGAAAGTGAATTAAGAACAGTTCGAGTGCCAATTGGTGTAGTTTCACACACAACAGGAGCCACCATCGTAGAAGTCGTATATTTTTTTTACCGAATCCTCTGCCAGATATACAGCAGCGCGACTAACCGAAAAAAGGAAACTGAGTCATGGTTGTACCATTGAATGAGCAGTGTAATTAATGTTCTAGATGTCTGTGGTTTCCCAATTTATCACCTGAATCTGTTGGTTGTAGAATTTGAAATGGTCACAGACAAAAGCAACGATCATATGGATTCAAATTGATGATTGCTAAAACTGCATTGTATTGCAATGTATTGAACTGCATTGTATTGCGATGTGTTGAACTGTACTGTATTGCAAAGTGTTGAACTGCATTGTATTGTGATGTGTAGAAGTGCACTATATTGCAGTGTATTCAATTGCATTGAATTGTGTGTGGTGCTTCATTTTGATATATTCCAATTGTATCAATGTCTATTGTAATGTAATATGATGCAATGTAGCACTTGTATAGCGCATCTGGAGACTCTGCGTGTATATGCATATATATATATATACAATTATACATACATATATATATAAACTCGAGTATTCTACGTATACGAGAGAGGTCATAAATGCGCCGGGACCGGATTCTACTGCTTGAAGACGGAGACAAATATGCGTGTGCGCAAACAATTTGTCCATTAAGTCCGTTCAGCACGCTCGAACCCACAATCGTTGTACTAGAGACTATTTGCATACACACATGCATACATGCATGCATACGTGCTAACACATGCATACATACATGCGTAGGTACATATTTGCATCCTTGCATAGATACACAAATATACAAACATACATACATACATGCATACATTTATGCATTTATACATACATACATACATACATGCATACATACATACATACATACATACATACATTCATACATACATACATACATACATGCATACATACATACATTCATACATACATACATACATACATACATTCATACATACATACATACATACATACATACATACATACATACATTCATACATACATGCATATATATACATATATACATACATACATACGTACGTACGTATATGCGTTTATATATAAACATACATACACATAATTTTATACTCATATAGAAACATGCACGCACATGCATACATACGTAGATGCATTCATACATGAACACATAGACGTATAAATAGAAATAGCAACTTTACAGAAACCGAAGCACTAATCGAACTCTGAATTGCGAAACGTATAACGGCCGTGGCCATCGCAACTCGTGTCTGCTTGAAGTCACATGTCGTCATGGCAACCGTTGCCCCGGAGAAATCATGTGTACACTCCGAGACACGGTGATTGATTGATAAAGCGCCTGCCGTTGACCTCTGAGTGCCGAGTTCGAAACCCATTTGCGTCGGTTGAAATGAAACCGTTTCGTTATTGACGCCACGGTCTAGTGATGCAAATTTACCGGAAAATAGCTTTGCGGTTAAAAATCCGGATTTTTAAACCTTCGAAATGGTAAAAATATGGTTTAAAAATGGTTAAAAAATGATTTAAGTGATGTAACATCTTGTTATGTTGCCCAACGGTGTGTTTATTGATTTATAGGCCTAAGGAATTGCTAATTAGGCGATTTGTTGAAAAAAGAATTTTTTTACCGGTCAAAACGGTAAAATATGGTAATAAATGGTAAAAATCATTTAGGTGATGTAATATCTTGGTTATATTCTCAAAAGTGTGCTAGACATTTCCGGATTTTTAACGAGTAAAAATGGTAAAATATGGTAAAAATGACTCCAGTGATGTGTTTGTTATCTTGGTATTGTTCCCCAAAGGTGGGGTTCGCCATTTCCGGATTTTTTACCGACAGAAAAGGTAAAATATGGCTAAAAGGTATACAAAGTGATTTAAGTGATGTAATATCTTAGTTATGGTCCCAAAAGGTGTGGTTCACCATTGAAGTTCTAAAAATGGTAAAAAAAATGATTTAAGTGTTGGTAAAAGTGATGGTGAAAAGAAAAAATGTGGTAAAAATAGTAAGAAATGATGTAAGTGATGTAATATCGTAGTTATGTTCCCCCAAAGGTGTGTTTATAGGCCTACTGAAATGCTAACTTGCAACTTGTTTATAGTGCTTTCATAGTTGGATTTCTGCTTCAAAATATGGTGCATGAAACCAGTTGAAATTTCGAAAGAACTAACAAAGTATTATTTTTCAACACAGTTCAGCAATCATCTTGCATTATTTTTCACGGGTTGAATTGCACATATTAGCCTGCAACATGTAAAAGAGTAGTTATTAGCTATTAATTTTGCAAAAGCTTCCCTTTCTTTTCAAATGAAAACAAACTTTGAAAAAGTTGTCTCTTTGAGGAGAGAGGAAAAGCTCGTGTATATACAACTGCTTGAAAGACTTCCAGAAAGCGTTTGACTCCATAAGATACAATGTAATACGGGCGTTTATTAATAACTTCTATTGCGCCGGTGTCTAATGCACAAGGCATCAACCGATGGTGCTAAAACCATTTGTGGTAGGAAGAAGTCTGATGCAAATGATACTAAAATAATGTGTGCGAAAATGCGAAGTCAGTTTTCAGAGTAAGCAAGAAGCTTGGTTAGTATTTCAACATCTCATGAGGCACAAGACAGAGCGATCATACACCTCACCAACAATATTCATTGCTTATACTATGCATAAGATGGCAGCAGAAAATATAAAATAAAGAAGTGCTAAGAAGAGTTCAGTGTTCTAGAAACATCATATAACAAATAATGGAAAGCGAGATCAATTTCTTTGGATATATGATCCGCAGAATGGACAATACCAAACTGATTAAACAGGTCGTGTTTCGAATGATCGATGGCACAGGGATTGCGCTGATAGTCCAAACAGTGAATGGCTTGATGTTGTCAGGGATTGGTGCTAACTTCTTCAATTCTCTGCCCTCATCACTACTCCACACAACCGAACTATAAAAGGAATTTTTACAGTTGTCAGGATGCTGTCATGCTGTTGTCAGACTATTGTTATGCTGTTGTCAGAATGTTGTTATGCTTTTGTAATTGTGCTATCGAACTGTTGTCATTCTGCAATTTCTGTTGTAATTTTGTTGTTAGGCTGTTGTCATTCTATCGTCATTCTGCTGTCAGGCTGTTTTCATTCTGTTAAGGCTGTTGTCATTCTATCGTCATTCTGCTGTCAGGCTGTTTTCATTCTGTTAATGCTGGTGTCATACTGTTGTCAGACTGCTCTCGGGCTGTTGTCAGGCTGTTGTCAGATCATCAAATTGTTTTCTTGTTGTCGCCTGCGGTTGTCAGCCGAACGTTTAACAGTTGCTAACAATGAGATCCCATTAGTGTATGATTGCGAATATATAAAAATTGTATTGAATAATCAAACATATAGAAACATATACGCATACATACATGCATACATACATACATATATGCATACTAGAATACATACATACATGTATACATACATACATACATGCATACATAGATACGCAGATTCACACTGACATACACACATGCATACATACATACATGCATCACCCACATATACATGTACATAGCGTATATGCATACAGTTTTTGTGGCTTCCAGGGCAGTTGAAGTCGACCTCACACTACGTTTCCATCACTTCTATTATGTAAATAGGTATAGATACTGTATATCTTCTGTGTCGTATCAAAGATGATTAACGTTGCCCTTTTCCTTGATCGAGGCCTCGGACTGCACGGCACCAGCCGAGCACAAGGCAGAGGCGGCGCAATTTTCCTGCGTATATACGGATAAATGCTCGCAAAACAGAATCCAGAGATTATTCGATTTGCTTAAGTAAAAAAGGTCGTCGACTGTTTTTGCTTTTGATGTGAATATGATTGGCGAGTGTTTCTGCCCATTAAACAGACTCCGTTACATGACACGATGGCTTTCATCCTCTGCGTCGATGTCAGGAAAGACCTTCATCATGGCATTAGTACACACACGTAGACACGACACACGCACACGCACACACACACACACACACACACACACACACACACACACACACACACACACACACACACACACACATAATGTACCTTAAACTTGGGCTACTTTGAACGCTTTTTATGTTTAAACACGAACCACAAACACGTCTGATTGAAATTCATTATTATTTTAATTTTAGCCTAGGGGGCATATGAGGATCTGATGATCCAGTAATATAAAAGTATTTAATGCGTCATTTTTAATTCCCTTTCTTTGAAAGAAATGTGGTGTTCAAAGTAGCCCCGGGTCTGGGGCTACTTCGAACAGCAATGTTGTGTCATTGTTTGCTCAAAGAAGACACATTCATCGGGTTACTTTGAACGCATTTTATGTTTTTAAACAATTGCCAACAGTCACCTACATGTGTAGAACATTATCAATAAGTAACAAACAGTGAAAAGTGAACAAAAAAAGAAAAGCTAGAAAACAAACAGTAAGTTAACAGCTGACGTAGTTTTAGGAAAAGTTATCGGATACTGCAAATTGTTCTTATATCGTAGCAGTCCACATGAAGGGATAAGAAGCTTGCCCCTTCTGTCCTCTTTCTCAATAGTCAGTTCACATTTCAGCTGTTGAAGTTTGACAAAGGATTTATCAACAACGGCTGGCCATGAAAAGAGAAGTGAAGTTCGTTGGGTTCAACGTGCAAATGTCATCCCACATTAATGGTTCTTATTATCAATATGTAGAATCTTTCCAACATAAAACTTGGACTTGGAATTGAAACCTTGTTTGCTAGTCTCAGACTGCACATTGGAAAATTTTCCAAATGTTGGCTTAATTTTCTGTTGGACCTTGTTACAAAGTGGTCGTCATCCGAATTATCCATGGGAATTAGTATACCTGCACCATTGATCATGTCATCTTTAGACTCGGTTACATGCATGTCTGTATCGTCAGCAGACTTCTCAACATCATCATCATCAGAATTATCATCAATTTCGCTTGCATCAGCATTACCATCTATATAGTACGATTACTGGTATACTGATACCGGTACAGGCATTAATTGAAGGCGTACTTATACCGGTACTGGTAATACAGATATTGGTAGGTTCATTCAAGTCCTCCACAGCAATGCTCTTACCTGGCGCAACATTCACTTTCTTTCTGCGCCTCCTTTGTTCAACATCTTTCTTTACACCACGCATATTGGCTAGCATGTCTATCGGTGCAGCTGAAACGCGATGTTTGACAGGCAGTTAGATTGACGAAGCAAATTCAGTACGGCGCAGAACTTAAGTTGGAACAGTTTGCAAGAAAGTGCAAAACAATTAGGCAATTAAGTATACCTGGTAGCGTACTGGTACCGGTTGTGTATCAAAACACAATGTGGGGTTACTTTGAACATGTTCAAAGTCTCGAACATATAATATAGCTTTTACGGGGGTTACTTTGAACATGTTCAAAGTAACCCCCGAAAAAGCTATATTATATGTACGAGTTTAAAATCAGCTAATTATTCTTCAAAACAGCTTAGCACACACAGAATCGTTAAAGTGCCGTCATGTATATATGTTGAATAAAATGCAGGAAATCAAAATTATGTAGTTTAGTTAAACCTGCATAGAAACAAAAGTTTGTCAAGTTTAATAACCACGGTCACAATAAAAACAACAATTCACTTCCGTCTGAGAAAAAAGTAAGTACAGAAAAGCTAATATATTTTACATAAACAATGAAGGTTATGGTTACCAAAGAAAGTGAAAAATAACAGAAATTTAATAGTTACAATGACTTTATGAATTACTTAAACATTTTCTGGAAAAGTGTTCAAAGTTACCCCGCCGTTCAAAGTAGCCCCAGTTTACGGGTATATATATGCATATGTGCACACACACACACATATATATATATATATATACATATGCGTATATATGTACACACATGAAAATGTGCAAATATATTTAAGTATGTATATGACAACATATATAACATATTCGTGTTGATTTACAGCTCACTGACAAAACCGCATGCTGCAGTAAGTAACATGACAGTACAAATTCAAGATCTCATAGAACACACGACTTGATAGCCTGTTAGGCGCTCGCTCATTTTACAGCTACCCCTTAGGGAGTTGAAGGCTGAGTCGACCTATAGGGAGGTTACGGTTATCGAACCGCGTCTTTCAAGATCTTATGTTCTTCGAGTAACAGTATTACCATTCATCTATTCCCATCCCCAGGGTATACGAGGAGAAATATAACAATAAGCAAGTGCATAGCTGCAAATGCATAGTCAACCTCATATATATATATATATATATATATATCATGAAGGACAATATTGTGCATATATATACATGTATGTTACGCATAAATATATATATATATTAACAAAAAGACTCTTATGTTCTTGAAGATCATAAAAGGGACTATTCAATTACTATATGTATATATATATGTACATATATATACATATATATGTATATATATACATACAGTAGCGTAACTATGGGCCCGCAGGGCCCGCAACTGCGGGGGGGCCCAGGTAAAAGGGGCCCATTTTCAAACCTGAAAAAATGAACTATTTTAATTAATAAATGCACAGCAGAAAGCCGGAAACCGAAACTCCTTGTAAACTCCTTAGCCTTGTAAAATCAATAAATCATGCAGGCAGGCAGATGATGTGGAATATTACTATTGATGCGCGGTCGGCGCATATTTTTCTAGGCTTTGATTTAAGCTAGTGAACAGTGACTCGAAGGCAAACTATAATCGCCAGATGACGCTGAAATTTGCAGTTAATTCACTCAATTAGTTTCACTTTTCGTCTTTGATTTATGCTGACGTCATTAGTCTCATTGCCAAGTTTCCGTCGGCCATCGTTGTTGATATTTATTTAAAAAGTTTGTTTAAATAGATTAGATCGGATTACAATTTACAATACAAAATTTAAGATTTAAAAATAAAAAATTGTACTAATGATGGCTAGCAAGCCTCTAAGTGGAGCAGCTAAACGACGGAAAAAGAAGGATTTACAAAACGAACTTAAAAAACGATGTAAAATTGACTCATTCTTGTTACCGGCACAGACTAAAAAGGAAGAAACACAATCTGTTGCAAATGTACGTAATGAAGAAAATGAGCAGGAGCCTCAGGAGGATACCAGAGGCAGTGAAGTCAGTGAACTACAGATAGATACAAAACTGTTCTTGATTTATGATTTCGTAACATTGAATAAAACAATATTCAGTAACATTTCATTTATAACATTTAATCAATTTTAATGCAAATCGAAAACAATTTTTAGTTGTGGCATAAGATTACAAATTAATAATAAAATAAAATATCATAAATTAAAATCATTAAAATGTAGGCCTATGCCTCAAAAGTGAGTCGATAATTTGAAACATAAAATTGTCTATCAGATTGTCATCGGCTGTATGGAGGGGGGCCCATTTTGAAAATCTTGCAGGGGGGCCCAGAATATGAAGTTACGCCACTGTATACATATATATACATATATATACATATATATGTATATATATATATATATATATATATATATATATATATATATATATATATATATATTAAACTAACTTGATATTCGAAGAACCCTAGACAATGTGAAGAGGGTCGCAACACATATCAGGCATATGTATAATATACATATATATATATATATATATTACGCAAAAAGACTCTTATGTTCTTGAAGTTAATTAAAGGGACAATTCAATTACTATATTATATATATATATGTATACACAAACATATGTATGTATATATATATATATTAAATTAACCTGATATTCGAAGAACCCTGGACAATGTGAAGAGGGTCGCTACACACGAGCCCGACGGCGAGCTGCAGTCCCTCTTATAGGTGTGTCCAGGCATCACCTTCCCATCCCGGATCCTATAGAGGGCCTAGAGGACAACATTCCTCCAGCCGGCAATAGAGTACAACGTACATACACAGTACATAGCGGACACTGTGAGAGGCGCTTTATAAATGTTTAGATACAATACAATACAATACAATATGACTCGTTCTCAGATTCTAACTGGGGGCATTTCTGCTACTTCTCGCTGTCGTAAGACTTTTCTTCTCTCACGGAGCTATTCGCACTGATGGGAGCGCCTCTGATTAGGTTGTACTGTGAGAGGCGCTTTGTAAATGCGTAAATACAATACAATACAATATATTTATACACGTGCATGTTTCGTTGTCGATGGATTCCATACATATGTATATATTATTAATATGAACACGCGAGTAGTTTGTTTGCGATGGCTTCTATTCCTATGCGTTCGTTGTGATGGATGTCAATTGTAAGGATTCGTGACTATATGTCGATTGAATGAGAATCGATTGAATGGCAGCCGCGCCTCTTCTACTGCAATCGTCCATCGTCAAATACATGTCCTCATTTCTACTCCTCGTGACTTCTTTCTTCTTCTTCTTCTTCCCCTCCTCTTCTTCTTCATATTCCTCTTCTTCTTCTTCTTCTTCTTTTTTTCCTTCCTCCTCCTCTTCTTCTTCTTCCTCCTCTTCCACTTCTTCTTCTCCGTCTTCTTCTTTCCCCTCACTTGCTATTTCTCTTCTTCTTTCTCCTCCTCCTCCTATTCTTGTTCTTTTTCTTCTTCTTCGTCCTCATCATCTACTTATCTTCCTCCTCGTCCTCCTCGTCCTCGTCCTCGTCCTCGTTCTCCTCCTGACGCTTCTTTTTCTTCTTCCTCTTCTTCCTCTTTCTCATCCTTTTCGTATTCATAGTCTTTCTTAATTTTCATTTTGTTCTTCTTCTTCTTCTTCTTCTTCTTCTTCTTCTTCCTCCTCCTCCTCCTCCTCCCTCGCCTCCTACTCCTCATTCCCTTCGTTATTTTCTTCTCATTTTTCCTATGCATGCATCATCCTTTTCTTCCTATATAATTTAACATTCATTCTCTTATATAGCCTTCTTGTTCGAAGTTACATTTAATGTCTTATCTCTGTATGCCTCTACGAATGTAAATATATATTTATCTATACACTTAATATAGCGCCTTCGAGGTACCTCGCAAAAGTGCTGCCATTAAGGAAGAAAGGTAACCAAATAAACGAGTAGTGCTCAGATAACAAGAAGAGTCAACAGAGACTAGCTTCCACTGACACGCAGAGTCCAACCGATGCATTATTCCCAACCAGAGCAAACAATAGACACCATGCTCACGCACGACGTATATAGCGACGAAGAAGAGAAGCGACGACAAGCGACGAACTTTCAACACACGGACCTCACCACCATGCACTCCCTCGCAGATGGCAGAAGACGCAGCAGCAGCATCCGGGAATCCCTCTGTGAAGGTGGAAATTCTTCGCAGCCAGGCAAACGGTCGTAGAGCGGCGTCACCGCAGTAGAACGGTCAGCATCAATCCAAGGACGCTCCTGACCATTAACCTACTGTCCACTTAATAACCTGACCACTATACATGTATATATGATGGACGAGTTAATGGTGGCGCGTGAGACTCCGACAATAAAAGCACGAACATTAGTAATAAAACAACTTTATTATTATTGTTTTTTTTGCCCCAAGGTACAATGATCCCTCGGGGACTTGGATATTACTCTGTTCATATGTTGTTTCCAGGATTTCAGGCCTCGTACTCCGCTTAGTCATTGAAAGTACCACGGAATGCGATGGCATTATAGCGTTATTATTATTATTATTATTATTATTATTTTCTATTATTGTTATTATTATTATTATTACTAGTAGTAGTAGTAGTAGTAGTAGTAGTAGTAGTAGTAGTAGTAGTAGTAGTAGTAGTAGTAGTAGTAGTAGTAGTGGTGGTGGTAGTAGTAGTAGTAGTATAGTAGTAGTAGTAGTAGTAGTAGTAGTAGTAGTAGTAGTAGTAGTAGTAGTAGTAGTAGTAGTAGTAGTAGTAGTAGTAGTAGTAGTAGTAGTAGTAGTAGTAGTAGTAGTAGTAGTAGTAGTAGTAGTAGTAGTATCATTACTGTCATTGTCATTGTTTTTGTTATTATTGTTATTGTTATCGTTACAAACCTTTTTAACGCACGCAAGGTCGCAGTAGTGGTGGTGGTAGTAGTAGTAGTAGTATAGTAGTAGTAGTAGTAGTAGTAGTAGTAGTAGTAGTAGTAGTAGTAGTAGTAGTAGTAGTAGTAGTAGTAGTAGTAGTAGTAGTATAGTAGTAGTAGTAGTAGTAGTGGTAGTAGTAGTAGGAGCAGCAGCAGCAGCAGCAGTAGTAGTAGTATCATTACTGTCATTGTCATTGTTTTTGTTATTATTGTTATTGTTATCGTTACAAACCTTTTTAACGCACGCAAGGTCGCACTGAAATTCGAATGTGAGGCACGATTAGTCTGTTAGTTAGTTCTACCTTTCCCATCTCCTTTTCATCTTACTTAACGAATGTATGAAATCGCAATTTAATTATTTACAAAATGGGAACGAATGGTCACCTGTAGAAGAGGCATGGATGGAATCACCACGAAACAACTTCAACGAAGAGGAGAAAGAGTTGTTTAAGATATGCATACCACTGTTACAAAGATTCAACAAGAGGAAGAAATACCACAAGACTGGGTAAAATCGACAATCGTCCCTATATATACATAAGAAAAGGAGATCCACAAGACTGCAAAACTTACAGAGGCCTTAGCCTACAGAGCATTCCAGGAAAAGTTTTCACCAAATGATACAAAACAGAATGAAGTAGTATGTTGAGAGAGCACTTGGAGAATACCAAGCCGGATTCAAACCAGGAAGAAGCACAACTAATCAACTATAATTCACAATGAGACAGATACTTGGAAAAAAGCATATATAACAAACCAGAAGTCTTCATCAACTTCATAGACTTCAAACAAGCATTCGACAGTATATATATCATGATGGAATGTGGAGAGCGATGCAAAATGCAGGAATACGAGAAAACCAATTGATCAAAAAGAGTGAATCCACTTCAAAGTCCTATTACTGACCTACAACTCACTACAATATCTCAGCCCAAAACTGAAAATCTCGCCTTTCCAAGCACTCCTGCCCTGACTTATCTGATCCTCCGCCTTCATTTTTTTCTCGCCCTAAACGACAACCGCCGTAATAGCTGCTCTGCCTCCTATCTTGATCTGGCTCTCTGGAAACCGGATTCAGACCTCCTTTGGACTACTCTCTGGAAAATGCCGTCTGAATTAACGTAGTGCTGGTGAATGGGCTGGTGCCCTGCGTTTGGCCTTCGAATGGCGCTTGAGAAGTTTGGAGATTACGATTACAAGAGATATATCGAAAATCATCAAGTGCCTTAAAAGTATAATAAATAGATAACAGAACACTTTCACACAGAAACGGGAGTATACGACAAGGATGTATCTTATTCCCATACTTATTATTTTAACCCAGAGTTAGAAGCAGTACTGTCACTCAACCTTAACAACACAGAGGCAGGAATCGAATTAGAGGAGGGCTTGTGAATAATCTCCGATTTTCTGATGAAATTGGCCTCCTCACTATAGAAGCGAACCAGAACCACAGTATATTACGAAACCAGTAGAAGATTCGGCCTTATGATCAACGCAGAGAAAGCCAAAACAATGGTGATTGAACAGACCAAAGAGATCAACAACTAACACAATCAAAGGAGAAGCTATTCAGCTAGTAGAAGAATTCGTCTATCTAGGATGGCTAATAAACGCAGATGGCAGCAAAGAAAAAGATATACAAAGGAGAATAGGAGGTGCTTAACAAGCATCTGGAATAATGAACAGTATATGAGTATATGAGGCAGCAGAGAATTAACAAAGAAAACGAAGACAAAAATATACGAGACGAAGATACAACGGATTTAGAGTCTACGGATCGGAATGTTGGACAATGCGAAAGCAAGATGAGAAAAGATTACTCTTACAGCAGAAGTGAGCTGGCTGCGGGATTTCAAGACTGTAGAAAATAAGTAATGATGACATTAGACAATCATTAGGCATACAAACAACTCTGCTAGACAAAGTCGTTCAACGAAGACTCGGATGGTTTGGACATGTAGAAACAATACCAGTTGACCGAATCCCACACAATGCACTCCATACCAGATTCGAAGGAAGAAGACACAAAGGCAGACAAAGACTACGCTGGATAGATAATCTTTATGAGGACATAACATCACTGTGAATACGCTGGTTCCCGCGACATCGCTTTTTTCGGCGCTGTAGAAATCTCGAGATTACGATTACCACCACTTGGACTAAGAGGGACAATGGGCTTGACAAATGATCGAAGACATCTAATCGTACCCATCGCCGACAAACGGCTGGCGTCAGGAATTGATGATGATGAAAAGAAGCCTGCAGTGCAAATGACCAATCAGCACACACAATATTTATTGAAGCATGCAAAAATCTATAGAGCAGAGCATTCCCTGAGGCAGATTTGATAGGAAAAGTAGTATAATAAAGCGACCGTGGATGACAAAAGCCTTACGTAAATCATGCCAAGTAATATCCTCTTTGTACTTGAAATATATTATTTTAAATCCTACAGAAACAAATAGAGCAGTCTTTATAGAATATAAGAATAAGTTTAAAAAAATCGTAGCGGAACGAGTATATTATGTAATGTAAATGTAATGTAATGTAATATAAACACTTGTAAAGCGCTCCTCGCAGCAGAGCTATTTAGAAGCGCTCTCAACGTGATAGGCTCGTGCAAAAGAGTCTTTAAGCATTTAAGTGAAGCTGGTGAAGACGCCTCGAGCATCTTGCTCCGGATCACAGAAGGGAGTTCATTCCACAGTGAAGGGCCAGCCAAAGCAAAGGCTCGATGTTGACTTAATGGGGCTCGAGGTTCGCGACCAACATATAAAATGTGAAAGTTGCCTAAGAAAATCTGGACTAGTCAAGTCAATTTTGCCCAGTGGGAGCCACTCCATACCCAACGACTCTTTTCTCATTGATGCCAATCAGGTGCAGGATAAGCAACTAACAGCAAATGAGTTCTTCGTTGAAATAGGACCAAAGCTAGCTGCTGGCATTCGTGAAAGCAAGTCTTCATTTAAAGACTTAGTTCATCCTTGAGCGCTGACCTAACTACTCCAATATCACTGATTATATCTTGAAAGAATTGAGAATATCCCACAGCAGCGTTGTTGATGAAATCAACCCAAGTGTTGCAAAATTTGCTATAGGAAGGACCAGTTGTGTGGAGCCTCATGCTCTCACTCAACTAACCACTTTGCACCACCTGTACATTTCTTTGTATTTGAGCGACTCTACATATAGCGGGACCCAAATGGTTCCTTTTGAGTTCTCCCTTTCACGCCTATTGATTTGTGAACTTGAATGTCTGTAAAATTTGTATACTTTGGTGATCAATAAAAATGACTACACAACTCTCTGATATAACGCGGTCGAGTTATGGATTTCAAATTTGAATCAGCTGTAGGAAGGGATCCTTCATTATTACGCGGTCTCGTTATGAGGCGGTTCTTGATTTGGCGACATAACGAACTTCTAGTGTATATGCGCATATTCACATGCACAATGTGCCACATGCAATGTACATAATATACAAGTATTTGTATGTATTCATGTATAGCATACATTATGTATACAAACCTATGAGAAAGATATGTACGTATCGATGTATGGCATGCATACATAAAATCAATCTATCAATCAATCGTCGTATACAGTGCGTTTTTTCTAGAAAAAAGGTTCCGGAACGGAACAATAGGTGGCGGAACGCAACAATTATGGGCGGGTTAAAATCACGAGAAAAACGGGATTGGGGGTTGGGAAGGGTCTCAATAAACACTGAAAACAGTTCAAAAACACTTAAATTAAATTAAAATAACTAAATTATTGTTTTAATTATTAAAATAAATAAATTATTTTTTAGGAGCTGAAAAAGGTGCCGGAACGCCGTACCGGCGCGTTCCGGCTGAAAAAAAGCCCTGGTCGTATATATGTATGTATGGCATATTGCGTTCACCTATGACCTAAATCTGCCAATATCGATATGCAATTGAACGTAATATCTATGAATCGAACTGATATCGGCCGAATTTTCAATTTCACACGACGTGACCCACGTCAGAGTTAGATCAAATTAAAATTCACGGTTTCCATTACTTCATTCTCCCACATACCGCATTCATCCATCCATCCAGACATCCACCCATCATCCATTCATTCATCCATACATCCATCCATTCCAATGCGTCCACCCATCCATCTATTCAAATCGATCCATCCGTCCATCCATCCATGCACCTATCCATCCATCGTCCATCCATCCATCATCCATCCATTCAAATCCATCCATCCAATCATCCATCCATCCATCCATCCATCCAGCCAGCCATCCATCCATCAATCCGTTTCTGCTAATGTATGCTACCACTGGAGACCGATTCGAATAGAAGTCATTGACTCTGAGACCTTATTCGCGTTTTCCATCTGGAATTACTGTCAATCACTTGACACAACAGGCGACCATTTCTGCGCCTCAGTCAAAGGTCCGTTGGCAAGCAAGGGAGCATCGGGAAGCCCTCGGCATTCGACGATATGTGGCAATAGATGACTGGTTTCCTTATCTGGGCCGATTCAGAGGCCAAGGGTACTAGGCCTACATCTCCAGGGACAGGCTGAGTCATTCAAACAGATGCACACGTCACATAGGGAGACAAAGAGATGGATACACAGACAAGCGGATGGACGGATATATATATATATATATATATATATATACACACACACACACACACACACACACACACACACACACACAGATGAACGTTCAGAGAGACAGAGATGAAGAGTGAGGCAGATAAACAGATGGGTGTTCACATAGACAGACAGAGAGACGGATAGACAGACAGGTGGGGGGACGGATAGATGCACAGACAGATCGCATGGAGATAGATAGACGGATAGACAGAAAGACAGATAGGCAGAAAAACATGTTGACATACTTAAATACATAAATAGGCCTACATACATACAGACAGACAGACAGACAGACAGACGCACTTTCACCGACATATTTTCTTTATGGTCCGGTTATTTGCTGGAAATTCGAGGTCATGGCGCTCGACAAATATTTTCGGTCATCGACGCTGGGACCAATCAGCGTCTGGAACTATTTATAGCGACTGACGCTGGTTCTCCAGGACGCACGACAACCGCACGCTGGTTCCCTAATCTTCCGATGATAGCCAATATAACAGATGAGACCGATACCTTAAGCTCTATGTCTCTGTGACTGTGTGTCTCTGCCTATGTATCTCTCTCTCTGCCTGTTCCTTTGTCTCTGTCTGTTTCTTCGTCTCATTCTGGCTATCAACTGATTTTGTACGTAGTATCCTCTAAACAGAAGGAATCGCCCTAGTTGCTCAAATGCAATTAATGTTAAGCTTTGCAAGACAAGGCAAGGTCAGTGACGTCTATCTCCAGATCTCCACCAACCTGGAATGGGAGAACAAACCCCCCAATTTGACCGACTTATATGTAAGAGGCTCAGAAGCCACTCAGAACTGTAAATTACTCCGAGATAACATTGTATTGTATTGTATTGCATTGTATTCGATAATTTCTAAAGCGCTTCTATAGCTGCATAGACCATTCAGAAGCGCTCCCAGTGCGAGAGACCCCGAGAGAGGAAGAAGGTTTTGAGGTGGGAGAAGGAGAAAGAAACATATGTTTTCGATAACATACAGTGCATGTCATCCATGATCTACATAAATTATATATATTATCGGAAATAAACAACCCCCAGCTTATCTCCAGAACGTTAACCCCCACTTCTGGTGGGAACCGTGGGAGATCGTTCTGCTAAACCCCAACCCGAATTATGTAAGGTAATGAAGGAAAGGTTAGGCACTCTCTGCTGAGGCAAGGTTAATTTAGGTAAGGTGAGAGCAGCGACCACGCTCTATTCAAAGAGCTTGCTTGTAATTCAAGTATTTTATTACTAATAATTAAAATAAGCTAATTGAAACGGCATTAGTAAGAATAGCAATTTGGCACCAGACCGATAAAATGTCAATACTTACAGAGAGAGAAAGAGACAGACAGAGAGACAGACAGACAGACGGACATACAGAGACAGACAGAGGCAGACAAGGCAGACAGACAGTCAGACAGCCAGACAGAGAGGGAGCTAGGCCCCTATAAAGCAATGGTAACGGGGATGGTGATGCTAGTGGTCACCAGAGAAACTCGTGACGCCGCAGCGAATGAGATTGCATAGCTGACTCGACGTAGTAGAGGAAGACGTTGAGAAGACGTTGAGAGGACGTCGTGAAGAAGACGTTGAAAGGGAGGTTGAAGAAGCGGTCGAACGAGACTGCAGCTCATCGAAGTCAACTCATCGTCGGTGATTAAACGTAACTCGAGGCCATCCAGTTCGAAGGAACTATTTTGCGATGTAGTTAAGTGGACTTATACTTGTCGAATCAAGATCAGCGAATTGGTGTATAATGCGTTCGCATGACAGACATATCGATCGTACTCGTGAAGCTCCTGACTGCATGTAGTCGAAGCTGTGAGCGACTCAGTGTATGGGCATCCTACAGGAATAGCTATGACGGTCTTAGATTAATTATTTCCGTAATCTATCATACAATATATATATATATGTATATATGTATGCAGGGCTTTTTTTCAGCCGGAACGAGCCGGAACGGCGTTCCGGCACCTTTTTCAGCTACTAAAAAGTAATTTATTTATTTTCATTATTAAAACAATAATTTAGTTATTTTAATTTAATTTCAGTGTTTTTGAACTGTTTTCAGTATTTATTGAGACCACTCCCAACCCCCAATCTCGTTTTTCTCATGATTTTAGCCAGCTCATAATTGTTGCGTTCCGGAACCTATTGTTCCGTTCCGGAACCTTTTTTTCTAGAAAAAAAGCACTGTATGTATATATATATATATATATATATATATATATATATATATATATATATATATATATATATATATATATATATATAGTTTCCGTAAAACAATATCCACTGTGTCCGGGGGAAAGGACCCCTTATAATAATATGAAAATGGCTAGATTTTTTAATTTCATTTTCCCTGCAGTTTCTCGGTCTACCGCTACCTGCGCAATTTTTCTTAGAAGCTCCTTTAGACCGCCTAATGTCCAACCCTTGCCGCAAATTTTCTAATAAACTTTTTTGCGTCGTAATGTTTGTTTTTTCTTAAAATTTTATAACAATTTTATCTTCTTGGTTGAACGCCATTTTCTAACAGTTTTGTGTTTTAAATTTTTAATTTATCGACGTCATTATGACGTATTTTTTAACGGGGCTGTTCGTAAATTGCAAATAATTATGTCAGGATTAAAACGTTTTTGGAATTTTAAAAATCGATGAATATATATTAGTTTTGTTCATATTACCGTAACGGGTCCCTTTTTTTCCCGGACACAGTGTATGATGTGCAATTGTGCATCGATCAACTTAAAGATTGGATATTACGATATTATGGCGTGCATATTGGAGTTCGTGTAAACCTCGTCTACTGTAAGTTTCAGAATTCCACTCGACTCACAAGAAACATCATGCGGCAAATAATGAAAAGGAAGCTCAATTTCTTTGGACAATACCAGACTGATTAAGCAGGTCGTGTTCAGAATGATCGATGGTGTATATGGATCAGAGGTATAGACCCAACAGATAATGAATTGATGATGTCAGAGATTAGTGCAAACTCTACGTGGAAAGGCTGAATCTGGTGGCACGATTGGAGACTGGAGAGAAACAGTAAAACATGAAATCGACATCAGTGCATGGATGGACAGAAAGAAAGAAAGAAGAAGATAGACTCTTCCAACCCCGTGTGAGAAACCTGTTCGCCTCGGAACATTCTGAACGAGCAGAGACTGCAAGCCTCTACTTTGGTTTTTGGACGGTGCGCCGAGTGGCTGCCAGTCTAGTCTTTTCCATCCTTGTAGCTAGATATTCAATAATCTCCGTCACCACCCACTTTCATTTGTCCTGTCCATAATGATAATAAGAATCTCTTCCCAAGATTTATGTACAACGGCATTTTTCTAGCTGGTCTTTCTGATCGTTAATCAGTAAACTGTTGATTAGCCTTATATGTTTTCCACACTAAGCTTAATCAAATCCACGTCGCTCTACCAGAACCAGTTGGTAATAATTCGACTCTGAAGCTATACCAGCCGAGCTCTCAACTCTTTGTAACTCCTGCGTTCTGACAACTGTTTTCGATTGAATAAACCGTAATCTCCGAACTTCTAAAGCGCCACTCGAAGGCCAAGCGCAGGGCACCAGCCTATTCACGAGCTCTGCGTCAAGTCAGAGGGGTTTTTCCAAAGAGTAGGCAATTGGAAGTCCAAATTCGGTTTCCATGGGGGCAGGTCAAGAGAGGAGGCAGAGCAGCTGTTAAGGCCGGTGTCGTTTAGGGCGAGAAGAATAGGAAGGTGGAGGATCGGATGAGTCTGGGTAGGAGTTCTTGAAAAGGTTAGACTTCAGTTTTGAGTGGAAAGTCCGGGGGTGATAGATAGAGGAGCATGAAAAGGATGACGGAGGACGGGTTGGAATGGTGATGGAGGAACCGAGAATCTGCGGAATTCAGAAGGGAGATGGTTCCAGAGACGTGGTGCTGTGTTGGATAATTATGGTTTGGTTGGAGAATTTGAGATGAATAATAACCGGGAGTCGAGAAAGACTGAGATAGGAGGAGGATGAATAAATTATGAATAAACGAATATACAATACCGTACAATCTACCTAGAAGGATAAGGCGTAACAATTACATTATTCAACTGGCACCGAATAGCTATAATAGGGTCTCTGTGTTGTAGGAATTTGATCTTATTCATAACTCCACAAACTCTTTCTGAGGACGATTTTCTTGTTTAAACTTATTCCTCTTGATGTAATTTGCATTTCACAGCCGACTTTGAAGAATAAGGGGCCTAACGCTCATTTAGTATGTCAGATATAATATACGGTATACAGGGATGGGTCGTCGACATGGATGTCGAAGTCGCCGGTGAGTTACATCAGGTAAACAATATAAGCATTCCCATATACTATATCATATATGCTCTTAATCAAACATTGCTCTTAATCAAGCATTTAAATGCAAATATTAATTAATCTATAGCTAACATAGAGGCTCATCTCACACTAAATGTCATTGTTTAAAAAAACTCGTTGACAGCTACAATGTATATATATATATATGTTTGTGTGTGTGTATGTGTGTGCGTGTGTGTGTGTGTGTTTGTTTGTGTCGGTGCACGTAGAGAGAATCCAGGGATCTTGCCACCACCCCATAAAATATACAGCCCTCTTCCCTAGGTCAGGGTAGACGGCATGGATGCACCTTTACGCACCTGCTCTTTGTTCATTGCGCCCATTGATGCCTGACAGGCTTCTTTTCATATAGTCTGGGCACAGTTGGGTTCATTAAGCGCAGATGTTATTCATATGCGTTTCATGTGCTTTCAGTTCCCCAACGGTTTTTACAAACTGACTTTTACTTCATTTTCCCGCTTCCGTTTTGCTTGCTTCTAGATGATATTATTATTCTTAAAAATATTATTTTCTCTGTATTGATGGCTGTTCTAATGGCTTCCAGTTCCCACTGATGTTCAAATCGGAAAAAGCTTCGGGGACTTTCTGTCGACCGTTCTTCTCTTTCGCCGAAGCTGGGAGGGCAGGGACAGGGTGGTGGGGGGGGGAGCGGCGTCTGTGAATAGAGTGGAAGGGCGCTAGATAAATATTCTGAATGATCGAATGAACTATGACCTTACAGTGGAATTATAGAAGCTTCTAGATTAGATCAGATTGGGTTGGGTTGAATTAGAGTTGATTAGATTAGCTAAGATTAGATTAGAGTAGATTATATGATATAATCTCTTAGAATCCGTTAGCATCGATTAGATTAGATAAGAAAATGTTAGGATCGGTTATAATTTGTTAGAATCGATTAAATGGGATTAGCATAAATTAGATTAGACTAGAATGGATTAAATTAGAATCGGTTAGAATCGGTTAGAATCACTTAGAATATATTAGACTAGATTGTACTCTGTTAGAATCAGTTAGAACCGATTGGAATAGATTAGATTAGATTAGAGTGGGCGTTTATTATAGTCATCGTGATCGCTGTTACTAAGCAGAGGCGAGTTTACAAAAAATGAAACCCTAGGCGCATACAATTTTGGGGACCTTCTGAGCTTGATGTCATTTTGTACAATTGCACAAAAATGAATTATTAACCAAAATGAACAAAACAATTATGAATTACAATAATATACTTTTATGTGAATGCTAAACTGTAAAAAAAATTAGAAAATAAGTTATATTTAAATAATTCAAATTTCAAAATTTTTCATTTGTCCAACTGAAACAATTATTTTCATTCGTTTGGGGCCCTCGTAGATTTGGGGGTCCTAGGCGCGACCCTAGTGCGCCTATGTGTAAACGCGCATCTGCAACTAAGCATCCATCAAGACCTGCCTGTCACTTTTACCATCCATCGCTTGTGCCACTCATTTGGTCAGCCATTATAATGACCGAAATGAACCGAACTGTTCGGATAATGTCATCTGTATAACTTGGCAGATGTTTAACGCTATTAATCCTTAGAAGGGAAAGTGTCTTTCTTGCCGTTTTAGATATATTCTGGTGCAAATAGAAAGCTATCTATCTCTGTATCCGTTTCTCCCTCTGTGTATGTTTCTGTATCCGTTTCTCCCTTTGTGTATGTCTCTGTATCCGTTTCTACCTCTGTGTCTGTCTCCGTATTGGTTTCTACCTCTGTGTACGTCTCTTTATTCGTTTCTACCTCTGTCTGTCTCTATATTCGTTTCTACCCCGTGTATGTTCTGTATTGGTTTCTACCTCTGTGTATGTCTCTATATCCGTTTCTACCTCTGTGTGTGCCTCTGTATTTGTTTCTACCTCTGTGTATGTCTCCGTTTTGGTTTCTACCTCTGTGTGTTTCTACCTCTGTGTCTGTCTCTGTATCCGTTTCTACCTCTGTGCATGTCTCTGTATCCGTGTCTACCTCTGTGTCTATCTCTGTATCTCATACTATCCTGTTACTGTTTCTGTCTCTGCCTGGACTTCCTCTCTCTCTGCTTTTGTCTTTGTGTGTTGAACTATGTGTTCGCCTGTTTTTGTTGGCCTGTCTGTCTGCTTGTCTGTCTATCTGATGATCCTCTGTTTATCTGCCTATCTTTCTCTCTGTCTGTCTGTCTGTCTACCCATCTACTTGTCTGTCCATCTGTCTGTCTGAGTGTCTGCTTGTCTGCCTGCCTCTCTGTCCATCTGTTTGTTGGTGTGACTGTGTTTGCTTGTTTGTGTGTCTATCTGCCTGTCAATCTGCCTGTTTGTGTGTCTACCTGCCTGCCTACCTGTCCGTCCGTCTGTCTTTCTGTCCCTCCGTCCGTCTGTCTGTCTGTTTCTTTGTCTTTGCCTCCTGCAGCGCTTTCTCTTTTGTCTGTTCGTAAACAAGCAACCGTATTTCCCCTTGCTTTGTGTTTTCACAGACGTCTCCAAATCTATTTGCCATAACTTATAGGAAGCTATACATCTTGCAATAAGTCAACCGACATTTTTTCCCATGTGTTTTATGAATACGACGTAAGAGCAAGTGGACACTTATGGACGAAGATATAATGTTGACTGGTCAAAGTCTGAGAGTCATGTCAGGCGGTGAAGTTTAAAGGGACCGCTATACATCAAACGATGCGGAGGCAATCAGAGGCACACAACCAAGAGCATGGCCAACAAACGAAAGAACAAAGAGGGGCAGGGAGAGTGAGAGGGGAAGGGAGACGGAGACGGAGAAAGAACGAAAGAAACAGAGAGAGAGAGAGAGAGAGACAGAGAGACAGAGAGACAGAGAGAGACAGAGAGAGACAGAGAGAGAGAGAGAGAGAGAGAGAGAGAGAGAGAGAGAGAGAGAGAGAGAGAGAGAGAGAGAACGAACGACAGAAACATAGAGTGAGAGAGAGACAGAGAGACAGAGAGCGGGAGTGACAGAGACAGAGATGGATGGAAGGAGGGAGAAGGAGGGAGAGAGATGAAGAGAGGGAAAAAGGAAGAGGGGGAAGAGAGGGTGGGAAAGGAGGAAAGAGAGAGAGAGAGGGGGTGAAAGAGAGAGCGAGAGTGAGAAAAAGGGAGAGGAAAATGCAGAGGGGAGAGGGAGAGGGAGGGAGGTAAGGATTGATGGAATCAGGAAGGAGTGGGAAGTGCGGGAAAAACAGGGTCGAGATGATGAGGCGGGAAATTGAGGCATCGTTCGAGGGAAGTGTTGATGTCGTCGGTCGTTGTCGGTTTCAATGTTGCAAGTGGACCGTCGTCCTGCCACTCCTCAGTTGCTCCTGCCTCTCCTCAGTTGCTCAACACACTCACGACCGGATGAAACCTTTATGTCTTCTCTCACTCTCTATCAGTCTGTCCGTCTCCTTCTCTCTTTGTGTGGCGGTGTGTCTTGCTTTCGCTTTCGTTGTCTATCTGACTGTCGCTTTTTTCTCTATCTGAATTCTGTGTACCCTTTGATTGCTGTTGTCTTTATCTCTGCCTCTGTGTGTCTGCCTCTGTTTCTGTCCGTCTCTCTCTTTCCTTCTCTCTCTCTCTCTCTCTCTCTCTCTCTCTCTCTCTCTCTCTCTCTCTCTCTCTCTCTCTCTCTCTCTCTCTCTCTCTCTCTCTCTCTCTCTCTTCACTCTGTGTTTCTATGTCTTCCATTCTGCGTATCATTTCTCTCTCCCTGCACATGTCTAAGTCTTTGTTTGTTTGTCTCTGTCCGTCCACTAGTCTTGCTCTTTCCTTCTCTCTCTTATCCTATTCTCTCCAGTGGCGTACGGAGCTTAAATGCCGCCCGGGGCGAGGGCCCAATATGCCGCCCTTGGACACTTAATTTTCTGTATGCTATTTTCTCTAAGATATTGCATAACGATCATATTACATAGGCTATTAAATTTTATTTGTGCAGTTTATAGGGGCCTAGCCTTTCTGCTTTTTCACTTTTCACTGTATTTATTTTGTAATTATCCGTTTTAGCTATACATTTTCAACTTACTGAAATTTATTTTATTACAAAGACCTAATTAAAAACATTTTATTGCATGATTTGCGACTGTCGCTGACTTACTGTGATATGTTGAAAGAATAAGACTTCAATAAGTGATCATTTCAAAATTAATGACAAAATAATGCAGTCAGTTTCTGTTAAAACCAGAAAAATTTTGATATTAATTTTAAAAAGAGGTCTAAACTAAGTGGTGAAATGCTGTGGTGGCGATATTGATAGTTTGTGATTAAATTTTATTCTAAGTAATTGATTCGTGTAGATATCTATACATATGATATATGTATATTATATGTATATATATATTATGATTATGAAGGGCGGAAAAAAACAAGAATATACTTTAAAGTTTGCTGTATGTAGTCAGTTACTCTACATGTTTGCTAGATAATGCGATTCTGCTTCCTTTACTGCAATTCTGTTTAGTGTTTAATGTAGAGAGTGTGATGTCGCCACTAACGATCAACGGAAGCCAAGCTGACTAAAGTGACGGTTTCTTTCTTTCCTTCTTTTTCTTTTTTTCTCTACTACTTTTCCTTTTTATATCCAAAATTCACTCTTTTTATTTTTCTTTTACCCCATTTTGCCGCCCCTAAAAAAGTGCCGCCCGGGGCGACTCGCCCCCTCTGCCCCCCGTTCGGTACGCCACTGATTCTCTCTGTCTGTCACCCGTCTGTCTGTCTGTCTTATTCTTCCCCTTTCATCTTCTACCTTTTACTCACTCTTTCTCTCTCTACAAAACATCTAGAGAGAAAGTAAACAGCAGACAAAACGTAGTTGCCATGGTACTCGAAGCGATGTGGACTACTCAAGAGTACTCAGCGAGTTACGTCACACCTTTTCTTACCTTATAAATCTTTCTCTCTCTATCTTACCTTTCCTCACCTCGCCTTTCCCTTCCTTACTTTACCTTATCTTAAGTAGACTTCGCCAGAAAGTCGTTACATGTATATCAAGAACCGCATTATAACAAGTTCGCATTACAACGAATGTATTTTCCATAGGGAATTAACTTCGGAATTCATGTCCCCGACCGTGTTATATCCTCTCTCCTCCTCTTCCTCTGTAAATCGTAGGGGAGAGTGCTCCAAGATGCCCACTCTAAGGAGAATTGTGTTTTCCAGCCGTGTAGATTGCAGGAGAAGTACAAGTTTGTACCCAATGCAAAGAGTGGTCATCAATAAAGCAATCACAGCAAGTTTAGAGGTTAATTCAAAAACATAATTTTTTTTAATTAAAAAAAGTAGATGTCTTCAAACTGGGCATCTTAGGAACCCCATACTACAAGACGCCCACAGGATGGGCATCTTAGAACAATGGAAAATGACTAAAACAAATAGTGTGGCAATCCTGCAATTTTAGACTAAAGTAGTAAACTTTTAATAAAACAAACACACCTAACCATAAACAAAAGACCCTACAGCTACTAAGCATATGAAGACATGGAAAGAAAAAAACTAAACTTATGTTGTAAGATGTTAATGTCATTTTCATTGTCAGACACAGTTAACGACAAAAGTCGCACTCAAATCCTTTGGATGTCTCTCCATCTGTATACACTTCATGACACCAAGCCTTACACTTCCTGCATTCTATCCATTTCTCCCCAGCAGCACTACCACTGAAGCTTCACCACACATTAGACATTTCCAATCTTCTTCGTAGTCATACTTGGGCTTGTTTTTAGCTGTCTTTCTTGGCTGAGTTTCCAGTTTGTCTTGTCTGCACATAAATTTTTTTAAATTTTTTTTAGTTCCTTCATTTTGTGTTTTGCTGCAACTGTCTCTGAAGATGCAGAGTCCTTACAGCTTGCCACAGATTTGGTCTGTTTTGGCATTGTTTTCATCTTTGTCTTTCCTGCCTCTTCTAATACCTTCTTTTTATATGGTAAACTGTCTTTCTCACATAAATCACTTCAACAAGCTCCTAGAAAACCATTTGTGCATTCTCACTTTCACAATAAACAAGTATATGCTGCAAGTAAAATTTAGGTTGATGTGGAAACAGTGACAGACAATTGCGTACACCGTACCCCCACACAACTAGGTTTTAGCCATGTAAGAGTAATCAACATAGTCCACTGATGCAGCTTTGTAAGACTAAAACAACCTTATAACGATTCGGATGTGTTGCGGCGCCATAAAACTGTCGTTGTTATTAGCATTAAACGTCAACAATTAATCAGAAGCATCACCAAACTCACATACCTCTTCAATCACATGATCAAAAGACGATACTTAAGATTCTCAAGGTATCAAAGACGCCCATGGGCATCTTGTAACCTCTGTGCTTCCTATACATTCAAGACGCCCATGGGCATCTTGTAACCTCTGTGCTTCCTATACATTCAAGACGCCCATGGGCTTCTTGTAATTTTCGAGTCCCTCTCAATTGACGCCATTTTATTTCACTAGGTTAATGTTTACAAGTTTGATAAAGCCATCAAAACAACTAGAAATGGACCAAAAATAAACGTTGAAATGCGCGCCTGGGTTTTAAGTAAGGTTACGGAGAAAATGAAGGAGATTCATAAATGTGTACTTGCGCAAAAGTAGTCAAAATTGGAAAAATACAATAATAACGCCAATATCTCGAATATTGAAATTCTGCTGCTAATGAAGGTTCATAAGATGTCGCTACATGCAAAGACACAACTAAAATACGAATTTGTATCTTTCTATACGTTTTAGAGGGGGTGGGCATCTTATTCGCCCTGGGCATCTTGGAGCACTCTCCCCTAACTGTCCTATAATTAAGCGTGTTTTAACTTTATTTAGGATACATCCAGTTTTTAGCGACATCTGCCGGGTGCCAGTGCCGTTGAAATCGACCATACCTTATCCAAGAATGCGTCTAAAAGCAACATTCCTCACTACTTTGTTGAATAGTCTGTAATAAATAAAGTGGAGTCTTATGTACGCGAGCAAAAAGCCCATCCTATCATTCACACTTTAGCGGCACGCTCTTTCTTGTCGGAGAAAACCTTTCTTCTCATTACCGTCCGCACACAGCTTTCACTCCCAAAATATGGAATTTATAGACCGAAAATAGTTCTATAACATGGGACGATGAATGGAAGTCTACTTTTTTTGTCCCGCGTGTAATCGATTACGCAGTAATCGATTGAGTAGGCTATACTAGCTATGAGCGACTGCGGAAGGGGCAAAAATTGCGCAAATCGGTTCTGAAATATTAGGGAAGGGGCAAAAATTGCGCAAATCGGTTCTGAAATATTAGGGAAGGGGCAAAAATTGCGCAAATCGGTTCTGAAATATTAGGGAAGGGGCAAAAATTGCGCAAATCGGTTCTGAAATATTAGGGAAGGGGCAAAAATTGCGCAAATCGGTTCTGAAATATTAGGGAAGGGGCAAAAATTGCGCAAATCGGTTCTGAAATATTAGGGAAGGGGCAAAAATTGCGCACGTAGGTCAACGATCATCGATTGCTGTCTTGGACATTGCGATTACGGCGCTATATAAATCGTTAGATTATATTCTATTATTTCAACAGTTTAATATTATAGGTCTTTTTTTACTCTTTGGGACAATATCTTTCATTTTCGTAGGTCTTCAAATGTTGTGAAAATTATTTTCTTGTCGATGTGGTTGTTGCTACTTCCGCTCTAATAAATCTGCAATACTGGGGCGGGGGAATATCACTCAGAACGTTCCTTCGCCAAATTTGTTTTGGCAAAATTCTTCCGCTGCCAACCCACAGAGACCGAACGCCTATGGCTGTGAGCTCTAGTGATGCATTAGTTCTTTGTCATTAGATAGTGTAGCCTTACAGTAAAATAAAATGGCGCGTCTTTTGTAACAACGACTTCATCATCATCATCACAGTTGTCGTCGTCATCATCATGATTTTAACATCAGATAATTATTATGGATGTCAAGACGCTATGCCGAAGTGTTTTACACGCAAAATGACTGCGCTACACAAATTGAAGACTACTTTCGCGGAGCGCGCAATGATACGAACGCGTAGTAAACAGGCGGCATATGGTGTCGAATGAATGACGGCGCGGACGTTAATACTGCGCCAAACACACTGCCCCGGAAATTGCGCCACCGAGAAATGATTACGTCGGATTGCAAATGTGTCGAGGGCTTAAGGGACGACCGCACCGGGTGGGATACGGTTCGGTTTTCGTTTATGGACGTCTGTGTGAGCGTGTCTCCAAGCACTTAAATGGCGCATGATATGGATCTCTGGCGTCATCCTGATCAGATGGCTGAATGGCAAAGCAGTCGTTAACCTTGTTCTTCTGAAGTCTCGAAAACTCACATTGGTGTCGCTAGCATAGAAGAAAGGAAGAGCAGCCCGAAAGGCAGCCATGGGTATGAATTGTTGGCGTCTTAATTTTCTCAGCCTTGACACATGATGGCGGGTGGCCAGCCCACTCCTCACTGTCTCATCTTTCCAGCGATAGTGTACTGTCAGCGTACTATGTGGTTGAACACTTGAACTGTTTGAGGGCACAGGTGGAGCAAATCTCTGCCTGGAGGGATTTGAACCGCAGACCGCTCGGTTGAAAGTCCAGCATGCTATCGCATTCAGAATTACTGAAACAGAGTCCTCCGTATGGCATTACCGTAGACACAGTACATCTCCGGGTCAGATGCCAAACTGCGATAAGTAGAGATTACTGTATCCGATGCATTTTGTCTACTTCGGCGTTTGCTTATATTATGATGAAAGTAATCGTCAACATTTCCTCTCCACTTCTTCCGCCTCTCCTCTTCCTCTTCTCATCTTCCGGCTCTTCTTGCACCTCTTATTCCGCCTCCTCCACTATCACTTCCTCATCCTGCTCTTCCTTTTCTCTACAGGCTAATTTTACCCCTCTAATATCGCTTCCTCTTCCTCTTCCTCCTCCTCGTCCTCGTCCTCCCTCTCCTTATCCTCTTCCTGCTATTCCTCTTCTCCTTTTCCAGCTCATCATTTCGCTCTTCTTCTTCAACTTGTTTTCCTCCTCCTCCTCCTCTCCTTCCTATTCTTCCTCCTTTTCCCTTCTGCTCCTCATTCTTCGTTAGTTTTCTTCGTCCTAGTATTTACCCTCTGATGAGGCGCTACATTATACAGGGGTTACATAATATCTACGATGACAGCTACACAAGAAGTCCTACTCTT
Source organism: Allolobophora icterica (assembly GCA_963556255.1). Taxonomy (NCBI): domain Eukaryota; kingdom Metazoa; phylum Annelida; class Clitellata; order Crassiclitellata; family Lumbricidae; genus Allolobophora; species Allolobophora icterica. Next base: position 80,234,056 of record OY744603.1, on the reverse strand, counting down.
CTCTCATCATTCTTATTCTTCTGTATTCCACTTCCTCCATTTATCGCTCCTCCTATTCCTGTTTGTCTTATTCTATTCCTCTTCACCCTCCAGCTTTCTTCTACTTCATCCTCTCAATGCTAATTCTGTTTCAGTTCCTCTTCTACCCACCCTCTCCTTCTGTTCCCATATTCCTCTCTTCATCCTCTTTATATTATCTTCTTTTGCTGCTTCTTTGTTCACCATTTTCTCCCAATCCTCTCTCCTCCTCTTCCTCTGTAAATCGTCTTCCTCCGATCCTTTCCACCTGCTCCCCTGTTCACCATATTCTTCCTAATCTCTCCTCCTGCTCCTCTTCTACTGATGGCCCTCTTCTTCATGTCCTCTCCTTCTGCACCTCTTCCTCTATCCATCCTCTTCGTCCATTCCTCTACTCTTCCCCCTCTTCCTATGTCCATCCTCTTCTTCCTGTCATCTCCTTCTCCTCCTACTCTTTTCATGCTCTTTTCCCCATCCTCTTCCTCCTACCCTCTCTACGTGCTCCTCTGTTCACGCTCTTTCCCCATCCTCTTCCTGATATCCTCTCTACATGCTCCTCTGTTCATCCTCTTTTCTCCGTCTCCTGCCCCTCGCCCTCTGTGGCACCAACCTCACAGGACCTGACTCATCACTCAATTATAGATGCCAAGTCACTTTCCAATTATCACACCATCTGTCGATGACCCAGGGAGATGTCAACCGCCACTCCTCATCTCCATCTATCTCACCTCCCCCACATGCATGACCCGCAGAACCTGGACAGCGATTAGGGCTAATCAGCAACTGTCTCCCGTCGTTGAAAAACCACAATAATCCTGCATCAAAAACAATGACCCATAAGCAGGAGATACTATTGGGGGCCAAGTGTGCTATAGACAGGTTTCCTTTCAAAGGTTTTCCAGGTCTTTAGAACCTTAGAAACCTAAGATTTGTCTTTCTAGACCATGAAACCTTGTTTTCTGATTTAAAAAGACAATTTTTTTATTAGATAGCATGGCGACAATTCGGTGTTTAATCCAAAAGTACGAGAAGCATATCGTTGAGGTTTTATAGGCTGTTAGGTTTAAAAAAACGAAAAATCTACGAGAGTCCATGTTTGAGTATTTAGTTTGTTATTGCTCCAGAAAATTGTATATTTAGCTTTTTAAAGGAACTGTAATGAATTAACATTGTTAATTAACGATATTGAAGCAGATCATTATTGTTATTACTTTGCAATTGCAATTGTAATTACGACAATTTCAATAGCATCGTCAGTAGCAAACTACTTCTAATAATAATTGTGAACTGAGTTTTGTGTACAGTCTTGCAGTGCGAGATATTAGCGTATATATTTAGTGCGCTTACTTTAGTTTCACGTGTATATGTATATATGATAAATGCATAACGTTTAATTGTACTGTCTTAGTGACACGCGCGGCCGGCCGATCTGGGCAGCGGCGCGCTATATGTATATTATTAGAGTTCGTTTATGCGCACAGAAGACAGGTGTGTCAAGAGGCGCGAAGAATTATGCTGACTAGAGAAGTTTGAATTCGAGTGTGTTCGCTGTAGTAGTGTGGCTGACTATTTGAGTTGTAATCGAATTGAGTTCTGTCTGTTTGTTTCTTATTAAACTAAAAGATATTAAATTGTGTTGCTGATTAATTCAGGTTATACTTATACGTAGAATTAGTGTTCAAAAGGTGAACGTTAAATAGGCGTTAAGTACGAAGAGAACAAGGATTTAATCAGAAGGATTGTCAACGGAAGGATTGGGTTGACATTATTGGTGGCAGCGTCGGTGTGGATAAATACTCACGGTGGATAAATACTCACGGTGGAATAAATACTCACGGTGGAATAAATACTCACGGTGGATAAATACTCACGGTGGATTAAAATTCACGTTATCACCTCCTTCGGCGGATAGAAGAATCTACGACGGTGATAAAAGAATTTACAACGGTGTTAGAAGAATCTACGACGGTGTTAGAAGAATCTACGCGTTGTTGCTGTGTGACGTGTCTACGATATCAACGACGGTGGAACACGAGAAACGGTATAAAAATTTCGTTGTTTTCCACGAACAAATATAAAAGAAATCCCGTTTGTTTATCGATTCACACAACAAGAAAAACCGTGACTTCTTTGAAAAGAGAAATCACCAAAGTAAACAAGTAAGATGGAGAAACTAAGTGCTGAAAGACAAGCAGATATTAAGAAGATGTCTACGGAGAGGCTAAAACAGCGTTTGTTGAAAGCCGGTTTTAAAGAAGAACAATTAGAAGGTATGTCACGTGGTGACATGATACAGGAACTCGCTGAAGTGTGGGTTAAAGAAGAAGTAGAAGAAGGTGCAGTTGGCGGTGCCGTAGAAAAGGCTATTGAAAAACCTCCTGCGCCTATGTCTATGGAGATGTTGATGCAGTGGATGATGATGAAAGAAGATAGGGAGGAGAAACGGAGACAAGAAGAGAAAGAAAGAGAAGATAGACGGAGACAAGAAGAGAAAGAGCTGAGACAAGAAGCAGAACGTGTAAGACAAGAAGAATTGCGTCTTCAGAGAGAGAAAGAAGAGAAAGCGGAACTTGCAAGGCAAGAGGAATTGCGTCTGCAAAGAGAGAGAGAAGATAAAGCAGAACAAGTGCGTAAGGCAGAACTTGAATTGCAAAAGAATCAGTTTGAGATTCAGTTAGAACAGTTGAAAAGAGATAGGGAAGATGCTGAAAGAAGAAGACTGGAGCAGATGATTGAATCTGAAAAAGCTAGAAAAAGTGATGAAGAAGTACGTCAGCAACAGATTGAAGCAAAGAGAATGCGTGAAGAAGAAAAAGAAAAAGCGCGAACGTTAGAGTTAGAACGCGCAGAACAGATCAGACAAGAAGAACTCAAATTTCAGAAAGAAAGTTTGGAAAAGGCAGAGGCAGAAAGACAGGAACGTCTGAAACTGGAGAAATCAAAATTGACATTGAAAGAAACGCAAATGAGAGAAGAACGGGAAGCAGAAAGAAGGAAACAGCAAGAAAGTGAAACTTTGGTGTCAAAAATTAAGAAAATAGGTGATGCAATGAAGCATGTATTGCCTCAAATGCCAACTGATATAATGGAGGTGCCATTATATTTTGAAACAGTCGAGAACGCATTTCGTAGTTTTGCTGTGGAGAAGCCGTTTTGGGTGAAATTATTACTACCATTGATGACGCCGAAAGCTCGAACCGTTCTGAATAGATTGTCATTCGATGATCTAGACAATTACGATAAAGTCAAGCAGCACTTATTAAAAGAATTTAAATTGACCTCGAGAGAATACAGAGCCAGATTTGTGGATGCTAAGAAGACAACAGAAGAGACTTATACGATGTTTACGGCAAGACTGAAGAACTTGCTAAACTATTACGTGAGAAGTCGAAACGTGAACAGAGAGTATGATACGCTCTTTGATTTGCTGGTAGCGGATAAGCTAAAAGAATGTTTACCGCCAGGTCCACTACAATTTGTATTGTCGAAGGAAGGAACTGACTGTCTTCAAGCTAGTGCAGTGGCAGACCTAGCAGACATTCATGTAAACAATCGAATTGGGTTTGCGATCCCAAATATAAACAGTTATCCTTCTCAACGTTCCGTAAACCAAAGCCAGAGTGGAAAGTGGAAAAGTAATCCAGGAACAGGGAATCAGTTCATAGGTAAAGAAGTCAAGGCTAATGTCCCTGTACCCAATGAAACCAGAGACGTGACGTTTGGTCGTCAGGGATTTAACAAATCGTCAGCGCCGTTTGCCAAGAGGGAAGGCAACACATCGTTTACGCAGTATAAGAGATATGAAGGCAATGAACAACGAGGCATGGTTGTGAAGCGTTGTCACAACTGTGGTTCAGACAAACATTTGGTTAAAATTTGTCCAGTTCCAGTGGCAGCAGCTAGTTCTAGCAGAAATCAAGAACACACAAGGGTGAATTTGATTCAAGTGGTTAGTGATACAGACAATCAAACCACGGGTCAAGAAAACCAAGAGACTGAAGTAAAGTCAGTAATGAAATGTGGTATTCAAAAAGAAATTCTATTGGATGCTGAAATTCAGAGAGAAGTCATAGGAAAAGATGACAGTCGAATATTGAAGAAATCGTTCTTGCAATATGTCGAGGTTGAAATTCGTGCAGTAGACGGTAAAGAGCCAGTGAAAGTCAAAGCACTGAGCGACTCGGGAGCAGAAATTCCGGTGATTAGTGAAGAATTACTGGAAGGCATGAAGGTGGAACAAATTGGAAAAGTGAATTTGCAATGTGTGGCAGGAGATGCCATTCCTGCGAAGTTAGTGAAAGTCGATGTTAGACTGTGTGGTAGTGACGTGGAAGAAGAGGGATTTCCGCGTAAAATGCAGTGTTCACTTACACCTTATGTCACCTTGATGTGTGCTAGTATTGCAAAGATGGGCAGTACAGAAAGATTTTTGTTGCATCCAGAGATAATTGCCGAATTAAAAGCCGTACCACAGATGAAGGTAAAAACGATACAAGGAGATGTGAGTGTACGAGCAAATGTAATGACGAGAGCGCAGAGTCGGAAACAGGAAATGGTAGATGTTGATGAGAAGAGTGAAACTGAAAGTTCAAGTGATGATGAAAACGAAAGTAATGAGCAACGAAGCTTATCGCGAGATGGTGTAACATCAGAGATGAATGAGCAAGAGATGGCTGCATGCGAGAATGGCACATTAAATGAAACTGAAGAAGACAATGAATGTGATGTGGGGATAGGAGACTTGTATAGAGATGAAGAGATGGATGAAGAACAAAAGGTGCAGATTGCCGATTCGAAGAAGTTCGAAGAGCAACAGAGAAAGGATGAATCGTTGAAGCCGTGGTGGAAGTTAGCACAAGAGAAAGAATCTGAATTCTGTGTGATCAACGGTTTATTGCATAAGAAATATCAGATATTAGACCAGACGATATATCAACTAGTGTTACCAAAAGAGAGACGAATTAAAGTGATGGAGTTGGCGCATGAATCGGTATTTGGAGGACATCTAGGAGAAGAGAAAACAAGAGAACGAATAAAATTATCTTTTGTATGGCCAAAGATGAGAAGAGACATTGTGAAATTTTGTAAGTCTTGCGAGAAGTGTCAACTAAAGGCAAGGAGTCTGGTGATGGATAGAGTGCCTATCACTCCTGTCTCAAGAGAAGAGGTCGCCTTCAAGAGAATGACGATGGACCTCGTTGGCCCGATCGATCCAGTATCTGCTGCAGGTCACAAGTATTGTTTATGCATTGTGGACTCGTGCACCAGATGGCCTACAATCTTTTTATTGAAATCGCTGACAGCGAAGGCTGTGTGTGAAGCGTTGATGGAACTATTCATGAACGTTGGTGTGCCGTCCGTGATTACAAGTGACCAAGGAACGAACTTCACAGCCAGTTTGACAAGAGAATTTCTCAATTTAATGGGCTGTAGTCCACGATTCGACACACCAGGACACCCAGAAGCTGCTGGATTAGTAGAGAGATGGAATCAGACATTTAAAAAGATGATCCATCATGTGATAATAGACAACCCGAGGAAATGGCACAAGATAATTCCTTTCACAGTGTGGGCATTACGAGAAGTGCCGAATGCAACTACTGGAGTATCACCATATATGCTTGTCTATGGGAAAATTCCGAGAGGACCATTGGCAATATTAAAAGAGAGTTGGACTAGAGAAATAAACTTACCACCTCACGTTGGAGTTAAACCAGAAAAGTATTTGAAAGAACTCAAAGAAAATATGGAGAAAGCATTATTGTTTGCAGAATCCTACTCTCGAGAAAAGCAATTACAATACACGAATCAGTATAACAAGAGAGCAAAGCACAAAGAATTTGAAGCTGGTGAGAAAGTCATTGTTTTATATCCAACGTCAACAAACAAACTTATTTCTCGATGGCATGGTCCATGTACGATCATACATCGAAGATCAAAGTACTCTTATTTAGTCGATATGGGTGAAAATGGTCGAAAAATAATTCACGCCAACAAGATCAGAAAATATGTTACTCGAGCATTAAGTTGTGGTCTAATTGTTGAAGAAGATGAAGATTTTGGTTCAGTGGTTGAATTACCAATGAGGAATGAGGTTCAAGATGACAAGAGTTCACTTAACCTCGATCCTGAACAAATTAGCCATTTAACAGTAACTCAGCAAGAACAGTTGTTGAAAGTCTTGAACAAATACTGTGACAGATTTTCAGAAAAACCCGGATTATGTACATTGGTTGAACATGAAATTGAACTAAAACCAGGATTTCGTGAAAAGGAATTTGCAGCATACCGAATTCCTTTGATTTATCGATCAGAAGTGGAACGTCAGATCAAAGAAATGTTAAAAACAAACATTATCAAACCGTCATCGAGCAGAATGGCAAGCCCTTTGGTTATTGTTAAAAAGAAAGACGGATCTTTGAGACTTGCCTGTGACTACAGATACATTAACTCATTCACAGTGGATTGTAAATATCCGATGCCGATTGTCAGAGACGTTTTAAACAAAGTTGGAAAGTCTAATGTGATTTCTATTTTGGACTGTCGAAGTGCTTATTGGACTTGTCCTGTAAAACAATCTGATCAATGGAAGACAGCTTTTGTAACACATAATGGACTGTATGAATTTACTCGTGTTCCTTTTGGAATGATAAATTCAGGCCGAACTTTTGTTAAGGCGATAAATTTAGTTTTACAGCCTATAAGTGACTTTGCAGAACCGTATGTTGATGACATTGCTGTGCATTCTGACAGTTGGAAAGTTCACTTGCAGCATCTAGATGCATTTTTGATGCAAATGAGATTGCATAACGTTACTTTGAATTTGAAAAAATGCATATTTGGTAAGAGTGAAGTAAGGTTTATCGGTCATGTGGTTGGGTCTGGTAAGATAAAGATGAATCCAGACAGAATTGAAAGTTTGACTAATTTGAAGATCCCAGAAACTAAGAAGCAAGTTAAGCAACTGCTTGGATTTTTTAATTATTACAGACAGTTTATTAAGGACTTTGCACAGATTGCGAAACCTTTATCTGATTTAACTAGTAAACGTGTTTCTGATAAGATTGATTGGACTGTTGAACATCAGCAAGCGTTTGATTTACTTAAAGAGGCTGTGCGATCCAAAGTAGTGTTATATGTTTTTGAAGTGGGAAAACCATTCAATTTGTACTGCGATAGTAGTGACTTTGCAGTCGGTGCTGTTTTAACACAGATGGACGACAAGGGAATAGAACGCCCTGTGTCATTTATCAGTCAGAAGTTAACTGATACCCAGAAGAGATGGGCTACTGTGGAAAAGGAAGCCTATGCTATTGTTTGGGCTCTAAACAAGTTAAAAGAAATTATAATTGGATCAAAAATTTTCATTTTTACTGATCACAATCCTCTTACATATTTGACTGAGTCAATGTCTAAGTCTGCTAAACTTGTGCGTTGGGCGTTAGCCTTACAAACTTTTGATGTTGAGGTGAAGTACAAGAAGGGCAGATTGAATGTTATTGCTGATTGTTTGTCAAGGTTATAAGTAATCGTAAGACTGTTTATTGATTAGTTAGATATATATATATATATATATGTTTCATGTATTTTGGTAATTTCGCAAATTTTGAAATTTAATTTGCTCAATTCCAGAAGAAGGAAGGAGGTAATGTGAACTGAGTTTTGTGTACAGTCTTGCAGTGCGAGATATTAGCGTATATATTTAGTGCGCTTACTTTAGTTTCACGTGTATATGTATATATGATAAATGCATAACGTTTAATTGTACTGTCTTAGTGACACGCGCGGCCGGCCGATCTGGGCAGCGGCGCGCTATATGTATATTATTAGAGTTCGTTTATGCGCACAGAAGACAGGTGTGTCAAGAGGCGCGAAGAATTATGCTGACTAGAGAAGTTTGAATTCGAGTGTGTTCGCTGTAGTAGTGTGGCTGACTATTTGAGTTGTAATCGAATTGAGTTCTGTCTGTTTGTTTCTTATTAAACTAGAAGATATTAAATTGTGTTGCTGATTAATTCAGGTTATACTTATACGTAGAATTAGTGTTCAAAAGGTGAACGTTAAATAGGCGTTAAGTACGAAGAGAACAAGGATTTAATCAGAAGGATTGTCAACGGAAGGATTGGGTTGACATAATAATAATAATAATAATAATAATAATAATAATAATAATAATAATAATAATAATAATAATAATAATAATAATAATAATAATTATAATAATAATAATAATTATCATAATAATAATAATAATAATAATAATAATAATAATAATAATAATAATAATAATAATAATAATAATAATAATAATAATAATAATAATAATAATAATAATAATAATAGCCAGATCTTGTCGAGTGAGTCGTTCCAGACACCCACCGCACAGTCTTCGGACATAATTTCATAGCCTGAGGGAACAGAACTACCTCGGGTGAAAAAATAATAATAATAATATAATATTCTTTTATTAATTCAAACTGAAAGTACGCAGTAAGATTACTTGATATAGTAGTACCAGCTGATAACAAGTTTTACAGGAGTAGAATCTAACTGTTTGGCAGCCTGCAAGGCGCACATCTGTCCTACTGCTAATTTTACCGTCGCCACCTAACGAATGGAAGCCTGCGTCTAACTCGTGGGGCTATCGGGTATCGAACCCGCGTCCTTCTGATCTTCGTGCCAGCGTGTTACCATTCAAGCATCTCCCCGCCTCTAAGGTTGCTCTAAGATGTTTTATACCTTCGACTTTCAGGTCACATGCTAAGAGTTAGATAGCAAGTACAGTTTTAACTGTTTTTTTTAAAACATAAATGCTTTTAGCCTTCTGAAGAGGCGCTAGAACACTATTCCAGGCGCGTGGGCCGGCTACCCGAAAGACCCGATCGCCAGTTTTAGTTTCAGTTGCTGGCACACAGGGGCGCCCGCAGCGTGACGCACTGGACGCACGTGCGTCCACTCACCAAATCAAATCCACACAAGGAATAGGCTTCGCATCGATATTTTTGAAAGCAATTGAATCACCTACATAGCATGCAAAACAGAACATTCTTAAATTATTTTTAATCAAGAGCGGAAAGAAATGCTCACAGTAAACAGTATTTTGTTAAACGGCAATACGGCATGTTAAAGCATTTAGATGTTGTCTAAATTGAAAATTCTTTTGTTGTGCGTCCAATTTTTCTAAGCTTGCGGGCGCCCCTGCTGGCACAAATAGATCAGCGGACATCGAAGATCGCAGCCGCGACCAATAGTATTAGGGTCGTCCGATAGCGGTCTAATGCTGTACGCGAGGTAGCTTGGTGTGCAGTTATTGAGACATTTGTACACCAGTAAACAAAGTTTGAATTTTACGCGCTCGCTTATGATCCTGAGCCACTGAAGCTGATCTTGTTTCACGGTTGTAGTTTGGTCGAACTCTTGTAATCACATGACCAGACGAGCAGCAGGGTTGATGACCCCCTGAAGACTAATGATACTGCGCGGTGGCAAGCCAGCAACGGCGACATTGCAGAAATCGATTCGGTTCAGGATAAAACTTTGCACGAGATGGCGAGTCATATCCTGTGACCGAGTCCGAGAAGCAGATGTATTACGTATTTATTACAAACCAATATCTAACATAAGAAGCATCAATCGATGGCGCTGAGCAATTGTAAGTGAAGCACTTGCTCAAAGTCCCTACACTGAAACCGCCTCAGAGGAGGAGGAGGGTCGAACCCGTACTCTCCTCGTTACAAGACGAGCACTCTAACCAATCGGCTACCGTGTCCCACGTGCTCTACTTGCCAGCACCGCAGCCCTGGACGTAAAATTAATTGCTCTTTGCATCGTCATGTTTATGTTTTCTGAAAACATATAACAAACCTAAAGACCTAAATGGTAAAGGTAATGGTAATTGCAAATTTATTTAGCGCCACTTCAAGAGAGATTCATCAGAGGTGCTACAGGCCTAACACAATGAAATCACGATCGAACAAAATGGTCTTCAAGCATATGCGGAAAAGAGACAAAGAGAGGCTGAGAAGCTCATGTCGCAGGTTGTTAGGCAGCTTGTTAAAACAGCGTATAAAATTTTTTTAAACTATTTTCTTTTCCAAATATAGTTTTTTGCAACCATAGTATTGCTACACACCATGGCTTAAACCAAGAGTCGTTGTGGTAGGAGTCCAGATTGCCCAACCACTAGGCAAAAACGACCACAGACAACAACGATAATTGGACGAAGGGGAAGAGGATGTAGACCGCAAGCATCGCTTCCTGTCCGTTTCCCCTAGAGGGGAGTGCGGCGTATACGGGAGCATCTGCTACATAAAAGTCGTCGGCAATCCTTCCGCTCCAAGTTGGTTAATGTCCAGTTAATAAGGCGTATTATGTACAAAAATATATATATTATATATATATGGATGTATGTACGCTGTATATAAGAATCCCACGAGTTAAATCCGATATACACATATACACACATATACACACACACATATATATATATAGACTTTATACAAATAAACAAACGCATAACCTGACTAATACAGTGACTATAGGTCGGATATTAGCTTCATTATACACCAGATACTCGTTATAACGCTGTCGTTGGGAGCTATATGGTAAACCGCCTTAAAACGAGGTATGTACGTACGCGCATATGTATGTATCTATGCATGTATGTGTTTATGTACATATATATGTATGTATGCATGCATGCAAGTATGTATACTATGTATGTATGTATATATGCATGTATGCGTATACATATGCATGTATGTATGTATGTATGCATATACATATGTACTTATGTAGGTATGTATTTATTCCGGATATTTCTATTGCGCCTCTCCAAGTCAACTACTACTCAGAGGTGCTCCCGACTACAGCATTAAATTTTGATACTGTGCCGGAATTTTCACGCCGAAGCGCCACGAGCAATTGCGAGTGAAGGACTTGCCCAAGGTCCGTACGCAGCGGCTAGAGTGGGATTCGAACCTGCAACCCTCCGGTCACAAGGCGCCGAACTTACCACTGAGCCACCACGCCCCATACATATATGTATGTATGTATGCATATACATGTGTACGTATGCATGTTTGTATGTATGTACGTACAGTATGTATGTATATATGTATGGATGCATGTATATATGTGTATGTGTGTATGTACTTATGTATGTATGTATGTATGTATGTATAAATGTATGTATATTTATGTATGCATGTATGTATGCATTGCATGTGTATGTGTGTATGTACATATCTATGTATGTATATAGGCTCGACAAACTCGACAGGCCCACATTCGAAAACAGATGACGAACAACCTCCAGAAGGAGTAGAAAGACTAAAGAAACATTACAGACAAGTCTTCCAAAAACACTAATTGTCAACACAGATGGTCCACTAGCTTATCTTTAAGTGGACCTCAGGCTCTCTTAGCTAACATCAACGAATGAGCTCCTGCAGAACAACCGGCGAATTTCCATCCAGAGCTGCATGATGGTAGACACGATGTGGACATCGGTCAAAGGTCGTATTAGAATGAGGTCATCAAAGGTCGTATCAGAATTAGGTCATATTCTGTGGCTAAACTAAATTGAGAATTCAAGTCCGACCCGTGCTGTGTCAGAATTCGCGTCATAATGGAGCAGTGGCGGTTCTAGACTTTTTGCACTGGGTGGGGTGGCTAAAAGTCAGTTGAACTAATGAGAATTAAGCATTAGAAGATTAGGAGGCCTTGTTACCAACAAACATTGTAGGCACAGTTGTTAAACAACGATAGAAACTAAATAAAAAACGGAAAACTTCGGTTTTTTTTAAAATAAAAAACGGGAAATAACGGGAAAAAAACGAAAAAAGAAAATAAGTTGACTTTCTCACATCTTGTAGGCCCTACTGCAATTTAAAATTAACAACCTAGTTTGCAGAATTTAATCAGCAAATAACACAATTTTATTAGTAAACACTAAATAACATCAATCTACAACAATTATTATATTTCTTATAAGTTTGGTTTAATAAGAAATTGAGAAATTAAAAATATTGAAATCTTTTCAAATTTAAATTGTAAACATAAGTCCACATAAGTCCATCCTGACTAATTAATACACTTAAAAACTAAACTTTGGAGGCATAGACTATATAGTGTAAACTTTCTCACAGTAAATGCCTTTCAATTTAGCCAATGCTGAGTTTTTTGTCTTTCTCGTTTATCAAAGTAACGTGAATCCATTCCGCACCCTTTTCTTTTGGCATTTTAGGTAACTTAGAAATAACTTTATAAAATTTTATTTCTTGTACTTTGCTTTTTCATAAAGTATTTATTTCTCAAATGATGACGTAAATAGTGAGGTAAATTTGCTGAATCCTTGAAAGTATGGAGACAACGTAAGGGACATCAGACAAAAAATTAAACAGAAACTGAAAAACATTAACAGACAGTAAATAAATAAATAAAGTTACATAAAAAATGGGAAAAAACGATAAGAAAAATAAAAAACGAAAAAACGACGTTTTTTGGAGAAAAATAAAAAACGAAAAAATGCATCTATGATTGTAGGCAATGTATGGCTAATTAAACGTTTAACTGGGGGGGGGGGCTAAAATGTGTGTAGGCGCAAAGAAAAACGAAGGGGGCTAACTTTCCAGGTGGGGTGCTACAGCCCCCTAGCCCCATGTTAAACCGCCGCTCTAATAGAGAATACTTTAATGAGCCTTCTGTGTATATTGTAACTCGACTTGTGTTATCTTCACAAGCAGCGTAAAAATAGAAGAGCGTTTAAAAGCGGATATCTACATTCACAGCTATATTTATAGGTCCACTTAGTGACGGTAACAAACCAAGTTCGTGTACAAAAACAACCCGCGTTCAGTTTATAGTCTAAATGTATATCTGTGTAAATTCAGCGTATTTATGAGTATTACTGTACATACAGTATATATGCATTACATACACATTACACACACATGTAAACAGTTTCAACGTTTGTATACCTGTATGCGCGCGTGCGTTTGTGTAGGTGTGTATACTATATGCATGAGTATAATTTGTGTGTGTATGTGTGTGAGATTGTGTGTGCGTGTGTAGGTGTGCGTGTGTGTGTGAGTAGGTGTGTGTGGGCGTGTGTGTGTGTGTGTGTGTGTGTGTGTGTGTGTGTGTGCGTGCGTGTGTGTGTGCTGGTGTGTGTGTTTGGTGTAGTTTTCGATGCTGCTTCCGGCCCCTATAACATTACACTTCAAGCTGTCTGGTTGATAACCGCGCAACGTTTGGAGTCCCAGCCACGAGAGTGCGGATTTTAGAGACGTACGTGGAAGAACTCTCCCCCCGTCCATGGCGCAGACCAGCACACGCCGTGATGCATATTCCCAACCTTGAAATTGTAATTTAATCTGACATTTATACAGCGCCACTTCAAGAAAAACTCATCAGTGGCGCTCCTGACCCGAACCAGTGAAATATTGCATCAAATATTGAAGACATAAGGCGCTTGCGAAATTGTGGAAGGGACAAAGTGAGGAGCTCGAGCCATAAATCTCGAAAAGGCGATTAATCCGCAACTGTTGCCAACAGGTGCAATGTAAAGTAGTGCAATGCAAATCTTCGAAATTTCTCAGCGCCACAAAAAAGCCAGGTGATGTCATTCCCCCCCCCCACCCACAGCCTCCAGGAACAGATCCCTCCCTGGTCGGTGGCTCCCAGGAAGACCGGAGAAGGTCAGCAAATTTGCCGTGGCACCACGGTGGCGATTCGGTCTGCTCGTCTATACATCACGGTGGCGGTTCGATCCTCTCGTCGACATCATGGTGACAAACGCGCTTCTATATTCACGGTGGCGTGCTTCTATTCACGGTGGCAATTGACTCTTCTTTTCTGCATCACGGGCGATTCGATCTTCTCGTCTTCTTTTGTTAGAGTTTACATTCAAGAAGCATGTGAAAGGGCGTATCCGTTATCAACATTTACGACCGTTCATGGAAGTACTAGGGACCTAACAGTGAGTTCTGGTCGGGAAAACAATTCAAACGTCGGTTAAGGGCGTACGTCCTCTAAGCTCCTTCTAATCTTTAACTCGTATACCATCGCGAATGAACAAAAACATCTTCCGACGCAAGAGTTGTGTGCGAACATGCAATGCGTGACTGAGCTGCAAACTATACCAATATAAAGTTTTAACTCCTTTAAAGTACTAGTAAGCATTATATATATATAAGTGTATATATAAGTATATATATATATTATATGTACTCAGGGGCGTCTACCCCCTAAGTCATTGGAGCAACTTCCCCTTTCCCCCTCTTCTTCCCCTTCCCCTTCCTTCCCCCTAAAATGGTGGCACACACACTGACAGATCTCCCCCTTTTTCTTGGATGGAGCATTTGCTCTAAGGTTTCTATGGTGTAGACGCCACTGTATGTACTTATATATACGTATATATAAGTATATGTATTTATATATAAGTATACATGTAGTCGTATATACAAAGTATAAAGTAAATGTACTAGTATACATATATGAAGTATATATATATATAAAGTATAAAGTATTTATATAAAGTATTGCATATATATATATAGTATTGTTTACATGATTCCAAATTTTTCCTAGAAAATATCATGCGTCTATGGGTCTCTGTGCATTTCTGAGCTTTTAACCCTTTCGTGCGCAAATTATTTCTTGGACAGTAAAACATTTATCGGGGTATATAGTTAAAGGTCATTGCACCCACTCAAACCGCCAGCAGTGTTGACGGATTTCACCATATATAAATTCGTGAAAATCAGCAAAGTTGAGGCCGTACGGTTGCTATAGAAACCGTGTACATTTACGTAAGTTGCGGTTGGAATGCAGGTTCGTCTGCTGTCTATCGATTCAACCCAAAAGAGCGTCAATGCAAATCCCATGGAACCCAGAACTGCATACATTTCAATCGCTAATTACACCCCTAGAGAGTGAAGAGACAGATATCCAGTGAACGAGTCCGTAGTGCATAGCAGAAACGACAGTATATACAAACACCAAAATGCACAATTCTACGAGACACGGAAACTTATCTGACAGCAAACAAAACAGAGACGTCATTTGGGGGCAGGCAAGGAGCATACCCCACCCCGATTTTGAAAAAAAGGATGGGACAAGAAAAGGAGGAAGAGGAAGGGGTAACAAAGAAAAAATGATACTCTAATTTATGGACGTCATTTTCAGGGACTAGCTTATGGGCATAATTATATAGGCACACAGTGATGAATTTACCATGAGGCAAATGGGGTAAGCTGGCCAAGTTTTGAATAAACACCAAGAAAACGAGGAAAAAAATGTTTCACGCGTGAGCGAGAAACTTTTTCACCTCTTATTTTTACCAGATTAGTTCAAGTGTCCCGTGTCCCCCCCCACCCCACCTATCAACAAGATCGCCGCCAGTGTCCCCAGAAAAATACTCAAATGACTACACCCACCCACCCCAGAAAAAGCTGAAATGACGTCTCTGAAACGAAACTATACAATTAGCAGACATCGGAATTTAGACAATTAGAGAGTGAATTGGATTATTAAATCGACAAATTTGTGCAAAAATTACAAAATTCGAGAAACCACATATGCTTAAAGCTACTGGAGTATCCGATGGGTCAAACACCGCATGTGCTCCAAAGAACTGAGTAGGGGTTAAGTAGGCGTTTCAAATCACAGTCGCTAGGTGGCGTTAAGTAGGCGTTTCAACGCAGTCGCTAGGTGTCGTTCTGAATGCTTTAAAACCGTTACAATGAGTGAATCTGAAACCGGAGTTGACGCATTCGCCAGGCGGCGTTCTAAAAGCTTAAAAACCGTTACAAAGAGTGAATCTGAAACACCAACCCGTTGGTGCTATCAAGGGCCTGCCAGAGGGAATGGAATGGTCATTCAGGGTAAAGAAATGAGATTTCCAACGTTTGCTGCCGGCCGAGAACCTCCCACGAGGCCGGCCCAAACCGGGTCATTTTTCAATTTAAATAAATGAATAGGTTGTGGTATACATAATACATAATGTTAGGGCAAAACTTTTGCAAATGGCTTATGATAGGCAAAACAACTCTCTGCTGTCACAGATGCATTGGGGAG
Source organism: Allolobophora icterica (assembly GCA_963556255.1). Lineage (NCBI taxonomy): Eukaryota > Metazoa > Annelida > Clitellata > Crassiclitellata > Lumbricidae > Allolobophora > Allolobophora icterica. The sequence goes on along the minus strand of OY744603.1, from coordinate 80,217,958 downwards.
TACTGTTTCAAGCATTTAGCACGACTGCGAAACGGTTGCGGGACAAAACCTTGCGCTAAATGTGGGAGGGGTATAAAAAACCGCTTGGGTGAGTGTATGAAGTGTGGCTATTATGCTATACAATCAAGAATACGACGTGGTGGGTTAGTCCGTGAATTTAATAGGGAATGGAAGCGACTATCAAATATATCAGTAGAATAAAAAATTATCATTTGAACAAACGACATAGTTATTGTATTGAGGTAATACAGATGAGCAAGCGTCAATCGAATATCAGTAAACAAAAATTTCATTTTGAACAAACGACATAATTATTATATTAAAGAAAAGTTTGCCACAGTAATATAAACTAATTTATAACTATGGCATTGTCTACGAATGAAAAAATTGAACAATTGTTGGGTGAGTTTACTGGTCCCCCAGCTCTTCGAACTGTTCTACAGAATATCTTAGACGAACCTATCCCAGATGCAGTCAAAAGGCGCTTACTACAGCCACTGCTTCCAAGGCCAATTCCGCCAGCGCGCAAGCATAGAGGGGCAAAACGTAAGGCCCTTCTGGCACAATTTGATCCACTCCTAATTAAGAAGGATAGAGGTAGACCACCACCCTTTCTACTACACAAAGAGCTCGCCAATAAGCTTCTGAGAGACTTCCGTGCAGAAGTACCTCTTAACCACAGGCTGGAAGGAGATGCGTTGGCTTTCTTGAGTGCAATGGAGCAGAACATTGAGGCGCAACTCAACGAAGAGCTGTTGAAACAAGACGGTCTGAAATACTCGCAAGTGTTGACAGTTGAGTTGGAAAAGCTGGCTCCGACTGTTGATAATGTGTATGATGGCAACGCGACCCCGGGTACTATTACCAAGACGGTCTACTTTCGAAGCAAAGCAGAACCAGTTACCAATGCGGGGAAAATCCAAGGGGCCATACGAAAGGCCAAGGCTGAAGTACTAAACCTCCTCGAAGAGTACACCAATGAGGGATCGGGGTGGAGATTGAAGCGGGTCGTGGGGCTAGACCTCGGTGTTGCAAGATATAAGCCTTTCCGAGGAAAGAGCTACTTTCCCACACCAAAGTACATCCCCCCTCGCACGGTTATTAATGTTAAGAATGAAGATAACCGATGCTTTGAGTGGGCCATTTTAAGCGCAATATATCCAGCAGATCAAAATCCGAATCGCCCCTATAAGTATCAGACCCACCTGCAGGAGCTAAACTTTGACGATATAGAATTTCCAGTGAAGGTCACAGATATCGGTAAGTTCGAACGTCAAAATCCAACTATAAGCGTCTCAGTCTTCGGGTGGGATACAGCTTTGTATCCAATTCACATTTCAAACCGGGCCAGTGTCCACAATCTTGACCTTCTACTACTGGCCGATGACGCAAATGAAAATTTTCATTATGTCTGGATCAAGGATCTAGCCCGCATGCTTTATAAAAACAGCAAATTTCATGGACGAAAACATCCATGTCGTCGGTGCCTACACATATTCTGTAGACAAGACTTGCTGGATGCCCATATCAAAGATTGTCAGGGTATTAGTAAGAAGCCTCAGCGGATCGAGATGCCAAAAGAGGATGAAAATATCCTCAAATTCCAGAACCATCGTAAACAGATGCGAGCCCCGTATATCGTTTACGCAGACTTTGAGGCGTTGAATGTGCCTGTCCTAAATGCGGCCATGAATCCCAACGAAAGCAACACCAGACAGATAGCTGAGCAGAAACCATGCAGCTTCTGTTACATAGTGGTTCGATGCGACGGCCGCACGAAGAAGCCGGTTCTATACCGGGGAGAGAACGCCGTGCCAGAGTTCCTGCAACGACTACAAGGCGAGCTAGCCACTATCAAACAAAGGCTGGCCACCCCAGCTAAGATAGTTATGTCAGCAGTTGATCGCCAATCATTCCGCGAGGCTACTGAATGTCATATCTGCGGAGAAGCGCTCGAAGAGGATAGAGTTCGCGACCACTGTCACATTACCGGTAAATATCGAGGTGCCGCTCATAACGCCTGCAACCTCAAACTTCGAATATATCCAGATAAGTGCAAGGTACCGGTGGTCTTCCACAATCTGCGAGGTTACGACAGCCACCTCATAATGCAAGCGATAGGTAGCTGTGAGGCCGCGCAGGATGAGGAAACTGAAATTAACTGTATTCCAAACAATATGGAGAAGTACATGACATTCAACATAGGACAACTACAGTTCATCGACAGCCTCCAGTTTCTAAACAGCTCGTTGGATAAATTATCAGGAAATCTGTCGCTAGAGGATTTGAAAGTGACAACGGCATATATAAAGGAAAATTTCGTTCATGATGATAGGACAAAACTAGATCTTTTGAGGCGAAAGGGCGTATATTGTTACGAGCACATTGACAATTACAACCGCTTCGCAGAAGACCGACTTCCACCCAAAGAAGCGTTCTACAGCAGGCTATCCCGAGAGAACATCTCTGATGCGGATTATGAACACGCCCAACGAGTATGGAACGAATTCGACTGTAAAACTCTGGGCGACTATCACGACCTGTATCTCCGCACGGATGTACTTCTACTAGCCGATGTATTCGAGACCTTCAGAGACACCTCAATGAAGCACTACAGTCTAGATCCAGCAAACTACTTTAGCCTACCAGGAATGGCCTGGGACGCTTTGTTGAAAAAGACGAAAATCGAGCTCGAACTTTTAACAGACATAGACATGCATTTGTTCGTAGAGAAAGGTCTCAGAGGTGGAATCTCGATGGTATCTAAGCGCTTCGCAAAAGCCAACAACCCGCAATGCCCAGATCATGATACTACGAAGCCAGAAAACTGGATCATGTATCTCGACGCTAATAACCTGTACGGCTGGGCGATGCAACAGCCATTACCAGTTGGAGCATTCAGCTGGGAAAGTCCAACTCTCGACGAAGTGTTGGAAACTCCAGACGACGCGCCTGAAGGCTTCCTACTTGAAGTAGATCTTGAGTACCCGGAGCACCTCCACGAATCACATAGCGACTATCCCCTAGCACCGGAGACCCTGACAGTCCAAGAGGAGTGGTTGAGCGACTATCAGAATGTGCTTATGAACGAGTTGGGAGGCAAGTTCACAAAGCATGTGAAGTTAGTACCCAGCCTACGACCTAAGGAGCGGTATGTGGTCCATTATAGAAATCTCAAACTATATCACTCGTTGGGGCTGCGAGTTTCTAAAATTCATCGTGCCATTAAATTTAGACAGGAGGCGTGGATGGCTCCATACATCGAGATGAATACAAAATTGAGGGCGAAGGCAACGTCGGAGTTTGAGAAGGATTTCTTCAAACTGGCTAATAATGCGGTCTTTGGAAAGACCATGGAAAATCTTAGAAAAAGAATCAGAGTTAACCTGGTACCGACCTCAAAAGTTGACAAACTTCGTAAACTAATTGCTGACCCGGCCTACATATCACACAAAATCTTCAACGACCAACTCGCCGCGATTCACAGTTTGAAGAACAAGCTCAAGTTAAACAGACCTGTATATGTCGGCCAGGCTGTCCTCGACCTCAGCAAGCATCTGATGTACGACTTCTGGTACAACGATGTGAAAAACGAGTACGGAGAAAAAGCCCAGTTGCTATATACAGACACAGATAGCCTCTTATTTCAGGTGGAAACTCCGAACGCTTACGCCGATATGTGGAATAAAAAACACTTATACGACTTTAGTGAGTTTCCAAAAGACAGCCCATACTACGACGTCGAGAACAAGAAAGTCGTGGGCAAGTTCAAGGATGAATGTAACGGAGTCGCCATCGCGGAATTCGTAGGATTACGCCCGAAGATGTACTCGATCTTAAAATCGGGTGGTTCAGAGATCAGGAAAGCAAAAGGCGTTCAGAGAGCAGTTGTGAAGAAGGATCTGCACCACGAGCTATACAAGGAATGCCTGTTCGAACGAGAAGAGATGCGACACACACAAGTCGTGATTCGAAGCCACGACCACCAAATCGGAGTATACGAGCAGAATAAGATCAGCCTCTCTCCATTAGACACAAAAAAGTGGATATCTCCGGACGGAATAAGAACGCTGGCATACGGGCACTACAAAATCAACGACGGTTGAGTATTCTATCGGGGGGTAACTCAGTGCCCATAGGAACCAGAAGTAGCTCTTCACGCACAAAACCGCGGCCAGGCCCATCAACTAGATGGTACAAAGCCGGTTGACCAGCCCGCCGAACAACATCCAAAATAGCGTGGATGGTGAGCGACCAGTTAGGGTCGGTGGCTCGTTTGCTTCCACCTTCGAGCTCGCCGGGAGCGTACAAATATCGGACGAGAACGTCGTGTCCGAGAATAGGCTCATCCATTCCCCACAAACGAGTTTTCATTTGTGAATGAGAGGGCTTCTGTGTCACTTTAGCAGCTTTCATCGCTTCAACCGGCTTCATCTCGAGCAAGCGCGTCGGCTCATCGTTTAGTGCAGCAACAACTTCGGGCATCCGGCGAACCCATTCCACTGACCGTTCGGATGACCCCCTTGCAGCCAGGAGCAATTCCTGAGCGTACTGGGCACCGAAAAGTCGCTCAGCTAGAGTACGGTTAAAGCGTTCAACGATGCCCTGTTGACGATGATTTGCGGCCTGTCCGCGTCTTACAAGAACGTCGTGCTTCGTCAGCAACGGTGTAAAATCACCCATAAATTCGCGTCCAGGATCGACCTGAAAGAGTCGAGGCCAAGTTAATGGGCCCCTCTTATAGATCCGGCTTAAAGCGGCGGCGACTTCGGTCGCACTTTTGTTGATCAACGGTTCAGCTTCTTTGTATCGTGAGGCAACATCAACAACAGTGAGAGCGTATTTATAAGTCTTTCGACCTACTTTATCGTGAGGTAAAAACAAGAGATCGGCTTGGTGTACGGCGTTTGGTCGTTTTTCATCGAACTTTGGACGCGGTATGCGGCGTGGAACGGGAAGATAAATCTGCCACACCGCTTGTTTCTTCAGCCAATCACGAGCCTCCGCCTCGGAAACTTTGGCGGCTGAGGCTAGTTTCTTCACCGCAGCCTTACCTCGCCAGTAACCTCTAGGGCTGTAATAGACGGCTGAAAGGTGCTTAGACATTTCAGTAAAACTATATATTACAAACAGGTAAACACATACACAAATGATTTTCATTTGCGTTTTCATAAATGAAACTCATTTATGGCCCTTCGTTCTGACACCCATCCCTAGCCTCGACTTTGCTGACATAATGGTCGATACGAGCCGGGCATCCTTCTTCTCATAATCTGGAGTTTCATCGGTGAGTGCGATCTTCGACGCGGCTGCAGCGAGGATGTCATCTGCGTGGTTACGCCCTGGGGTATCTTTATGAACTGCGTAAGCCACATCATGGTGGAGGCACGCACGGTCGAGCTGATTAACACCGTGATAGCGCTGTGACAGCCGTTTATCGAGTTTTGTGAATGGTCCACAGTAAGAGTACTTTCCTGTATTCTGAAAAGAACCTCCCGGATTATCTTCCGAAGACATACCGGATGGAAGGCTCATATGCATTTCTGGTAGAGGTAGAGCGTTGAGGGCCCTATTCAGTAGCGAGCCTCCATAAGTCTCACGAGACTTATGCTTTCGCACTTTAGAAGGCAAAATTTGGCTCTTCTTTGCACCGCAGACGGCACAGGTTCCCTTCTTGGCTGGCCGACCGTTTCGTAACTCGACGATTGTTTCATTTGAAGTCTCAGTATGTTTCTTACATCGTAGGCAATACATTGTTTTCGTTGAATACAATCATAACTCGTTGTCTCTATATGGAAATAACAAATTTCGATCTCGAAGCCGACGATGGGAAAAAACACCACCATTGGTTGTTGCCATCAAGCATACGATGCATAATCTGTGGGCCTAGCGGATGTGGAAAAACAAACCTACTACTCAACCTCCTTCTGAAGAAGGGGTACCTACGTTTTGACCGGCTCTATCTATACTCAAAGTCTCTGGGACAGGAAAAATATCAGTTCCTCCGGGACTGGGTTACAGAGTTGGAAAAAGTTGCCGGGAAGGAAGTGGCTTCCTTTCACTCTTGCTCAGATGAAATAGTTCCAGTTGAATCATTAAATAAGAATGCCAGAAGCCTTCTAGTGTTCGATGACGTTATGCTTGAAAAACAGTCGCCCATCGAAAGGTATTTCACTATGGGTCGACACGGTGGCGCGGACTGCTTCTACTTAACGCAGAATTATTTTCGAATTCCGAAGCAAGCGATCCGTGACAATGCCAATCTTATCGTCCTCTTCAACCAAGACAGTAAAAATTTGCGAGCCATTCACGATACGTTCGTGGGCGGCGACATGTCTTTCGATGAGTTCCGTACGTTCTTCAGCGAGTGTGCTGCTCAGCCATATGGATTCGCAGTCATAGATTTGACGTCCAAAGTGTACGACGGAAAATATCGTTGCGGGTTCGATCGCTTCTATAAGCCCAAGGCAAGTATTTAAAGACACGATATAGACAACATATAGTCGACATACAACGCGATGTGGACAAAGGTAATCGTTACCGTCAAGATATAGTCGACATACAACCACGATGTGGACAAAAGTTTCGTCTAAACAGGAGCGAGACGCGTTGACTCAGGATTATTTAGCTCGCAGAAATCGATTGAGACAGCGTTTCGTGGATGAGAAGCTCGGTGAAGCCAACCTTCAGTACGATGCGGCAAAGCTTTTCAAACCAATCGCCACAGCCACGGCTGAATCCCAGGCGGCTACGTCCAAGGAGCTGAAGAAAGTTACCAGCGCTTTACAGGATTTGCCGGCGCAGATTTCAGAGTCTGCTAATTTTAACCCGATAGCGGCGTTGTTCGGTGATTCCGTTGGAGCAACTGCTCCAACGGCTATTCCAGCGATTGCGGCACACCCCGCCGCAGGAGCATCTGCTCCAGCGGAAGCATTGCTCGTCCACCCAAACAGACATCTCAACGTCGATACAATCAGGCGGCACGGTTTTACCCCTCCGAGCGAGCTCGACCTGAACGACACGGCAGCTGTGAAACAGATAATCGAAGGCGTAAATTATTATAATCGCCACACCCTGGGCAAAGAGAAAAGGAAGGCCAATAAGAACGGAGACGAAGAAAAGGTACATGCTCTGGCCGTAGATATCGGCGTCCTACAGGACTACAGAGATCGAATTCGTTTGCTATTGAAAGGCCACGCCCTCACTAAAAAAGGAAAGGGTTTCAGTGTTCCAGCCGTTCCTCTGAAATTACAAGGTAACGCCTTGGGTGAGCTCTCCGTTGACCCCGTCGCGTTGTCTGCCGGTAGACTGAGAGTGTTTAAAGGTGGTAACCTCGTTCTCGAATCTCCGGCCGATGAGTCGTTGTTCAGCCTGTTAACGAAACGCTTCGTTAAGACTAAGCAATACTCGCCTCAAGCAATTGAAACTTTAAAAAAACTCGTACAGATGTCTGGTCTGCCTATTCATGGCCGGAAAAGTAAAAAGTTCCAGCTGATTCGAGGCGGCGCGGTGCAGTTCTACAACGACCCAAACGCTCTGGTAGAGAGGTTGCAGCTTTTGGTGGCCTCTAGGGCCGCGGGAAACACAGGTCTCGGCAACGAAATCTCCGCCATTCTCGACGAGTTACTGCGTTCCGGTGCGATCTCCAAAGAGCTGGCACTCGAATTGAATAGAAACATGCTCATAAAATAAAATACACAAGATGGAACGCTCGGAGAAACTACTCGAAGAAATTCGAGAACTTTTGCAGCCTAAGGAAAATTTTAGTATAGTTGTTTCCTCAGATACTACAGGGTGGACCACGGCTTTCTCACCACCGCTGTACCTGGATCCAAAAAGACGCTTTGAGCTTGCTTTGGTCAATCTTGAAACTTATAATTCTATTCCGAACATTGAAAGCTCAAATAACAAGTTCGTCTACAGCACCGACAATGGTGTGACGTGGAAGACGATCATTTTGCCCGACGGAAGCTACGAGATCGCACAGATTAATGATGAAATCGGTAGGCAGTTAGAAAAGCAAAATTCTCCGACGGGTGTAGCACCACTCGGCTTTAATTCTCCTATTACCATAGGAGCTAACGCATCTACCCTACGCGCCTTCATAAAAATTACGAATGCCCTATATAAGGTAAATATGGCTCAATCTACCATCAGGCAAATGCTCGGTTTTAACCCTCAGAGGCTTGGTAGTGGTTATAAAGAGGGAGAAAATCCAGTCGATATTCTCCGCGTGGACACAATCCTGGTAAATTGTGACATTATCTCTGGATCGTATCGAAATGGTAGCCAGCTGCCAGTAATCTACAGTTTTTTCCCGGATGTGTCGCCCGGCTACAAGGTAATCGAGTCTCCGAAAAATCTGGTGTACCTACCAGTTGCACCGGCTGGTAACGTACAGGGCATTCGTGTGTGGCTGACCGACCAGAATGGTGAACAATTAAACCTCCGCGGTGAGACAGTAACTATAAGGTTTCACATCCGCAGTGCGTAAATGTTCACACTTAAATATTCTAATGTTGGTTCTTGGAATTAAAAAGCGGCGTCGTGTCGTGGGTGGTGGACTTTTCGACTGGATACCCAAAATCGCGGGTTTCCTTGGCCGTGCAGGCTCCTTCATTTCGGCGAATAGAGGCACAATCACAAACGTTGCCAAGGCGGTTGGTAATGTCGCGAAAGCCGGCGCCACAACAGCATCTGCCGTCAGGCAAATTGTTGATGCCGTGAAAGCGAGACGCGCTGCAGCCGTAAATGAAGCTCATTTACGAAATGAAAATTCATCTGCCGCGCCCGTTGTTCCCGCACCTTTGGAGAAGGCGCTCAGCGACAAGAGCATCGAATACTTAAAACAACTGGCTGTGAGTCCGCCATCAGTTGTTCCGGCAATGGCTGACATAAACAGCCGTATTGCTGGATCCGGTTTCAAGACTATAAAGCCGAGTCGTGGTGGTAGGGGTCTGTTTCTCGCAAAATAAAATAAAAAAAATTTCCGACTAATTCATAAAACGCAAAAAATGCTTTACCCACCACACATGAATTTCATTTACAGCATGATTAATAATTGAAGCTTGAACTTTTTTACTTATAATAATGGCGGCATTTGACGTGCCGAGTGAAATGTTGGACATCGCTTCGGCGGTGCCCGATGACAATAGCATCGAATCGTTTGAATACCGCGAGTATGAGTCACAAAATCCCGCGGCTATCAACAATGGCCAGGCCATACAGATAGACATCCAGAACCAAGACATTTTCACGCAGCCTTCTAAAAGTTACCTTCTTGTGGAGGGCAGGCTTACATCAACTGGTGCGGCTTACATCGCAGACTCGTTGGTGTCATTCATCAACAACGCCATCCCGTACATGTTCTCTCAGATTCGATACCTGGCTAACAACACCGAGATAGAGAATGTCATGTCTCCTGGGCAAGCCACGACGATGAAAGGCATGCTGGTATACGGCGACGACTTCTCCAAAGGCGAAGGTTTAAACATGTGTTGGCAGAAGGACACGAGTGCGGCGGCGGCGACCGCGAATATCGGCTTCGAGGCCCGTCGACTGATGATCATTGGAAAACCCGTCCCTATTGGAACGTTTTCATTCATCGTTCCCTTAAGACATCTATTCGGCTTTTGCGATGATTACCACAAAGTCGTATACGGGATTAAACACTCCTTACTGCTGAGCCGGCAGGGAGATGCAGACGCGATCTTCAAGGAAGCCGCAGCGACCAATGGCCAGATCGCGCTGACTAAACTCTCCTGGTTCATGCCGCATATAATACCCGCTCTGGAGTATAAAAGCATGCTTATGAAGCAGATTGAAGCCAAGGTTAAGGTACCTGTAGCATTCCGCGCCATGCAATGCGACAACATTGCGGTGCCACGAGCGACGACTTTTTCCTGGCGTTTGAGCGTTAAGTCGGGCACGGAAAAGCCACGCTGGATTCTTGTTGCTTTTCAGACTGGAAAGAATGCACATCAAGGCCAGAATCCGGCACTGTTTGACCATGCACAGGTTCGCAACATATTCGCTATGCTCAACACCGATCGCTACCCCGTGGTTGACATGAATCTCGACTTCACCAAGAGGACAACCTCTCGCGCTTACAAGGCCCTACGTGACTTCAAGGAAGAATATTGCGGCATAGACGCGCGTGAATCGTCATGCCAACCGACACCAATCGAATTTGTAGATTTGTTTCCGATCTTCGTTCTGGACGTGCGCAGGCAATCTGAACGACTTAAAACCTCTGTACAGGACATACAAATCAAGGTGGACTTTAACGAAGGGGTACCAAATAATACGACGGCATATGCCGTCCTGATCAGCGACCGACTCCTGAATTTTGAATCGGATGGCAGCAAATTCAACGTCGTCTACTAGAAATCGGTTTTTCACATTTAGATACAAGGCCCTCTTTTAGATATATTTTTTCCAAAAATGAAAACTGAATACGTTGCGTTCGGCCTTTCACTGACCGAAGGGCAAAAGCAAACATTGGCTAAAGCTGCGCGCGCCGGCACTGGTGCCACGATCCGATTCGCTCATGGTCAGCTTCGTGGAGACGATAAGCTCGCGCTGACAAAAGTTCAAGCCGCCCGAATCGTGAAGAAGATTTCGGAAGGCGTTGGCATGGAGCTGAGATTCACCAAAACGCAATTGAAAAAGATGACAAAATCGGGCGGATTTCTTCCACTACTGGCTCTCCTCCCACTGATTTTTGGTGGGTTAACCGCGGTGGGTGCCGCGGCTGGAGGGGCCGCCGAAGTGGCAAAGGCCGTGCACAACAAACAGGCCAGCGATGCAGAGGCTCTGCGCAAGAAACAGGCCAGCGATGCGGCCCAAGCCGAGAAAAAACGGATCGACGACGCGGCTTTAGCAGAGGCGGCGCGTCACAATCGCGAACTCGAGGCCCAGGTCCGCGGGACTGGTTTATATCTCGGGCGTGAGACTCGTGGTGGTTGTTGCCCAATGTGTAAAGGATCGGGTCTCTACATCGGGCAAAAAAAACTAAAACCTCTTAGCAACTTCGATATAGAGAAAGTTGCCAGGGCGCTGCCGCATTTCCGCGGTGTTTTCATGCGAGATGGTCTGCCCGCCGTGGCTCGTGAGAAGGAGTGTGGAGTTGTTAATTTAGATTCCGGTTCTGGTGATGGTACTCACTGGGTCGCCTATTGGATAGATGGACCTACAGCCGTCTATTTTGACAGTTATGGGCTGGATCCACCTCTCGAAATTTCTCGATATTTAAAAAATCCTATAAGAACTCAAACGTTCCAGCTACAGGGGCCCGATGATGTGGTATGTGGTCATCTCTGCCTGACCGTGCTAAGAGAGCTCGCTGCCGGAAAGAATTTTGAAGACATCGTGCTTGACCTATGTTAGACTTCCGTCACCTTTTTGTATATAAAAAATGCCGGTTGATAAATTTGGAAGAGACGGTGGAGGTGGGGTGGGAGGGGGGCAGATAAGCGCCGCTGGGCTCGTCCACAAAGCGGGTGATACCATGATGGGAATTCTGTCGGCTGGAGGTTTTCGACTGACAAACGTGGGAACGCCCACGATGGAAACAGACGCCGCGACAAAGGCTTATGCAGACATCATAGATCAGGACAACTTACAAATCACCGGTGGAACGATGTCTGGTGTTCTAAAAATGGGTGGTCACAAAGTTACTGGGCTGCCCACAGACGCTGGTGCGTCTGAAAGCGACGCTGCGAGCTGGGCACAAGTGGTACGATACGCGGACTAGAAGGCGACCGCAGCCGAAAATCATGCAGACCAAAAGCTTATCGATGCCAGGCAGTACACGGACGAGAAGAATGCGGGGCTGAGAGATTCCGTTAGGCGGTATGCAGATGACAAGGACCTTATTGTTAAAAGTTATGTTAACGAGCAAGATGTTATCGTCAGGAATGCGTGCGTGCTCAAATCCGGCGGTGTAATGACTGGAAGTTTAGTTATGGGTGGCCACCGAGTTACTGGGCTCCCAACAGAAATTTCAGGATCCGATAGCGACGCAGCGAGTTGGAAACAAGTGTCAACAGCGGTCGCTGGCGCTCTAGTAAAACTCGATAGAGTACCCACGGAGTCGTTGCATGTGGTGAATAAGCGGTATGTAGATTCCCGCGACGCTTCTTACAGACAGTACGTGGATGAGAAGGTCACCACCGCCAGAAGATATGTGGACGAGAAGCATGCTATCGTAAGAGGCGGGCATGTGCTCAAAACCGGCGATTCTATGACTGGTGATTTGGCCATGGGTGGTAAAAGAGTGACTGGGCTGCCAACAGAAATTCCAGGATCCGATAGCGACGCCGCGAGTTTGAAACAGGTGACGCAGCTGATCAGCAACGCCACTAAGAATAATGATACGGCGCCGGCTGGACCAAAGTACTTGACTAACAAACGGTATGTGGACGCGAAAAACGCTGAGATTGGAGCTTCAGTTAGACTCTATGCGGACCAGAAAGCTGAAGCTGCTAAGACGTACGCCAACGAGCAAGATGTTATCGTTAGGAGCGCATGCGTGCTTAAAGCTGGTGATGCAATGACTGGTGATTTAATCATGGGCGGTAAAAGAGTTACTGGGCTCCCTACGGGCGCAGCAACGTCCGAAAGCGACGCGACGAGTATGGCACAAGTATCGAAGCTGATCGCCGACAACATGACAAAGAGTGATAGAGTACCAACAGAACCGTTGCATGTGACAAATAAACGATACGTTGACGTGAAAAACGCTGAGATTGGAGCTTCCGTTAGACTCTATGCGGACCAGAAAGCTGAAGCTGCTAAGAGGTACGCCAACGAGCAAGATGTTATCGTCAGGAACGCGTGCGTGCTCAAATCCGGCAGTACCATGACCGGTGATCTGGCTATGGGTGGAAAAAGAGTGACTGGGCTACCAACAGAAATTCCAGGATCTGATAGTGACGCCGCGAGTTTAAAACAAGTGGCGCAGCTGATCACTGATGCCACTATGAATAATGATACGGCGCCTGCGGGACCAAAGTACTTGACTAACAAGCAGTATGTGGACAGTGAGATAGCTAATGAAAGGCGATACGTGACGGGCATCAAGATTCTCAACTACAGCGGCCATATTCCGCCCCTTTCCAGAAACGTTTCCGAAACGGGTTTTATTGCCTCAGCCAACGAATCTTTACCCACTAACCCGCCCCATATGGCATTCAACTCGGGTGTGAGAGGTGAGTGGAAGACGGCGTCCACATCGAGAACCCAGATTGGGGATCGGGTTACAGGGACTTTTTTAATGATTGAATGCCCGACGCCTGTGCGAATATGGAAGGTTAGTCTGGCCGGGGGATCTAGTCCTACTGCTCCGCGTATCACGTCCTGGAAGTTTCATGGGATTCCATCCGATATTGAAAATATGTTTTATGTGCTCATCACCTCCACTGTCGCTTTGACTAATTCTGCACAAGAGTTCACCTTCACTAGTGACACAGTACACAAAAAATTCATGCTGGTGGTCTTGGCCACCAGCCCAACACAAGGTACTTTTGGAATATCCCACTTCCAGATCTATACATATTTTAAACACGAGGGACAGTCAGTAGTATAGAAAAAATATGACTGACGCGCACTACAAGATTCGGGGGTATCTCCGTCAACACGGAGAAATAGACATGTGCAAATACAGCATAGACAGTCTAGGTGATGTGGGCCACTGGGGGTACGACATCCCGAAGCCCACCGCAGAGCTATTGGCCGCGGTGCCTCAACAGCACATCGACTTCGTGTCTGACGATTACCACAACCGCGATATCTATACGGCGGCCGGAACGGTAACCACGACTGCGTGGCAAACTCTTCCATTGACCGCTGCGCGTTTTCCGTGTATAACTTTGCAAACCACCAATCAGGGGGTTTCGTTAGAGGGCGGGTTCTGGAAGCTTACAATGTTTGGTGTTAGTACCGGTGATGCGTCAGTTCGCATTATTGCAGCCGCGGGTAGCATCGATCGTACAGTTGACATTCAAAGTGGACAATTTGATGCATCTAGGGCAATATTCATTCCAGGACAAACGAGTTTTCGAATTGAAGGAAAAAAGAGAGGCGTTTTAAGTACTTCAACTATTGAGTTAAACGTAACGTTACTGATAGAGCAACTATAAAAAAGTATGTCTTTGTACCCACCGCTGATGGAGTCAACAATTTCGTCAGACACGACGTCGCAAACATTTCGCTTGCAGAAGATCGGCGAAATAGAAGCATTCCTGAGGTCTGAGGCGATAAGTCGGGGACAACTGTGTAAAAAGTATAAGAGGGTTGTAGATGTGGCTAATGGGGCGTCGGCCGGCCTTGCTATAGTTAGTCTTGGAACTGGGGTGGGTGGGGCAGCTATGCTAGCCACTGGTATTGGTTTTATTCCTGGTATTGTTCTGGAGAGTTTGGCCATAGCGACGAGTTTTCTGGATATTATTGGAAATGTTGTTAGTAGAAGTTTTGTTGCTAAAGCTTCAAAACACGACGAAATTTGTATTTTGGCGGAAAGTAAACTAAACACTGTTCATGACCATATTTCTAAGGCGTTGGAAGACACGGCTATTAGCGATGAAGAATATAAACTTATTCTGGGAGAGGAGGAGAAATATAGAACGATGAAACGTGATATACAAAGCAAGAATGGAAAAAAAGAGTTGCCGAGTCAAAGCAAAGACCAGATGGTGGCAGAACTAATCAAGAAACTAACCAGCGCTGGGTCTTCTCCGCGAACCACGATATAAAAATTTTCGTCGTAGGCGGTTGGAACGTTGAATCTGTTGTTGTTCCGACCGCGCCACCACCATACGATTAGCGGATTTATAATTTTTTACTATTAGACTCCAATGGTTTGGGCCGGCCTCGTGGGAGGTTCTCGGCCGGCAGCAAACGACACTTTTGCGGTTTGGTGTGTTAAGGCCAACAATCGTGATCCTATTTTTTGTCCCTACCAGAGGCGGGGTGCTATAGAAATTTCGATTGACTAATTGATTGACTGTTTTAAAAACCTGACATGGTGCCAGAGGAAATATGCAGAGCTTCTGAGTATATTGTTGTAGAGAATTCGATTGGCCGATTGATTGAATGTGTGACTATTTTGGTCGATTGACGATTGATTGACTAATTGATTGATAAATTGATTGATGCCCCCAAGCCCGTATTGGTCCAGAGGAAATACAGAGTTTCTGAGTAGATAATCTTAAAGAGATGTGTAGATTTTCATTTGACTCATTGACTGATTGAATGACTATTTCGGTTGATTGATGATTGATTGACTAATTGATTGGCTAATTAATTGGCTAATTAATTACTGTCCCCAAGCCCGTATTAGACTCCTACTAACTGAGTTCACAGGGCAAGGGATAATTCAACTGCTTTGAGCTATAGGACACCATGACGCCGGCTGCTAATGTAATGCACGAGAAAGAGTTATCGTTTTTATATCGTCAAAGGGGTTATCGTCCTAATATTGTCAAGTGGGTTATCGTCATCATCTCAACGGGGTTATCGTCCTTTGAGCTTGTCAAAAAGATTATCGCCTTCATCTCGTCAAATGGTTTATCGTCTTCATCTCGTCAAATGGTTTATCGTCTTCATATCGTCAAATGGTTTATCGTCATCGTCTTGAAATCCCGTTCACATTACCGGAAGGTAATCTGAAATACATTTCAACAGCAGCAGCAGCAGTGGTGGTAGTAGTAGTTATACTCATTCATTTATTCATTCTGAAAATGTGTATAGCGCCTCTTCAAGAAGCCTACTCAGAGGCGCTCCCAACCCAGCCACGACTAAAGAGGGTAGGGTTGAGCAATTGATAGAAGGCAGGTAGGTTGTTCCGGGGGAATGGCGTAGGGCAACCGGGAGCCCATTCCAGATAGCCGGGCCAACGACGGAGAAGGTTCGACGCTGTCTGATCGTTAGGCGAGCCCGAGGGACCAAGAGCTCTTCCCTAGTCGCAGAGCCAAGGCTCGGCTACTAAGTAGGTAAGTAAGCAAGTAAGTAAGTAAGTATAGTCATAGTAATAGTAATAGTAGTAGTCAGGGGCGTCTACACCATAGAAACCTTGGAGCAAATGCTCCATCCAAGAAATAAGGGGGGAAAGATTTGTCAGTGTGTGTGCCACCATTTTAGAGGGGGAAGGAACGGCGAGGGGGGGAAAAGAGGGGGGAAAAGGACGTTGCTCCAATGACTTAGGGGGGATAGACGCCCCTGGTAGTAGTAGTAGTAGTAGTCGTCGTCGTCGTCGTCGTCGTCGTCGTCGTAGTAGTAGTAGTAGTAGTAGTAGTAGTAGTAGTAGTAGTAGTAGTAGTAGTAGTAGTAGTAGTAGTAGCAGTAGTAGTAGTAGTAGTGATAATAATCGTCGTCGTCGCCATTCGTCGTCATCAAATCTCATCATCATCATCATCACAAGTCGGGTTTCATAATTATCACCAGTTGTTGTCGAGGTCACTATGACCAATAAACACCATCATGGTTATGATCATGAGTACATCTAAATCCTGCCAGTTTCCGACCCACGTGGCTCCATCTCTCGCCAAGTAGGCCACAACTCGATAATGAAGCGTCTTCTTTAATTAAATCAAATCCAATAACAACTTCGTCCCGACCAGCAGCAATCAAATGGGTTTATGCGGTTGGCCTACACTTGCTGGTACATATACAGCGGTCCCGTCGACTGCGCCAGCCGACCTTTCGCAGCCGCCCACAGCGGTTTATCCCCAGCTCTTCAGACAAATCAGTGCCTCGCAACGGCGATGGTTGCTACTCGCTCGCCCGCCCGTCGAAAGGACTTCGTTCGCCATCGCTTGTACAGGCGAGATAGGCGTTCGTTCGTCCATCCAGGCGACGATAAAGACCTTTATTGCGGTTTTACGGCTTTTCCACAATCGACAGTGCGGACCTTCGGAGATTTGGCGGACGGGGGAGATGTATAGCAGATGAGCTATCACCGTCCTCGGAACTCTCCAAGGCCTTCCTGCCTGCTTCTCTGCCTGCCTGCCTGCCTCTCTGCTACGCCGTTGTGCTTGGATTTACGATTGCAGGGCTTTGACGCCAGCTGTGTCTGCTACAGATGGGAAGGGAGAATTACCGACTGTCTTTCTTTATTAGACGTCCACGAGGCATTTGTTGTCCGGTGTGATCGGGTGGCGCGTGTAATGAGTTGAGTGGACAGAGCACAGAACGAGCGATGCTACCGTTGGTGCCACAATAGCCGCATTATCGCAGGCCTTAATTCGGAGATTCTCAAGGAGGCGCTGGACACGGGATCCGTGAAGTACGCATGGGAAAGCAAGAATAGCCGTCTCCAGAAGATCTACGTAAATGCTCGCATTTCATTATTCTCTGTTGGGAACTCGCTTTGTGGTTTGAACTTGGTGCTGCGGAACTTTGAAGATCTCCCAATGTTTATATAATCTGGACAGGTGCCAGGGTTTCTCAGGGTCGCTTCCTAGGATTTCTCATATATCCCGGGCGTCGGTTTTTCGGAGCTACTTGCCAGGGTTTCTCAGAGACCGGCCGTAGGTTTCTCGGAGCCCTGAGCCACGCATTCTGGTCCATTTGGTTACAGATGTCAATCGCGAACAAGATTTCGTCTGGCGTGTTCTACGTGTGTGCATGCGCTCGCATGCGTGGCCTTTCTTCTGAAATGTGGCCTTCACGACGTACGCTTTAATCGGAAAAGTTTATAAGGTATGTTGATTACAGCTCTTCTTTCTCTGTCTTCTTCTTTTCATCGTCATATTCATTGTCACCTTCACCATCATCGTCTTCCACTTCCTGTTGACTTCTACTTCCTCCCTTCTTGGTCTTCTTCTTTTCCTTCTTTCTTTTTCGTCTTCTTTCTTTTCTATTTCTTCTTGTTCTCGTCCTCATCCTTCTTCTTCTTGTCCGTCTTCTTCTTCGTCGCCTTCTCCTCCTCCTCTTCGCCATCCTCCTCCTTCTTGTTCTTTTCCTCTTCTCCGTCTTCTTCTTTTTCTTTTTCTTTTTCTTTTTTTCTTCTTCTTCTCCTCCTCCTCCTCTTCTTCTTTTTTCTTTTTTTTTCTTCTTCTCCTCCTCCTCCTTCTCTTCTTTTTTCTCTTCTTGTTCTTGTTCTTGTTCTTGTTCTTGTTCTTCTTCTTCTTCTTCTTCTTCTTCTTCTTCTTCACCCACTTCTTCTTCTTCTTCTCCTCCTCCTCTTCTTCGTCTTCTTCTTCTTCTCCTCCTCCTCCTCTTCTTCTTCTACTTCTTTTTCTACTTCTTCTTCTCCTCCTCCTCCTCCTCCTCCTCCTCCTCCTCCTCCTCCTCTTCTTCTGTTTTTCTTCTTTTTCTTCTTGGTCGTCTTCTTCTTCTTCCTCCTCTTCTTCTTCTTCTCCTCCTTCTTCTTCTCCTCCTCCTCCTACTCCTCTTCCTCCTCTTCTTTTTCCTTCTTCTTTTCTTTTTCTTCTTCTTCTTGTTTTTCTTCTTCGTCGTCGTCGTCTTCTCCTATACACGGATAAACTGTGGCGGAGGAAGATGTCTACTATCGACCATCATTCCCGAAGGTGTGCTCCAGCATACGACTCTTCAGGATCGTGTAGTGGACACAACGAAGGCAATCTGAACTTCCGGAACGAAGTATTCGTTATGTATTCGAACGACTCGTCTGGGAATTGAAGAGCATGTTTTACAACTCGCAGGCACGCCGACTAGACGCGCATGCTATCCGATCCGTCGTCAATCTATCAACGTGGGGCTGGTAGAAACTCGGTTGCAGAGAGCTGACAGTCGTGTTGATATTAGCCAGCCCGGTGTTTAACTATCCCTTCACGTCTAAGATGAGAAGAATCTGGGTATTGCAGGGGAGGGGAAGCTTGTAACGGGGCCGGGAACTCTCGATGTTGAACTTCCCCTTCATGTCTGATGTCGGAAGATGCTTGGGACGTTGGTATTGACGTTGTTGACGGAAATTGCAATGCTTAATATTCTATTCGTGTCCAAGCTGACGAGGAGGACGTGGACATTGGCTGCGGAAGATGTTCCTCTTCACGAATAAGACGAACTGATTGGACAGCACTGTAATCGTAACTAGACATTTATATAGCGCCGCTGAAAGAGCAAAAACAAATCAGAGGTGCTCTCTACGCTAACCCCACGTGATTTTAAATGTCATCTAGAACAGGACTATTTATACATCAGTTAGCAAAGCAAATCACGGTAAGACAGAAGGGGAAGTCTGCACGCCGTGGAATTACAACGAAAGATTGTGGATCTTTTAACCTAGAGTCGCAACGAACAAAAAATAAATAAATTGCAGTCGTTCCTTTTTCCGTTGAAGTTTTTGCATTTTCTCCACAGGCGTTCCAGACCCGACGCCCGCCGGTCGGTCTGCCGGTGTGGTATAAATTTTCTTTCGTTCATCAACGCGTGTGTCGTTTCGTGCGGCCGTCTGTCCTTCTTGGAACGACTGGCCACTGCAGCGTAATCGTACGGGAAAGGCTTTAGGCATTCGGTCGTACATCTTTATCCCTTCATGTTCGTGCAGTTAGTAAATCTGTAACACAGAAAGCCGCTTAATGGAAGCGGGGAAGGAACATAAAGAGAGAAGTTCCAACAGCGTCGCCAATCCTCGAAGTACTTCTCCTCTAGCGTTGACGGGAAACCATTTATTGTCGAATAGGCGCAATATAGTTTTATTAACTGCAAGACTGAATGGCCATAAAGACATAACAGTGAATGTAGGCTATGGCGAATGCTTTGTCTCGTATACGCACACGTTGAACTTCCTTTCACACACACATGTATATATACATACACACATATATATACCTCATATATGTCCATATACATACATATAAATACGCATGAATATATATATATAATATATATATATATTCATGCGTATTTATATGAATATATATATATTATATATATATTCGTAGATATATATATAATTATATATATCATATATATATATATCATATATATCAAATGTCTGTAATGATTGGAAATTTGGGTGTATAATATGCGTTTGCATGCAAGGCACGTTTGATGAGCTCTAAGCTGCGCTACATAAATCTTCGATGGCATCACCAAATGATCTTTTATGGCTTTTCCCATCAACAGGTGACGTCATCGTCGTTGTCGTCGTCTGAGGATTCGCCATGTTGAACGCATCCGTCATCAACGCCACCTCGGTTGGGGCGGGGGCCAGTCCAGCGCTGGGCCACGTGGCCCTGCAGGTCCAGCTGGGGCTACTGAGCGTCACGGGAACGGCAGGGAACGCTCTCGTGCTGTTCGTCTTCAGCCGAACGAAGGAGGACCTCGTATCGACCGTCTTCATCATCGCCCTGGCCTGCGTAGATCTGGCCACGTGTCTCGTCGTCATTCCGTTCACGATGTACATGGAGCACGTCGACTTCCGGACCTCGAACGACGTCTTCTGCAAGTCCTACGAGTTCCTCATCACGTCCCACATCCCGTTCTCCGCGCTCATCATGGTCTGCATCGCCGTCGACCGCTACGTCTGCATCTGCCATCCGCTGGCCAAGCTCTTCACGATCGCCCGTGCGCGGGCCGTCACCGCCCTCACGGCGCTCCTGGCTGCGGTCCTCGGCGTCCTCGCCTCGCTGACGTATGGCGTCTACACCGTCAAGACGACCCTGCCCGAGTACTCGGTGGGCGAGCTGACCGGGTACAACTCCAGTATCCTTCTGCAGAACGACAACGGTATCGACTACAGCAACATCTACGGTCCGCCCAACTGCACGACCCACACCATCGACGTCGCTATCCTGTCGCAGGACCGTGAGGCGGTTATCGAGGCATACTGCCAGCACCTGATCGACCTCGTGATGTATAAGTTTGGCGAAACGGCGACCCTGCCGGAATGCCCAACGGTGACCGTCAACTACACGGGACACTGTCGGCCGACGGAGGTCCTCCTGAGCGAACGGTTCCTAGCCCGCTACGGCATGTGCTACCACGCCGTCTTCGCCACGTGTCTTGCCGTGGCCTTCGTCCTCTACGCCCTCATCTATCGGTCCGTGTTGCGGCACCGCGCAGGCCAGCAGAAACGACGCAGCAAGTGTCTCGAGATGGTCGTCTTCGTCAACCAGCAGGGAACGGCGTCCCAGTCCGAACAGCGCCGGGAGAGTGTTGCGGATGCCAGGCGGCCGTCCAACGGGTGGTGTCGCGAGCGCATAGACAGCTTCTTCTCGGAGGCGGCGCGCCGCAGCTACGCACGGTACCGTGCAAACGCCAAGACGGCTGCCATGTTGTTTGTAGTGACGGTGGTGTTCGGTGTGTCGTACATGCCGGCGCTGCTCATTCTGCTCGGTCTGTTCTCCCATCAGAACAATCTCTTCTATCTGTACTTCGCCAACAACGCCTCTAATCCGGTCATCTATTCGTTCATGAACCGCAACTTTCGTGACAACCTCAAGGCAGCGTTGAAGAAGCTGAAACGCAATCACAGGCGACTTTAAAGCGAGGTATCAGATGGACAAATGCATTCCGCAGAGTGTACGTTTAACATCTGACTCGAAAATGATGAGTTCAACCGAGAACGATTAGAGTTCAACCGAAAATGATTAGAGTTCAACCGAAACGGATTAGAGTTCAACCGAAAATGATTAGAGTTCAAATGAAACGGATTAGATTTCAACCGAAAATGATTAGAGTTCAACCGAAACGGATTAGAGTTCAACCGAAACGGATTAGAGTTCAACCGAAAATGATTAGAGTTCAACCGAAACGGATTAGAGTTCAACCGAAAATGATTAGAGCTCAACCGAAACGGATTAGAGTTCAACCGTCCACATGGAATACAAAACGGAAACAGAGTGGTTTTTATCTTCCCGGTTGAACGTTGGAAAAAGAAGGCCAAATCACACAAAAATTGATCAACGGTATTACATATGAAGAATATTACACAGCGAGTATTAGCTGAGCAGCCGACCCGAAAACGAATGGAGTCCGACTGTCCTCATGGAATACAAGACGGTAAATGAAAGGTTCTTTATTTTCCCGGTGAAACCTGCGAAAAGATTAACAAATCATACGAAAACTTACCAACGGTTTTATAAACTAAGCAAAGCAGTTGTTGCGTAGAGGTGAAAGTGATTGGTTCTTCACACGCGTCACTCAGAAGCCGAGTTAATGAGCCTAACTAATCACACCTGAGCTAACATTTAGCACCTCAACCTCAGTACCTGAGAGGCGACAGTGATACACTCTGACATATCAGTAGTAGCGTCGATTCCCCCCGAGGGATAAACCGTCGATTAACAAAGTAGGTCTACTGCATTACAAAAAGACAATCTCAAATAATCGCCGTATCAACTCGCCGTAAGTGCGCAGTACTTAAGGCGAGTCTGTGATTAATTCGGACAAAGAATGGAATGGCTCTTGTGTTTCTTGGACAGAGAGGGCGTTTCGCTAGGGAGGCTAGCCTCAGATAAGCAGGCGACCAAGTGACTGCGTGTCTTTTCATTCAATAGGGCTGCATACAATCGCGTTACGTGTGCTAAGAGCATTAACACTCTTGGCTTACACGTGCAATGCAAATCGACGTCCGACTCTCCTCCGATAGCCTGCTCGATAAATCGGACGAAATCCTTCAACATCGTTGTCCGTTTGAATGAGTGCCACGCCTTAAAGGTCCACGTGCACAGATCGATAGCGAACGGAGCACCATAACAGCACAGAAAACAACTACCCGGTTGTAATTGTTTAACGGATAAGTAATTGCTTTGCAGGATGGGTATTTGGTTTCCGGAAGGGTATTTGGTAATGGTTGCCGGCAGGGGCGTCTATCCCCCCCTAAGTCATTGGAGCAACGTCCCTTTTCCCCATCTTCTTCCCCCTCCTCGTTCCTTCCCCCCTATAATGGTGGCACACACACGGACAAAATCTTCCCCCCTTATTTGCATTTGCTCCAAGGTTTCTATGGTGTAGACGCCCCTGGTTGCCGGATGGGTATTTGGTAATGGTTGCCGGATGGATATTGGTAATGGTTGCCGGATGGATATTTGGTAATGGTTGCCGGATGGGTATTTGGTAATGGTTGCCGGAAGGGTATTTGGTAATGGTTGGTGGATGGGTATTTGGTAATGTTTGTTGGATGGGTATTTGCTTTCCGGATGGTAATAAGCGTTTGTTATACCGCCGCTACTTTGTATGTATGTATGTATGTATGTATGTATGTATGTATGTATGTATGTATGTATGTATGTATGTAGGTATGTATGTATGTATGTAT
>OY744603.1:80124731-80189731 GCA_963556255.1 Allolobophora icterica | reverse complement strand
AAATACCAACCGTAAGCTAAGGCCTTCGGCTAGAAGTATGGGCAAAAAATAAGGACAAAGTCGTTGCTACATGGAACATCACAACTGCAAACACAAATGCAAACAAGACTTCTCGGTCACGTCCAAGCAGTAGCGGTAACCGAATTAGGCAGACGTGCTCGGTCAAGTCGATACTAACATGATCACTAAACGTCGTGTGTTCCGTCCACCGTTCACCCGTGGGTCTGTTCCCATCCCACCCGCATCCCATCTGTTCCCACCCCCACTCCATCAAATCCTTCC
Source organism: Allolobophora icterica (assembly GCA_963556255.1). Lineage (NCBI taxonomy): Eukaryota > Metazoa > Annelida > Clitellata > Crassiclitellata > Lumbricidae > Allolobophora > Allolobophora icterica. Next base: position 80,189,449 of record OY744603.1, on the reverse strand, counting down.
CATCCCCACCCGGCCTCGTCCCATCCCCACCCAATTAGGTCTGTTCCCGTCCCCGTTCCCATCTAACTGAAGCAAAGGAACAAGATAATTATCACATGCTCCAGCGCATTAAAACAGTTATGTTAAAATCTTTTTCAAATACAGAACAATAAACTGAAGTCGAAAAGATGTCCAATATTCAAGGATTTAAATTATACAGCGCGGTATTTGACATTGAATATAAATCCGATTATCTTAAGAGCAGGGCTGTAGTGGTAACATTCGAGGTGAGTATACGCTACCGGTGAGCAGCGGCGTTACTATAGGGCTGGTGTGACCCTAAAAAAATGTGAAGACCTTTTTTTAGGAATTCGTCTCAGAATAATTTCAGACTTTTGACCAATCCTCTGAAAATTTTCTGACTTTTCACGATTTCGTCTCTGAAAAAGTTGATGACCTTTTTTTTAGTCATTCGCCTAAAACCTTTCAAAACCCCTCTTTTTCTCAAAATTTCCTTGCTCAGAGGTAAGTATACGCTGTATACCCGCGTATACCCTGGTCTCGAGCGCCGAGTATACGCTCTCAAATTTCTCTAGAGGTGAGTATACGCTGTATACCCGCGTATATCCTCGACTACAGCCCTGCTTAAGAGATAGGCCAAGTTAATTTTTTCTAAGCTTACACTGGATAAAGTCACAGTCGGTATTGCGATAAACACCGCGCCTGTACATTTCCTTGCCCACGGTAATAAACAGAACTTGCAACCATCCCCATAGGCGTAGGAGGTGGGGGTCAGAGGCACAGAAGTAAAATCTTGCCCCACCACTGAAATTTACCCTAAGCCTATGACCACTATTACGGTACTACCGCTGAGAACTTGCTATCATCCCCACGGTATTACCCATAGGCGTAATTTACGAGGTTACGAGGGATACCCGTACATCCCACTTTTTGGACTGGAGCGTACTGTCCCCCACTTTTCATACCCATTGTTTTTGCCCATTATTATTTTTATCTGAGGAAGCCCTCAAGATTCAAAACAATTACCGAGCATTATCATCTGTGTGATCACCATCATCGTCACTCCCATTGTTGTTGTTATTATTATGTTTATTAAAAGAAGTGGCAATATATTATCTGTGAAATCACAATGCAATTATTACAAGATGTTACAAGATGTTGCTATATACGGAAATATACCCTGTATGAAATCACAATGCGTTTATTACAAGAGATTGCCATGACAAAATGTCATGTATGTAATCACAATGCAATAATTCCCAGAAGTAAAATAGGTTGCTACGGCAACACGCCCTCTAAGGAATCACAATGCAATTATTACAAGACGCTGCTACGGAAAAATAGCTAGTATGAAATCACAATGCAATTATAACAAGAGGTTGCTAAGGCAATATATCCTCTATGAAATCACAATGCAATTATTACAAGACGTTGCTAATGAAAACAGCTTGTATGATATCACAATGCAATTATTACAAGAGGTTGCTAAGGCAATTATATCCTCTATGATTCGGACTCCCGGCCTGCCGGATTGAACCTCTGAATAGAATTTTGCGTTCTGCTGCCCGCCTTGTAGGCCGCATCCCCAAGTTTGGCTGAGTATCTGTTAATCGGCTTGATCTTTTTGTTCCCAGGGCTAAAACTGCCTTGGCCCAGCACCGGGCGTTTGATGTAGTGGGTCCCATGATCTGGAAAGCATTCCCCTCTGTTCAGGGCCAAACTAATGACTGGCTTTTCCTCACCGGTCTCGCGCGCGTTCCATAAAGGCATTTTTGTTTCCCCGGGCTTCTGTGCTGAGAGCGCCTCTGAATAGTTATTCTGCGAGAGCCGCTTTATGAATTTCTAGATACAATACAATACCGTATAGTCTTTCGAGATTTGTATAGCGCCGCTCAGAGCTGAGGCCACTCAACAGCGCTCCCAGTGCGAAGGTTCCGAGAGAAGAAAAGGTTTTAAGCATGGAAAGGGATGTAGGAACAGATCCAGAAAGTAAGGTTACCCGTAGAGAGGAAGGGAGGGCATTCCAATACAATACAATAAGGGATGTCCTCCACTGGCTCCCTTACCCACAGCGCATTACATACCGAATCGCTGCCTTGGTCCGGCGGTGCTTTTAAGGCTTGGCCCTTCTCTCCGCTCAGCAGCGCAAGCTGAACTTGTTCCCCGCGCGCAGACAGCCATACGGCGGCGCCATGCCTTCTCTGTGGCTGCCCCCATAACCTGGAATGGGCTACCTACCAACGTCCCAAGCTCCGCCAATTACCGATTGGTCATTTCACCCTGTTTCTTACTGTCCTCGACTGCGTTGCTCGACCGTTGTTGCCAACTTGTTGGGCTGGGAGTGCTTCTGAGTAGGCAATCTTGAAGGGCCGCTATATAAAACTGCCTTAGGCCCTAATAATAATAATAATAATAATAATAATAATAATAATAATAATTAGCTTTAACCACCGGAGACCCTAGGGAGACTTGTTATCTACTCCAGCGGTTGTCAATCACCATACAACGCTTCAATGCTGTTGCCTTCATAGGAACTTTCATGCGGCCAGAACTTGTCGAGTGATGTTTAATAATCGTGTTTCTCGGTTTTTCGATGAATTGCTAATAATAATAATAATAATAATAATAATAATAATAATAATAATAATAATAATAATAATCTATACATATAATATCTATATAGTGTCCGTCCGACGATAAACGCTACGTCACAAACGGTTTCTGTTCTATTTGTTTGTGACGTCAGTACTGCGCCGTCTTGACGACGGCGATCAGAGCATTTTTAGGCCTACCAACGATACATAATTATAGGCCTATAATATGACGTCATAATATGACGGGCAAATACTCTAGAACGATATACACTGCCGTCATAATTATGACGGGCAAATAAACGCTACGTCACAACGGTTTCTGTTCTATTGTGAAACAGATACCGTTTGTGACGTCAGTCTTGACGACGGCGATCACAGCAGTTTAACCAACGATATACACTGCCGTCATAATTATGACGGGCAAATACACTAGTAATAATAATAATAATAATAATAATAATAATAATAATAATAATAATAATAATAATAATAATAATAATAATAATAAGAAATCACAATGCAATTGTTCCCAAAGGTTAGACAATCGTTGCTACGGCAACATGTTCTCAAGGCTATGAAATCACAATGCAATTATTACAAGAGGTTGCTACAGAAACATTATACCGTGTGAAATCACAATGCAACATGTCCTTTTTGAAATCACAATGCAATTATTCTTAGAGGTTAGAAGAGGTTACTAAGGATATAGGCCTATATCCTCTATGAAATCACATTGCAATATTATTCCTATTTCCTAGTAGTATCACGCACAACCTCTGTGAAATCACAATGCAATATTATTCCTAGTGGTAGCAATTAAGCAATATCCTCTGTGAAGTCACAATGCAATTATTCCTAGCGGTACCAATATTCTCTGAGACCACAGTGCAATTACTTATTACTAAAGGTAGCAATTGTACTTTTAGTTCGGTAATCAAACATTGCAAGGATAAACAAAACATATAATGCTTATATTCAATTAACATAATCTGGATAGACAGGAGACCGAAAAGGGGTCGTAGACCCGCTACCAGGGTCACCTGGGTAGTAATAGGGCCTACAATTTGATGAAAAGCAGTCGATCTAACATCATTAGATATGTAATGGTAACAGTAAACAGTATACTTAACTAGACTTGATAGCAGCTCTTGAGGCTATAGGCAAACTGTACGCTCATTGTATTTCAGCTGATTAAACCGTGGCGGTGTTAATTAGTGTCCCTCGAATATGGAAGACCGTATCTTCTGCTTAAACGATAGCAGGTTGGGTAGTTGCTGAATTAATGGTGAATTAATTATTGTCCCTATTATATTATTATTATTATTATTAGTAGTAGTAGTAGTAGTAGTAGTAGCATCATCATCAAGCCTATAATTATTATTACGCTTGTAGCAGAAACGATGGAGTTATAATAATTTAAGAGCCGCAGAGCTGAAACAATGCGAAATTTGGTATCCTCTACTTTCTAGACCAAAGATTCGTGTACCCTGGTATTACCGCCGCTTTGACACCTTTAACGCGGATTTTACCGTATTATTACCGCTTTCCCCATTACCTTGCAAGTTGTCACTCTCTATTCGACATTCTGGGTTAGGGTGCTGGATCATCAACCTACGGCCCGAGATTCAAATCCCCCACAACACAGAGATACAAGTAGGCCTACAGGTGTATCTCCAGGTTCAGGGTTCCGCTATCTATTGTCCCCTAGTCTCAATTTGAGACTACTCTCAAACATAGCTTCGGGTAGGAGCAAATTCTACGGGAATAATGTACAGTAATTTCAATGAGCATGAGTCTGAACAGGTGTATTGTTGTACACTTTAATATTACTATTTTTCAATGAAATGCCTTTGTTTCTCCAACTATAATGTTGTATTATTTAAACTAAATTACCAGAAGTTTTTTTATACCAAACTCTAGACACAAGGCACGATGGTCGAATTCGAAAAAAAAAACCTGACCCATCACACTGTGACCAGCCTTCTCCAAAGGATAACAATTTTTTATTATGGTTTAACTTGTAAACGTCAACAAACGACTTCTACATTATGACAATGGTGGAATTTCATTAAGGGGTTGCCCAAAAAGGATGTCTGATTGTCTGTAAAAATGACCTATGAAAACTGCCATCCCATGTCATCACCCTCTCCGCAAACGTCTGCACTCCAAAGGGGCACCAATGTTTCCATTAGGTATCCTGTTGATCATACAGGACTAACTGTACTTCAGGGTGGGGAACTTGAAACTTTGTGTCCAGCAAATGGACTATTAATTAGATAACCTTCATTCTATGCAGTAAAGACTACCTGAACCAAATTCTGACGTCGTTCTACATACAGAGCATAACTATTTTCCCTAGTCCACATTTGGATGACCCAATCCACTTCTAGGTGCGTCCTTAACAGATGATCTCTCATTAAATTCTAATAGTTTCTGTTTTCTCGGCCTAGTACATTTTTAGGATTAATTGATCACTTCTGCTGTGAATCACTGCGACCATAAACACAGAAAAATTTCATCAATCACAAGAAAATAGTCAACAATTGTTTCTAAGCATCAAGATGGCCGAAAGCTTTTCGCAGCTTCTGTTTCTTCTTGTTGTTGCCGTGTTGTTTCAATGGACGACTGGCGCCACCTGCCGTCATCGGCGGTGGAACTCCTCCTCTCTGGAAGGCACCTCGTGTCCCAGACGATGCTACTTGCTACAAAACAAAGTTATCACGATGAAATACAGTTCATCAATTCATTAATCATTAATACCTCATTATTTTAAATACTTTTCAAAGTCAATTATTTTACTCTGGAATTTTCATGACTTTTATCTTGTCCCAAAGACAATGCAATTGTAATCATAAGTACGAAATTTCTTAAGTGCTACTGCAAACCAAGCACATGGCACCAGCCGAGTCACAAACGCTGCATCCAAGGGTGTGGGGTTTCCGAAGATCTATGTGAAAAACAAATCCAGCTGCCAGAAGATCAAAGACAGGAGGCAGAGGTGCTGAAGCAATCGATTAAGTTAATGATGACAGAAATCAGAAGGTGGTAGAGTGGATGGGTCAGAGTAATATTTCTTGTAAGGTGAGACTAGGCCTGAGTAAGATGGATGGAGGTGATAGTTCGTCTCTGGTTCATCTCGATAGCATATACAAAATGGAAAACACTTGTTAATTTTAGCTGTTTCACTTCAAATAGAAATCAACATTTATCACTGTGAAAACAGCAACACAGAAGCCAACAAGCAGAATGAACTTTTAGAATAAAACACTGACCTCAGATAGACAAGGATCGTAGCTGTTCGCAATTCGGCGGGCAGTCTGAAAGAAAACGTAAAGCAAATGTGTAATATTTAGCTCAACAAGCACTAAATATGAATGAAAGTAAGGCAAAGTTAGGTGGACGTTAATGGCCCCTGGTAGCCACAAGATGTTGTTAAACACCATATAGTACAACAAATAACATCAGACACTTTTCAGTTGCTTCTTTCAATGGTTTATTTAATATGCATGTATGTATTAAGCATGTATTAAGTATGTATTAAGTATGTATTAAGTATGTACTAAATATGTATTAGTATGCATTAAGTGTGTACTAAGTATATATTTTGAATGTATTTTTTATGTATTATTTATGTATCAGGTTATGCATGCTTATGTATTAATGCATTAAGTTGACAATATGTCGATACACCATTTCATGTGATACATCAGGATTCCAACACTGAACTCAAAGGTCAAAGGCAGATGCATAAACAATCTCCCACCATTGTGTCACCTGGTGAGGAGCAGAAGAACGAAAACGTGCATCATCTGCAACTCACCAAACTCTCCGCCTTCTGTGAGCTCTTGGCATCAATTTTTGGACGAGGTTTTGAACCATACTCTTCTTCGCCGATGCCTGGAGGACCGTAGCAGTAGCAGACTTTACCCTAGTGACAAAAGGAAACACCCCAAGGAAAAATACAAAACATTAACAGGTTTACAAAGCATTAGCAGGTTCCAGCATACTGCGTGAAATGTGTGTATGTACAAATGTATGTGGTATGTTCCAGTATAAACATGCAACGTTGCTCGGTCACCCGAACCTTGCAGAGTTGTCGACCCATGACAGACAAGAACACAGTGTTGTAGAGATGCTTTATTACACCCAAACATTCTGTACAGCAGACAGGAAGCAATCTCCTCTCTAATGCTTAAGAGCCTACCTTATATAGACTTTCCAACCAATGGCCTAATTACTGATCCAGGATGGCCTTGACAGAAGAAGACCAATTTTCGCAAGATATTTGCCATATTTGGTGAAGCATGTAGTAGTGTAGGGGCTTAGGATTTCTCCTTCCTTGGGTCCTGTAGGCCAGTCACTCAACCATTCACCACTCGGCTCACTACCCTTATTAATCTGTCTATCTGTAATTCTGTCTCTCTTTCTTTTTATCTGTTTCTTGTTTTTCCCATTGTGGGTCTTCACATGTATGCATTGATTCATTAAAAAACCTGTATGTATGGTTATGTAATACTATGTATATGCTGTCGTGTACATATGTATGCACCAAATTGCACGCGTGTGTATTTATATATGCCTGCATCTAATCATATCTGTATGTATGTATGCATGCGAGTCATATCCCCAGGCATCAACATACACTAACATAATCTTTACGAATAGATTTACACAGTGCTGTTAAAACAAACCTTCACGATTAAATTTACATACGTTAACATAATCTTTCAGGACGAGTCTCGATGCTCTCTGAATATCTGGACAACCTTTATGTGACATAAATCCACGTATCCCTACAAGATAAAAGATTACACAATAAGTAACTAAGCTACTTATGCTCGTAACAACAAATTAAATTTGACATAAGGAATTTACAACGTTACAAGTTTTGACAGGAACAAGCAACATAAAGTAGAGTTTGCTCACACTAAAGCCCAACAAGTTTTTCTGGTATATGCTCAACAAACCACATGGAATTCACAGTCACCTAAGGATGTACCCACAGTGCATCGATTTAAGAAATGCAGGATACGTTATCTAATTAAAAATGTAGTTTCGCTCTATACTGCGGATCTATACAACACCACTGCATCAATATCTGGCAATGTTTTTTCATTCTGATTTTTAAATTTTCTTTCCGTTGCACCTATAGAATGATTTGTACAATTGAATAACATTCAAAGTGTTAATTTCGCTTTGATGCGGAAAATATTTAACAAAACAAAGTTATCAACAAGTGATAAAATGTGTTGAGAAATGGCCTCATGAAAACTGTACCAAGAAGTACGTGATAAAGATTAACCCTGTTAGCAGGACTTGTCCTTTTGGAGTGAAATATCATGACAGAACTTAGTCTCAACTTAGGATGCCCAGCGCTATTTTTCTTGAATGACTTTAATAAAGATTACTGTTGTTTGGTAAACGTCATATCAACTCAAGAAATGCATTTGGATCTAAAGTCCAGCAATTGATCCCCGCAGTGTGAAAAATTAGTCTTATTGTTTATAATTATTTGTGTATTAATTAAGTGTCGATGTCTAATGACAAAGCATCGATCGTTAGTGCCAAGCAGTTCTGCATGATGGTCCTGCTCAAGGTCCCTCCCTACTTATTGTAACCGGCTCAGTAAAGGAGGCTTGAACCCACACAATCTGCATCACACACACACGCATGCACACATGTTCAAAGCATACACACTTACATAAATGCTCACATACATAAATATATAACCTAATTGTTTCCATTTTGGTCATCTAGTTTCTGTCATGATATTTTACTCCAAATGCTTTGTTTCTGTAATATTTTTAAAGCTGAAGAATCATTTCTCTTTCCAGTGAAATACGAGAAAGCAATACAAACAGAAAGTCTCAAAATGATTTAACTTACGAGCATAAGCTGTCAGAAGTTCGTATGCCGTAGGATTCCGATCAGGATAGACCTCGTCCGTTGGAATTGGAAGCATGATTCCATACGTCGATTCGAGAACGTCACGAGGAATATGGTTACAAACGTAGAAATGGTTAAGGAACAAGAACGGCAAAGTAATGACCCCAAAAACAATCACGATCATTAAAACATTTGCAACAAAAGTAATCGAAACCAAAATAATCATAATCTGTAAAACATTTATGCCAAACAAACATTACACCAGAAATAATACTTAGTGTATTATATGTGTGTATGTACATACATATTTATGTATGTATGTATATGCATGTATGAGTAAGTATGTATGGATTTAAGTATGTATACATCTATTGTTAATTTATATGCATCAATAAATGCTTATCTTATGCAAGCATGCATGTACACAATATCTTTTTATGTACGAATATGTCTGTCAAAATGAAGCATTATGTAGGCATGTGTGCATGCATAAGAATGGTTCTATAATATATATATATATATATATATATATATATATATATATATATATATATATATATATATATATATATATATATATATATATATATATATATATATATGTGACGCCAGGGCTCAAAACCCGTCGCTTCCTAGATATTGAGCTAGAAGCTGAAATAGGCGAGAGGGGTCCAAAATATTGAACATTCTTCAATTCACCAGTTGCCTATGAATTTGCCATAATTTGCAATGTAGTAATCCGATTTTAATGCCGTTTGTTTTATTCGATACAGGATATAGCCCTTTATTGCCCAGCAAAATTGTAGTACAATCAAGTAATGGTTGCTGAGGACTTTGATGACATGAATATTCCGAAATTTTTTATTCGATTTTCTCTCTATATATTAATGAAAGAATCAAACGAGCATAACTTCAGTTAGCAAAAAGATATTTTCATTCTGTAAAAAATATTTTGAAGCAGATTAATTGTAGAATATGACTAAATAAAAAGGTCAGAAACCGATATGTGACGGGTTTTGACCCCTGGCGTCACATATTATATGTAAGTATACATGAATGCATGCATGTATGCAAGCACGCATAAATGTATAAGTATGGATCTGTGTATGTAAGTATGTATGAATGTATGCATGAATGTTTGTATGCATGTAAGTATAAGTATGGATCTGTATGTATATGTATGAATGTAGATCTATGAATGTATGCACTATGCATGCATGTATGTATGTATGCATCTATTATATTAATTCACATTAAATTAAATAAGATAGAGGACAATAAATCACCAAAACAGTTAAATCAATCAGTCAATCAACCCGCCAATCAATCAACTGATCAGTAAAAGCAATCAAACAAAGGATATGATAGTTGTTGGAGCTATGCAGTCGGTCAGTTGGTCAATGGGCAGAACTCCGCTTGTGACCATCTCGGCTTTTGTCGAGACAAACGTTGGCATAACGAGACCTGGACAGTCGCAAAGCATCAGTGACTTCTCTAAGAAGAACGTCTGTAAAATGTAATGCAATTAATTTACTATATATCGAATACAATTCATCACCATCATCAAGTATGCATGTATGTATGTAAGATTGTATGTGCATATGTATGTATTACAACACTTGTATAGTGCTCTTTCAATAGCTCACAAGATTGCTACTGTATGATTACCCAGAAATCACCAAATCACCAAACAAATGCATCTTAAGTCGAGTAGAAAAGAAAGTTATGTTAATAGATGCTAGTGATCATATGTCTGGTAGCATATTGTTCCAGAGAGATGGACCCACAGAGGAAAAGGTGTGCCCAGCTCATGCCTATTTGCCAGTTCATGGAAAGCCGAAGGCAGCTGGGTAGATTGAGACTGGTGTAAGGAGCTACGAGATGTAGTCTGGTGCCGAGTCAGCGATCGAAGCCTAGTTCATGAGGAACAGTTTAACCTGTATTCTGTTATCAACGGGAAGCAAATGCAAGGTGTCATGCATGCAAGTAAGCTGATATTTGCAAGAATCTAGCTCGGTTGGCCATAACCGGGCAGTGCAATTAAAGATGGACTGAAGCTGATGAATATGAAAACATTGAAGGCCTACCCAGACTGCATTGCAGTAGTCCAGACGTGACAAGATGTAAGAATGAACCAATGTTACAACAGCATCATGTGACAGATTATGCTGTATGACTCTGATCTGGCGCAGTTCATAAAGGCAGCTACTACAGAGTGAATTGACATGGTGTGCCATCGTCTTGCCCTCATCCAGAAGATCGCTCAGATTGTAAACAACGTGCAGCGGAGCCCAGTTCGGGAATGATGTCAGAATCACAGTCTCATGAATGTCTGATAGCCTGCGTTGAGGTCCGAACCAGACAAACTGTGTTTTCCCAGAGTTTAGCCAAAGCCGATTGCAAAACACATCCGGGTTTGAATGCCAGCAATCACCTCCAGAATCCTCCAAATGTAATATGTGTCAGAAAGGTGGCAGGTCATGTAAATCTATGCATCATCTGAAAGCAGACCCAAGCTGACATGTCTGAGCCAATCTCGACTCTCATATTCCGCCATTCAAGGAAGGAGAGTACCCAGTCAAGTGACCGGCCTGCAAGCTGTAGGATGTGTTGAGGTGTGTGGTCAACAGTGTCAAATGCCATGCTGACATCGGGTAGCGTGACTCTTCCAGCGTTCATAGCATTGTAGATGTCGTAGACGAGTCAAAGAAGAAGCGTCTCAGTTGAGTTGCCCTTCCTAAAACTGGACTGACGCTTTGGCATGAGGTGATGTGTTTTTTTCTGCTGCATGATTATTTTCTCGATGATCTTGATTGGGTACACTTACACCAGATTACTTCCTGTGGTCCAGGATCAACACAGTCAACCAATCAATCACCCAGCCAATCAGTCAATCAGGATATAATCAATCAATCTACCATTATAACTCAAACGCACACAGAACTGGAATCATGTTACTCTACATGATTTGTTGTCAAAATAGCCACGTCTGCAACACCTCCGAGAGTTTAAAAATACTCTACGTAAGACAGGAAGTGTTTGACCTGAAAGTGTTTCGTCTTTCCGGGCGTGGCCGACACTGGCGCCAAGATGTGCTTCATCTTCTCGTTATTCAGCGCCGCCAACTGTTCCTTCCTAGTAAGCAGAGCATTCAGAGTCGAACTCTTGCCAACATTTGGATAGCCCACCTAAAACAAATCAATCAGACTTCAATAACCCACCAATCAGTAATAAGATTAATTAATAGTAATTAATGAGATTTTCAATAAAGGGTCATCCATATTAATTAATAAGATGTTCAATAAAGGGTCGTCCGCAAAATATATGGCCCACTTTACATCCCTCCCCTTGGCTGCATTACATTCCAATGAAGTACTAGAGCCTAGATGGGATACTCTGTTGATCTGGCAGGGCTAACTGTACTAAGAAGTGCGGTAAGTTGATTCTACCTTGTCCAGCAAAGTAGTACAAAACACAGTAAAGATTTTCTGCTGTCTGACAGAAGAACTTTGGCATTGAACCAGGATTACTGAAACAACTATGAATCACATTTAGATGCAGACCTCTGCATTGGGCATAAGCCCCTTCCCTTTGTCTGCATCTGAGTGACCGTTCCTCTCCCTCTTTGCGGACGTCCTAAATCGGCTACTCATAACCTCAGTAGCATCCATCAGTTAACCAATCAACTTTGTTAAAGATATAAATCAATAAATAACTTTCAATATATAAATACATAAATCAATCATGTTTACTCACTACTTAAGGAGTTTCTCTGATGTGGTGGTATATAATTTTCCAATCCCAAATTCCTTTGTGCTTAATCAGGGCACCATCTTCCACCATATAACGAGGCCCACAAGAAAGCAATCAGCAATGGATAACAATTTCAACTCACAAGACCAAATGTGCGAATTCCAGTTTTGTTACAAGTCTTGAGCGGAAACGAATGAAACACTTCCATCAGTTCATCCGTGTCTAAAACTCTGGGACTGTTCTTTCCATTGTTCTTTCCATTGTTCTTTCCATTGTCTTCATCGTCTTCGATCTCTTCTTTCATGGTTTCAGAATCCTCCAAGGCCTGAAATTTCACCAGTCCAAATGTTGAAAATTAACAACGTAAAATGTCTAATAATCTAACTGCTGCCTGACAAAGTTGATATGATGCTGGCAGGCACAGAGAAGTTAAGACATACTGAGCAGGGTCATCCCTAGAATGGATAACACTACACGAGACACCACTTCAACTGGTGCTCACTCAGTCTTCCATCTGTAGTTGGCTGGTAAATAATACATATAGGGACGTAAAAACTTTGTGCTATGTCATCAGTTCATTAATTATTAATTAATTTGTTGGAGAAGTCTGGCTTTCGACTAGGTTGGTACAACAGATTATGATTTCCGATTACGACTTAACTTGATGCAACTGCCAACAGCAGTCTTGTACGTTGTGACAACGGTGAGCACTAGAGAAGTCATTTGATTAGATTAGAAGTCATTTGATTAGATTAGAAGTCATTTGATTAGATTAGAAGTCATTTGATTAGATTAGAAGTCATTTGATTAGATTAGAAGTCATTTGATTAGAAGTCATTTGATTGGATTAGAAGTCATTTCATTAGATTAGAAGTCATTTGATTGGATTAGAAGTCATTTGATTAGCTTAGAATCCGTGTCAAAATCCAATCTCAGAAGTTCCTGAAACTCAACCTCAGCGAACAACTCCGTGGCAGTGTATAGTGGCTCTACATAAGTTTCGATAGAAATAATCAGACTACCTCAGCTTTCAACCTCTCCAGTTCAGCTGTTGCAGACCAGAACAGGGCCGTAAGACCCTGCTCATCAAAGTACTCAGCCCACATTGTCCTAGACACAAAACAAAGCCAAAAAGTAAGTAATTTCTGAGAATTCGAGGTCAGCTATTAATGATAATAATTAACGCAGTGCTTTTGAAAGGTGGGACCTAATAAAGCACTGTATTAAGTGTTTTGATACATAAATAAATAAAGTGCTAAATAATACTGCTGTGTGTTTCACAGCTTTTAAAACTCAGTAAATATTAACAAATAATTATATTATCAAATATTTATTATAATCTCCAAACATTTATTTTAAAACCAGAGGGGTCATGCACGTTCAAACATAAAAGGTACATAAAAGCATGTATGTGTGCATGCATGCATATGTAACACTGTATGCAGGGCTGTAGTCGAGGGTATACGCGGGTATACAGCGTATACTTACCTCTACAGAAATTTGAGAGCGTATACTCATGGATCTAGACGAGGGTATACAGCGTATACTTACCTCTGAAGACCGAATAATTGTGAGTTTTGGCACTTTTTGAGGAAAAAAGAGAGGTTTTTAATGGTTTTTATGGCGAATGACTAAAAAAAAAGAAAAAAAGGTCATCAAGTTTTTCAGAGACGAAATGGTAAAAAGTCAAAAATTTTAAGAGAATTCAGAAAATTTTCATCCTAAAAAAAGGTCATCAGAATATTTTTAGGCTGACACCAGCCCTGCTCACCGGTAGCGTATACTCACCTCAAATTTTACCACTACAGCCCTGACTGTATGTGTATGTGTGCATGGATGCATATGTGTATCTGTAAGTATGCATTCATGTATTAGGACACTCAATATAACATATTTAGGTAGCTCACAGAAGTGCTATACCTATGACTAACGGATTTACACAAATGCATCTTAAGACAGAAGCAACAGTATGTATGCAGGCATATACATGTATGGATGTACGTTTGTGAAATTTATATAGTTCATTGACCCTTGACATCATATAAAAGATTTTCACTTTGTAAAAAATTTATTACAGTTAGTATTTGGTAGGAAACCTTCTGACCTTTGTTCGAGAGTGAGGAAGTCAGCCTTGTTAAGCAGAAGAATGTTCTGCTTGTCCTTGTCAACTTCCTGGACGTACAATTCAAGATCCTTACAGCGAAAGAAAAGTGGATTTCGAGCATCAACGATCTGGACAACTACATCACTGAAAGAACAATGCCAAGAGTGATTGACTCAAATGCAAACCATTGACTCAAATACAAACCATTTGCTCAAATACAAATACCATTGACTAAAATACAACCATTGACTCAAATACAAACCATTGACTCAAATGCAAACCATTGACTAAAATACAAACCATCGACCAAAATACAAACCATTGACTAAAATACAAACCATTGACTCAAGTGCAAAGCACTGACTCAAATACAAACCATTGACTCTTATACAAACCATTGACTCAAATGCATCACGATAAACCAAATATGTTAAGGTTTGAACGATTTGTTATAAAGAGATTCCAGGATACTTCTCTTTCACTGACAAAAAGCCTGATGCAGTAATCTGTTCATAGCACAATTGCTAGTAATCTAATGAAAGTGGGTACTGGGTTCAAATCTGCTTAGTGGTCTGTATGAAACAACCACGCATAAGTTGAACGTAAACACTAGTCTCCATTTCCTAGTTATAGAAATTGGTACTGGTGTAATCTGTGAAGTAAATGGCAAGACCTTCCATGAACTGGTCAAGGAACTAGAAATAAGCCTAATTTCTTTACGGCAGCTTCACTTTCACACTGTTGTTGGGAAGATCACGTGACAATGAAAGGACTGGCCATCCGCACTATATATGCCAAGGCTAAGAACAGAATTGTTGTGCTAATGAGCAATTCCCTTACCTAACCTTATCTCAGGTTACCTTACTTTATCTCAGGTTACCTTACTTATCTCAGGTTACCTTACTTTATCTCAGGTTACCTTACCTAATCTCACCAAACGATGTACTGAATACGAATCAGACCTTTTCTCAATGACTCGCCAAAGCTGGCGCCAGACTTCCAGGTTTCTCTCATAAGGTGTCAGCATGACGCCCTCGTTTTCAGCAAGCCTGAATGGAAAAAAGCGTAGAAAGAAAAGGGCATCAACAAATCTGTAATTATCAACTTAACTCATACTAACAAAGGATTGATCTACCTACCTATCTAGCTATTGATCCACCATTATCATCATTATCATCATCATCATCATATATCATCACCATCTCCATCTATCAGCGTCAGCATAATTTATCTATATAATCACCACATCTATAGATCTATCTAACATAATTACGTAAATGATCACCATATTTATCCATCTATCATCATCATTTATCTAGATCATCACCATTTCTATGATTATGATGACCACAACCACTGACTAATCCTTCAAAGCAGTTATAGTCTTAATAGAACAATGGGCCTTACAAAGCGAGAGAACGACGCCAGCCGAGAAACATCTGTCTTTCTTGCTGATCGAGCTCCTCAGGTGTCGTAGTTGAATCCCAGGGTGGCCTACACAGAAAAGAAAACCCAATGGAATGCACATCACTCAACCTATGAAATACTTCAATGGAATGGTCCATTATTTGACCTCAGTCAACAGCCAAGTTTTTGGTTCAGTGTTTAGTTTGTTTACTAATAAATCTAATTGAAATACCGGCTTCAGTTGGTGAATTTGTTGCCAAGATTTTGTAAATAAATCTCACTAAACGATGTGGGTTCCACACTTTTCAATTCACACTCCTCTGCTTATATATGAATTTGCTTTATAACGATGCACATATTAGGTAGGTTTTAATGTATTTCATGCAAAGGAAAATGGCTGATAAGTATATTGACATTTAAGCAGCAGCTGTTCAACTTTGCATTGAACAATACCTTCGAGGAACAGTTAGCTGTTGTCTAAACTTCTCATGAGTTTCCTTTAGCTTCAGCTCTTCCTCTTTTGATGGCAGAATGGAATCGTTTGTAATCAATTTCACGTTCATTCTCTCTGAGAATATATTAAAAAAATTCCATCGTAACAGTTCATTGTTAGTCTTTCAAATGGCAACCCTCACAACGGGGTTGAGAATACACTAGACCCAAAACAGAAAGCCCCTTTAAATGGTACGCTTACCAAGTACAGTGTTAATTAACAAGAAGAAGAGCAGTTCCTTAAGTTAGCCCTGAGAGATAACCATGGGCGTAAAGTGCTAGTGACCTCATCTTTGTTAGCCTTGGCATATGATGGGTGGCCAGTCCTCTACCATGCCATCTGATATTCCCACTAACAGTGTATGCCGTATGGTCAGTGTACTCGTTACAGCTGGGCATAGGTGCAGCAGAAATCTCGAAACGAATTTCTGTCCTGACAGGAATTTGAACCCCAACCCTTCAGCTGACAGTCAAACACGCTAATCACTAGGATATTGCATCTTCCCTTTACGTAACAAAATACTTTTCTAAATGGCAAGCATAACAGGTACAGCATCATAGCAAAGCTGCTGTACAAAGTAAGTAACGTTGTAAGTAATGTTCCGTCAAAGCCAAAAACTCAGAGAAACGGGTTTCTCCATGATGAATTTATTTTGCTTGACCATTTCTTCAGCGTCAAATGTAAATGTACAAGTTTTTATACAGCGACCGTAAAAGTCACCTTATTTGGCCTCGACCCGGCTTATTTTTCAATGAATTAATCGGGTGATATCCTTCACCACTGCTGCCCGTTTGCGTGTGGTGTCATAAAACAATGGTTGTAAACCTGAAGTAAAAATTCATGATCTGCATGGAAGTGAATCCCAAACATGTTGGACAAAGACGAATCAAAGGAAGTTACCTGCCGTAAACTGTCTGTCGGACAGTTCTGCATAGTGCAGGAACTCTTCGAGAGTGCTCTCCTCTGTAATCGATTTCAGGTTAATTTTACCAACATCGTCGTCCAGATCGGTTGTGTGAAGCTGAAAGTTACAAATATAAAGAAGTATTATTACTGTAAAAAAAGTAATGTAATTCAACACTTACGTAGAGCCTGTTACTTCACTATAGGCCTTCATCATGAATGTTTTCTTTGGCAGAGCATACATCTGTAATACACTACAAGCCTTTCACTTATCAGCTTGCCATACTGGAACGGCATAACAACTGGGGCTGCACGATATTCTAGTAGTAAGCCTACTTGACTGTCAATCCAGGGTTTAAATTCTCACAGATTGAAAATGTATAGTGATTTCTGCTTCACCTTTACCTGATGATTAAAATACCATGGGGTTTTACAATGCAGGTGGTCCCCCACTCTTAGTTTAAGTCCATGGCTCATTTAAACCTCTGGTCCCAGAGGTTAAAGTCGATGAGAATCGCTGTCTTTAGAGATTGCTACCAATGGCACATCTGTACTGTTCTATCTGATATGGTCCAACCTTCACTCACCTGGCACCACTTTCCCCATTTCTTTGACAGCAGTGGCAGCATTCCACATCCCTACCAACTACCACTGAGGGTACCCTGAATAACTCAGGATCATCAGGCTTGCGTATTTAAGTGCTTGCAGTACTTGGAAATCGTAAGATTTCTCCAAATTTCTAAAGTGTAACTTTAAAGCTAAAGCGCAGCACACCAGCTTATTCGCGAGCACTGCATTTCTGAGGGGTTGTCCAGAAACACCAAGCGAGGAACCAAGTCCATTTGCCAGAAGAACATGGAAAGAAGAAGGCATAGCACTAACATAAACAACGATGATAATAAATACATTCTGTTACAAGTGCTCAACAGCATTATACTGACGAGATCAATCTTGTGTAGACATGAAAGTTGGGTAGAGTCTTCAAATGGGTTCATTTCTGTATGCACACCACAAAACTTCCACTTATTTTATTTTGCTAGATGGTTATTTACGAGTTTTAGTATCAGCCCATCTGTTCAGCA
The DNA here is from genome assembly GCA_963556255.1 of Allolobophora icterica. NCBI lineage: Eukaryota > Metazoa > Annelida > Clitellata > Crassiclitellata > Lumbricidae > Allolobophora > Allolobophora icterica. Next base: position 80,171,227 of record OY744603.1, on the reverse strand, counting down.
CGGTCCTCGTTGGGTCCTTTTTTCACTTCGTTAGATATATTTAAAAAGAACTCTATGAAACACTTCACAAGGAATTTAGTAGAGCCATTTCAGCCTTTGGTCAAACTGCTGAATCATTTGATTCTCATTGCAAACTGACTTCTCCTTCCCTACACCATCCGATTTTCACCGGGTTTCTCCGCCAGATAACGACTCTTGACTACGGCTTCAAGTGAAGCAACTATCGAGTGGTATCTAGTAAATTTACATTATGATACCGGCACTATAGAAGTCATTAGAATAGATAAGAATTGATTAGTACCCATGAAGATTCTTGACGTCGCGCTCCTTTGAATCGATCCTTTATGATGGCCCTACCGAGGGAAGACACTGCTGCTTTTCTACTCATTCTACAGATGAAATATGAATTTTTATTGAAAAAGAAAAAGTATATTAGAAATGTGTTGCGTAATCCAAAACTATTAACTAAAACAACGTGCTAAGCATAACACCAAGAACATCAACAAGCGCTAATTTGGCTGAAGTAAGTGGGTACGCGCGTGAGTTATGAACAGTTTCTTTAGCGCTATTCATACAATACAATACAATACAACTAAAAATTTATAGCGCGCTTCAACAAGACAAGTCTTGCACAGAAGCGCGTTGCGCTACACTTCTAGTCATAGTACAATGTGAATAGGTGAGTTTTTAATTTAGATTTGAATTGTGCTACAGATGCACATTGACGGACTGTAGTTGGAAGACTGTTCCATTCTGTAGGTCCTGAGACCGAGAAGGCACGATTACCAAACTTCCGCTTTGTGCGAAGTACAGTAAAATCCCCTCGCGTGGCCGATCTGAGTCCTCTGGAATTGGAAGCAGAACATGGCGTGACCATGGATGTCATGTACAAGGGAGAGGTTCCATAGTTGATATGGTACATCAGGAGGCAGACTTTGAAGGCGATACGGGCACGGATAGGAAGCCAGTGTAGTTGTTGCATGTATGGCGTGATGTGATCTCTAGGACCGAGACCTTTTACTAGACGAGCAGCCGTGTGAAGAACAGATGACAGAGGTTGTAGTGTCGATGAAGGAAGACCGGATAGGACAGAGTTGCAGTAGTCGAGGCGAGAGATGACGAGGGCTTGAACAAGGATACGGAGGCAGGTTTCATTTAGGCAGCGTTTCACTTGTCGAATTCGGCGAAGGTGGAAGTGGCATGCTCTGGCAATGGAGGAAATGTGATGAGTCATGTTAAGAGTGTAATCTAGCATTACGCCAAGGTCGCGGACCACATCGGAGGGTGGAATGGAACAGTTTGAGTCGAGCTTAATGGTTTTCATTTGTTTATCGTCATCCGAACTGTTTCGACGATCGAACCAGATAAGTTCTGTTTTGGTGGCATTTAACTTCAGGCGCATCGATGCACACCAGGATTGGATATCACGGACGCATGCCGCAATTTTAATTTTGATGTTACCAATTAATGTTCTTTCCAGACAGCTTTATGTAGAGCTGGGTGTCGTCACTCGTCAGCATATAAGTGGATCATGAGATCGTGCTGTGATGCAATGTTAACAATGTTGGAGGTGTATAGAATGAAGAGAAGTACACGTGGTCCGAGAATGGATCCTTGTGGGACGCCGAAGAGGACAGAAAATATTTTCGATGAGCACCCACCGAGTTTGACACTGTGAGATCTCAAGGAAAGGAACGAGGCAATCCATTGAATAGCTAAGGCAGTAACACCAAACTGTACTTGCAGGATTTTTAGAAGAATAGTATGGTCCACACAGTCAAAGGCAGCTGAGAAATCCAGTAGTAGTAGAGCGGTGATACATCCGGAGTCAATTGAGGGCCAGAACAATATCATTGTAGACTTTGATGACGGCGGTTTCGGTGGAGTGATGGCGACGGAAACCAGATTGAGTGGGCGGTAGTAGATGATGTGATTCAACGTAGTCGGATAATTGCTTGTGGATCACACGTTCGACTATTTTCGAGATGAACGACAAGTTTGAGATGGTACGATAGTTGGCCGGGTCTGTCGGGTCGAGTCCTGGTTTCTTGACACGAGGTCGAATGATGGCACGTTTATGTTTAGTGGGTAAGGACGCCTGAGTTACAGAAACATTGATGAGGAAGGCAAGGATAGGAGCGAAAACAGTGGAGAGAGATTTGAGTAGCCAGACAGGTGCAGAGTCCAATTCGCATTGCTTTGTCGAAGAATCGCTTACAAGTTTTTCAACTTCGGCAGTTGTGACTTCATCAAACTTGCACAATGATTGAGCAGGAAGTGGTAGAGCTGAGAAATCCGGCATCGGTGCATCTTTTGTCGATTCGCGAATCACGTCTATTTTATTCTCAAAGTAGTCAAGGAGCGTGTCTGGAGAGATGAGCGGGGAGGTGTCTTGAATTAAAAAGGCGATAATATAGGAATAGACAAGTTCCTAACCCAGGTGCAGTTTCTTAGAGTAAAAGGTGAAATTCCACCTCACTGTTTCAGATCACAACCAATACTCCGCCTTCCAATTATTCTATCCGTAAACGACACCCACCTTTACAGCTGCTCTGACTCTCCTGATCTGGTACCCTGGAAATCGGACTTTAACCTCTTTTGGACTACTCTATGGAACCCCCTTTGATTTGGTTTGGCCTCCTGGAAATCGGACTTGGACCTCTTTTGGACTACTCTCTGCAAACCCCCTATGATTTGGTTTGGCCTTCTGGAAACCGGACTCGGACTTGTTTTGGACTACTCTCTGGATACCCCCTCTGATCTGACGTAGCGCTCGTGAATAGGCTGGTGCCATGCGCTTGGCCTTCCAGTGGCGCCTTAGAAGTTTGGAGATTACGATACTATATTTCGTGGGGGCTATGCTAGCCCGAAGCCTTGAAGGACAAAATCGAAAGTCAAAATTGGCCAGTTGATAAATCGAGTGAATTATAACGACGAGGATTATAGCAGTACGTACCCGATCTTACTGCCAACGAGTTTGCCGACACTAGCCTACCGATGGGTCTCTTTCAGGCAGTAGTAGAGACAGAGGCGTCTATCTCCCCGAAGTCATTGGAGCAACTTCCCCTTCCCTCCCCTTCTCCCTCCCAATAATGATGGCACATACACTCACAGATCTTCCCGCCCACCCCTATTTTTTGGATGGAGCATTTGCTCCCAGGTTTCTATGGAGTAGACGCCCCTGAGTAGAGAATTAGAACCATGTACTCCGGCGCTTCCCCGCCCCCTCTTCGTAGTCACCAACACTGGCTTCATACTAGAATGCACAAATTAATTTTACCAGAAAAAGACAACTATATCCCCCGAATTCTCTATAAGAAGTCTTACTAATAGAGCAAACTCTTTCTCTTATAATGTACCAAGTTGCGACATGTCAGCTTGTTTTCCTCAATAAACGAATATTGTATTGAATTGAATATGTCCAAGTCACTATACTTCTTAATGGTTGCTCCACACGTCAAGGAGCCTTGCTTTAAGATTAGTGTATATCAAAACAGAAGTGCCTTTGTCATAATACGAGCTACTAACACCTAAAAGGCCACGCAAGAGCAACTTTATACAAAATTCCCAAACCAGAGCTCAACTGTCCATGGAGCAATTGGGGTTTAAATCCTCTCTGCTGCTCTGAGTGGCACTATAGAAGTGTTCGGTTACAATTACAATAGAAGGCAGTCCAAGTGCTCTCGTTCACAAATACGAACTCTGCAAAGGACGGGTATACTGTATACCGTTGTTGGGACGCTCAGGCAGAGGATGGATCTGCCCAATGCGTCAAGGCAAAGAAATTAAGTCAGTAATACTTCATACCCATGGCCCTCTGCAATTAGCTTAATTAAAGGACAGCTATTCTTCCTTTCAAAGGCAGGCCAAAAAAACAAAGGAAGAACAAGATTATGATGTATAGATAATATAAAAAAGAGGATAACATCACTTGGACTAACACTAAGGGGGCAGTGGACTTGACAAATGACTAAGAACAATGGAGATCGTTTATTCGTACCCATTGGTGCTAAATGTTTGGCCTAAGGAACTGATGATGATGATGATAATTCCTCCTCTCAAGACCTCAGCAAACATACACACTAAGGGGCCGTCCATATATTACGTACGCACTTAGGGGGGGGAGGGGGGTCGGATTTTGGCGATTTTGCGTACGGGTGCGAACGGGGGGGGGGGGAGGGGGGTAACAAAATGTGTACGTACCCAAAATAAATGTCTAATTATGACGTCCACATTAGCCTATTTATAACTCTGTATTATCCTATAGTCGTCCAATGGCATTTTATTACATTATATAAAAGCCATGTGCAGTTATCCTGTGCTGTGAACGACACCTATAATTAATTTTGTCTATATTGGCCCTTCAATAATCTGGCCTAAAGTGCAGACAGGCTGCCTGGAGACACTTTCTGCAGCTGGTCATCGGGGGGGGGGGGTTGCGTCAAACGTACGTACTCAGGGGGGGGGTGGTGGAAGAAAGTACGCTTGCGAACAGGGGGGGGGAAGGGGGTCCAATTTTCCCGGATTTTTGTGTACGTAATATATGGATGGCCCCTAAACCAAACGGGGCAGACAGCAGCAGACGACAAAGCAAAGCCATTTAAACTGTGATACTCACCAAAAGGCAGAGTTGGGTGAAATAATTCTGAAGCCAGGGCCAAAGTAGAGGACATTTGGCTCGATTCTAGCCCCAATACTGGTGACAAGGACAAACCTAATCCAAATAAAAGAGGTCAGAGTTCAACCTCAACCTACCTTAGGGCAAAAATCCAGCTAAGAAGTGTGTAAATGTATCTGGAATTCATGGTTACACACATCTATCTTACCACAGATACTGCAATACTTACAAAGTTGGAATTCTTGGTTGTACAACAAGTGCTGCAAAGGGTCAAGCTATGCCTAAAATTTCTGGAATTCTTGGGAAATAACCAGGTTATAAAGTCATTCACAGTCCCATTAGTAAACATTCTCCTCATACGCGCATTTTCAGCATCGTAACTTTTTCTAACAGGTAGGGCTCAGGCAGTGCCCGAAATGGACCGGAACGCACCGGAACGCCGTTCCGGTTCGTCAAATGAATTAGCGTTCCGTTCCGGTTCGTCAAATGAATTATTGTGGAAAATACTATGAAATTAACGTGAATGCGCCCATATCTTTGACTAGCGTTCCGTTTCGTAAAATTTTCCATTTCGAGCACTGGGCTCAGGGCATAATGTACATGTAGTGTGTTTCCGTGCTTCCCCGAACAAGTTGATGACAACCAATCACATGAATTCACAATTACATGGATCGACAACATACTTCCACATTTCTATGACCAATAAGATTCGATCCCTGGTCACAGTGGTCACTGCTTGACCAGTCCCTGACCACCAAAGATCAACAGCAACACTGAATGTGGACAGCACAGTTATTATCAAAATCAAAAACAAATGCCTAACAATTCCATTTCCTGAAGTACATCAGTGGACATCAAAAGGAAATAGTCGGACTGCCTTTTCACCATCGGGTTTGCATAAGACCAAAACGGTAGTGCTATAAATACCTAAGTAATGTAAATCAACTTATCTGTCGTTATGTAGCACCTCTAGTTAATTAAAAGCATCATTGGTGCTATGCAGCTGTGCATTACAGACTTGCTCAAGGTCCCTACACAATGATATCTAATGAAAGATTTGAACCAGTAACCTGCATCACAAGGCAAGCACTCGTTCGCTCATGTCGTACAAAGCGATATCTAAACAATAATGCTGGCCCACCAACTAAACATTAGCCTGGAATCAAACCTGACTTTAACATGTCACATAAATAGTGAGCACTTACAATAGTTCACGTTTCTTCGATACTCTGCACAAGGTCAGACAGATACATGCAGATTCCTATATTCTGGTGTTCAAAGCATGTTTTTTCTGGGCACTTAAGAATGCAAAATGACAGTCAAATAGCTTTCAGATAACGTTTGCAATGAAATATTTCATAAGTCTCAGCTCTCTTGACCTTTGGCACCATGCATGACTCCTTCAAATTCCTATGCTATTCTAAACTTTGCTCTTGCAAAGTTGGGCAATATATCATAAGAGACAAATTTCACAAACTGGAGCACAGATCATAAAAGCAAATATTTAAAAGTCCTTACTGTACTCAATCGGACGCTAAAGCCATTCATTACACCTTAAAGACGGCTTCCAGAGAACGCAGCTTTAATCATAAACAGTTACCATTGTACGTGGAGCAACTGTCAAGAATGTAAAGGCTCATTAAAATTAGGACAAAACTATTATAACGTTTTAATTATCGTTAATGAAACATTCGCAAAACCCAAAGCCTTCCAAATCTCCATCGTCTCGAACACACCAAATTATCAGAAATTGTTCATTCAAACGTCTCGGCAAAACCGATCTCAAGAGTTCGTACAGTTTGAACATACGCTAACAAATGTAGCAGTCGCTCTAACTAGAAAATACAATTTACAATAACTACGACAAACAATGCTACGACGACAACTCGATGCGCTGCAAGCAGTCCGCGGCGCCAGAAAACGGCCGGTGCTAGATCTGAAGGTATTTGTCCGGGGCCTTCATCTGGTCACGGCGCCGCTTTTTCGATGTTGTCGAGATGCGGCCAGGCTCCTTGACCGCCCTCGTCCGCCGTCGCGCATAGTTGACCTGGTGCGAGAACGTCTGGTTTATGGCACGCTCCGACGGCTCCGTGCATCCACTTTCCAGACAGAACTTTCTCATGTAGCCTGGAAGAAAGTAACAGAGTATAAAGTTACAATCATACTGGAATTCATTTACAAGCTCCAAAGACATGAATTCCTCAAGTAATGTCACATATTACCGTGACGTTACTGGAGAGCATTCTTCTAGGTTTACTTTACTGCTTTAGTCAGTGTAAAGAAATCTAATGTAATGTGACAGCTATTTTAATTATAATCCAGATTAAACTAAGTTCACCGGTTTACTTTCCCACTTTCTGTGCTGCCATAGTACGTATAATTTAATGTAACTATGACACTGCTAAGATATTACAATCCACATGAAATCAACAGAAGTTATTTCTGTCTGTAACCATTTTCCTCTACTGCTTTACACTAATACTCTCCTTCACCCCCTTCCATTGCTGCTCTCTGCTTTACCACTTTTATTGACCACTTTCCTTCACAGCTTACCATTACCTGTACCACTTTCCTCAACCCCCCTTTTTGATGTTCTCTGCTTTACCACTCTCCTTTACCACTTTCTGTTCTCAGCTTTCCGTTACCACTTCACACTACCACTCTACCAACCTTTGCACGCCTGGACCTTGATGGGGTCCAGCGGTATTTTATTGAAGTTGTTCTCGGTCGTTTTGCAGTTGAGTCCCTGGCCGCAGGAGCAGGCCAGTTCCTCCCAAGAGAAGACGAGGGGGATGAGGCGCCGGAGGACGTAGAGGGCGCTGCCTTCCTTGTGCGACACGGCCTCGTTGACGATGATCTGGAGGTTCAGCCGATTCACGAATATATCGTAGTTCGGAAGCAGCTGGACAAGCTTACCATCGCAACGAGGCGGATTTATCTGCAGGTGGAAAAGAAACACATGTGCATGAGAACTCTGTCGAAGGAAGTGCGATTCAAAATGCCAGAGTATGAAGAAACTTATATAGCACATTTTAAGGACTCTCACTGGGTGGTCCAAGATCTGAAGTTTGCTGTCCAGTTCTGCTAATTTTATAAGCAGTGTCCTTTAGGCCTAAATTAATCACTCATTTGTTTAAAATAGTTTACCAACCAGTTCCTAGCTTCTCTGACCTGTTGGAGTTTGATCTGATTCATCCAATGGATTATTATTCTTGACTGTGAATTCGTTTGAAGTGACCATCGATCGATGCCTTGGGTAATGGACAATGGCACATTAGGTGTCGTCCATAAAGGACGTCCGCAAAATATGACCTACTTTGGACCCCTCCCTCCCCCTTGTCCGCATGTCCTTACCCTCCCTTCCCCTTTGCGGACATCCGCACAACTAAGCCAATTTTTAATGTAATCATTATTTCTACAATTACTCCACAGTTCCTGTGCACGTTTAAGTGACAGTTCGGGTTTCATAATGCAGGATGTGCAGTAATAAAAGCCTCTTTAAGGTTGCAGTAAAGGTTACACCATGCACGAGGTCATAGGCAATCACTTCACTGACCTTTTGTCTTTCGGGGAATGTTGAAACAAAGTGGTGTTTAAAAAACTATCAAATTTAAAAGTTTTGATGCGGATGTCCGCACTGGTCATAACCCTCCCTCCCCCTTGTCCGCATATTGATGACCCCTCCCTCCCTCCCTCATTGCAGACATCCTTTATGGATGACCCCTTAGGAGTCATTGGATCAGATTAGATCCATTAATTAATTAAATATGATTTTCAACGTAATCCCCGCCATCCCCAGTCCTCATGCAATTCATTTTGGGGCAATGGGTGCAAGTGATTGACTTCCACTGTGTTTGGTCGTTTGTCATATCTGATGGTTTTCACATCACTTGTCTACATCTAGTTGCTTTAGCGATTACACTGTCGATCCAGTCATGGTCTTTCACTGATTCTCTTTCTTGAAGTCCTTCCTCACTAATTATTAATTAGTTAACTTCCATAGTGACAGTGTCTAATGCACAAGGCATCAACCGATGGCACGACAAAACTAACCATCGCACAATCACATTAATATCCCTAGAAACAGACAACCTAATAGCATAGATCTGACAAATCAATGAAATTTTAGTTTATATTTTATTTTATTTTTCAACATTAATTTCACACAGGCCAACTCTAAATAGTGGTACCGGCTGGGTTCCTTCTCTGGGTTTATGTTGATATCCAATCTTGCTCTTTGGTGAATTTTTACTGTTGTTAAACTTTTAGTGATCAACAAGGCTTGCTCAGTGCAGTTTAAATATTTAGTGCTTCATCTTGTTGCTTACGCCGCCACAGAGCTGTGGATTAGCAGAAGACATGGCTCGTTCTGGCGATGATGGAGCGGGACTACACATGTTGGATCCATCGACCAGGGATACCATGCTCGAATACGGCCTCTGCTCCCAGCCTACAAGAAGAACAAACCATCCTCAGTTGTTGAAAAAATTCATCAGAAAGGTGCACTTCAGAATCAGAATTGTGGAACCATACCTTCACTATCAGCTCAAAGACATGATAATGAAGGCGTAGTGCCACAATTTACAATGGCAGCGGCTTACACGTCGTCTGAATAAGCTACATTACTGCAGCAAAATTTTCTGTGTATGCAGTCACATTAACTTGCACTTCATACTTTTAAATCTTCTTATGAAAATAATACTAATAATTGTAATGGTTGAGTTTGCAACCTATTCGAATGGTATGAATGACAGATGGATTGTGCTTGTAAGGAGCCTGTCTGTAGAGGTGTGAAAACAAGTGTTAAAACCATTAACTTTGAAATTTGTCTACAGGTTTGTTATTGTGTTCACTAAATGCTGATGAGAAGTGTTAGTTGCAAAAATTACATGTGCTCCTGCAACTACAGGGATGTGCCCTTGTGCCATAATAAAAACAAAAGCAACAAAGTGCTACCATTCCGAAATCATTTCTCGATCTCTGAAGTCATTGGTTCCTAGAATAGACTCTTAAGCACTGGATGTTGCTAATTCCCAAAAGATCACAGGTGCTTTGCGGAATAAATTCGGAAATAATAATATTAATAGATCCTGAGGGATCATACCTGCCTAAGAAGAAACGAACTTAATAATAATATATGCAAACTTTCTGCTACACTACATTACATCGTGTTCGTCAAAGGCTGTGTCACTACTTGCCATTGTCTGCATGCCAGGATGATGTCGTCATCTTTTTCGGTGCGACGTGATGGTGACGCTTTGAGGCGCACTTGCATCGGCCGAGCTGTGTCTTTAGTGTTGCATTGTCCTGTCGTATCTGCTGGATCTCAAAGTTGACCATCGTCTGGAACTCGTTCAGCGACTGCTTCACAGTTGAGAACTCCTGGCGCAGCTGGTTGTACTCAGCGCGTGGCAGTACAATAAACGGCGCAGCACTGTCCTGTTCGTGTGCCAGAAGATTCAGCATGGAGCCCTCGTACTGTTTGCCACCGCTGGTTCCACCAGGTCCGGCTGTCGTGCCGGCTCCGGCCCCGCCGCCACGGACGTCACCCTCCATCATGCGCTGAACCACGTTCTGTACACAGTCCAAGTTTCGCGATAACTCCATGGCCGACTCAGCTGAGGCGCGGATCAACGGGTGTGGCACATTGTCGACCAAGGTCTGCTGAAACATCTCCTCAGCTGGCCTACTGTGCAACACAAAATCACAGGCCCCAGGGGTAAAATTAAGCAGATGTGAAATAAATTCACCTCCTAATGCTAGTCCACCACTTTTAATGAGTCTACATTGATCGTAAGGGGTTCTACATGTTCATATTATATTACAGCGCATGTATTAGGAATTTAACTGTAGGCCCCCTCAGTGGCGGCACCAGACATTTTTTTAAATTTTTTGGGGAGGGGGATAGAGTAATGGTAACACTCATGGCCAGGAGAGCATTAGGTTCGCGGATCGATTCCCATAACCCCCCTCTAGGGCGGCGCCTTGCATGGCTGCCAAACCATGTGTTTAATTAAGGTCTTGATTGTACTTTCATGTTTCAATGTAATCAGTTTGAAATATTAAAGAATATTATATTATTATAGCCAGGGCAGTCATAAAAGTAACCAGTGCAGAGGGCGATTTATGGAGAGCGCAGGTTAAATGGTGACCACATAAGATGGCGCTACTGCGCTGCCATAAAACGCCCCCTCCCGTGCTATTATACTTGTCTATAGTCAGGAGGTCAGATGGTCGAAGCCCCTCCCCGGAAGCTGAACGCTTTTTGACATTTGTAAAGCAAATTTTAACATTTCAATATATTTATATCTCAGGCTATAACAAATATGCACAGACAAATTCTGGACATCGCTAAAATTCTGGCAGGGCATCAACATGGGCAAAGGCTTTTTTACCAGGGCATTTTTCCTGGTGCACCCTGGCGTAGCGTCGCCCCTGGGCCCCCTATAACTTCAATACCGCCCTTACATTAATTCACAAAGACCAATCAATGGTACAATGGTACAACAAAGCTTATATGGCATCTGCAATCAGACATTTATAAACCAATTTGATATTCTTTGATGATTTCAATTACATTAAAACACCACTTCGGTCGGTATGTTAAGTGGGCGCCACATAAAAACCAGCGCGTTACGCTTCCTTTTCACAGGACACGTACAAGATTGAGATAAGCAGAGTGATTACAGGAAATGAAATCACAAGCACCAAGTAACCATGGATTCGTGAACAAATGCTTAAGCTTCTTGCGTAGTCTTCCGCCGCAAAGGTTTTCAGTTGGATAATTTTGGTAAAATTATTTACAAAATTCATTGGTTATTTAAATAATCAGTTTCTTTTGTCGCGGAAAGTCATTTTGGGAGCGAGTCGGGGAATTCACGGGCACGTCGACCGCCGCATTTTCGACTGAATCAAAATAAATGCTGCAGAAAAGTACTCTAAAATTTCGGCTATGGCGACTTATCCAGATCTAATCGAAGGTTTTTTGATTGCATCAATTGAAATAGGTAATTTAAACCAATTTTTGTATTTACCAATGCGTCCACCATCTTGCGTGAGAAGCCAGGATAACGTCTATAAGCCGGGATCAACTTCATTAATATTCATTAGCCTACACTAACACTTCGCTAGTTAAACGAAAACTACTTTATGATATTAGGCCTAATTATATTTTTAGATCTATAGTTCCCACAATAAAAATATTTATGTACGTATGTAATTATTTTGACAAAGCTATCGTTCATTGGTGTGAAGAATATCTTATATATTTACATAGAGCCATACATTCTTAAACTTGATTTCTTTGTACGAAAAAACATTTCTCATTGACTCAATGGCCTGCTCAGTGACGACTTCCTGGAGAGTTGGATAGGACAATTAAATTGTAGGGCCATATGGGCGTCCCTAGAAAGGCAAGGTGGCATTTCCCCCCGGATTTTGAAAAATGTCTCTTTTCCGTGTTCATAAATAGGCCTAGCTAGGCCTATTCTGTGGAAAAACGTCATTTTGCCCCTTAGAAAAATTTTGCCCCCTCCCCGGAAAATTTCCCCTCTGCAAAAATTCATGCGAACGCCCATGATAGGGTCTAGGGTAGAGCCCTGCGCCGACGTCATAGAGTCGGCGGCGGCGCGCCGGTCATTTTTGGTCGGCGGCGGCGGCGCGCCGGCGAACAAATATCGGCGGCGGCGGCGCCCACAAAATGTCGGCGTCGGCGCGGCGCGGCGTGGTCTAGTCAGAAACATGAGTCACCATGGGCATCCGCAGGAATTTTTCCGGAGGGGGGCAAAATTTTTCTAAGGGGTAAAATTTTTGCAGGGGACAAAATGACGTTGTTGCATGGAAAATCCATTCACAAATCCAGGGACCAAATCCCCTTCCCCTCCTCCGGACGCCCATGTGAGTCACTATGACAGTTGAACGGCCGTTGGTCCTGTGACCAGTCAAGAGGGCCAAGTTCTCTAAAGCCACTCCATCACACTGAAGCTCAACTAAGGGACTGAAAGAGAAGACACCTTCAGACATTTGCCTTACAAATATGAACATCATTAATTACACTGCACATCTGTATAGGTATTGGCAAATTGTAACCAGATGAAGCAACATGCATTTGCATATTGCATGAATATACTTGCATATGCACTGATACAGTGTAAGCCTACACACCAAGTCACATGGCAGATGCTGGATAACAGCATCCTCCCAGTAAGAGAGGCTGCTGAAGCCATGAAGTGAAATGTAAATATATACGTTTTCCTATGGTAATACACTGGCCGAGTGGCCTCACTCCTGTTAATTTTTCAATGAATTTACCAGGTGGTCTGCTGCCCGTTTGAATTGGTGCTACACCATTTAAAGTTTCCACATATATATAGACCATTGTTTGTATCAGACTAAACTGAAAAAGACCATTCTTGATATACTAAGTCAAAACCTGTGTCAACTGATACTGTTTACATGAATAGATTCCAGCCAAAAGTATAAATCAATTATACCTTCCCTTCTGCAGGATTATTACTTAAATGGCATATCTTGATATTAATAGCACTCATAAGCTCCTCTAATTTTACAACATTAAGCCAAACATTTACACCATTGTAATAAGACCACAGACATCAAAGTCTACAATCAATAAGTTATAGAAGCTATACAACATGAAGGTAACGAATGAGGGAATACTGTAGTACTGTAGTACACATGCAAAGACATGCATTGCATATTGCTTTTGTTGTCAAGGTATTAAGGAAATGGCAACAGGAACAGATGTATCAAAACAAGATATCGCTTTAAAGGAATGTGTGTATCATGGCACAAAGACAAGATCATCAAAGTATAAGGAAAACGAATTTAGTCAGGAAGACAATGCATTCTTGGTATCAAGATCAAGACCACAAACATTGTAATCAGCTATGTTCACTCTTTATCGTCTTCATTAACACACGAGTTCCTACAAATCAATGTGCCATTTCTGAGAATAGTTTGCTTATATTTGCAATATCATGCAAAACATAAAAAATGCAACAATGACAATTAAGCATATCAAACTGGCATCGGCGGCGCGCCGACAGATTGTCGGCGGCGGCGCGCCGACAAACAAAAATCGGCGGCGGCGGCGCCCACGAATTGTCGGCGGCGGCGGCGCGGCGCGGCCGGCGCAGGGCTCTAGTCTAGGGGCCTACTGTTCGAATACCAACAATTTAGTATTTTTAATCGAAGCTTAACTCAATGGCGAAGTCACAAGGCAACCATAACTTAAACAGGACGTCGTTTAATTAGAATCCTAAACTTCCGGCCGTTTGCTGCTTCAGCGTCTCTTTGAATTTCCTTGATTAGGGGGCCTAGGCCTTTAGTTTACGAACCGATTCGACCACTCTCCAATTTAGAGTGCACGCCGATTTTAGGGGCCTACTTAATTAGCAGCGACCATCGATTGATTGCTTACGCATTATTACGTATACGGTTGCGCTTTTGATGCAACTGATTTATAAAAGTTATAGGCCTACTATAGGCCTACTATTAGGCCCAATAATATTAATAGTCACTGTCAGACTGGGGAGAAATCGACAGCCCACAGCTCTTTTACAGGCATTAGTATATATAGTACTCCATACAAAACTATAGGGGCCTATAGTATAACCACATATGGCGGTCAGATTGGGTCGTTGAATCGACAGTGTATGTCACAGTTCTTTGTGTAGTTACTCTAGCGTTTCACACGTGCGAGGATCTTGAGAAAACGAGACGTGGATCGTGATTTGCATTGCAGGCAATCTATTTTCAAACGCCGAGGACCAGCAATTAACACTTTACCGGGCAATTAATTAACGTAGAGCAAAATCTCTTGGACATCGTAAGAAATACGAGTTTGCCTATGCGTGCCATGGACAAAAGATTACTTACTAATTTGGTGAATCAACGACAATAAGTTATATTTGACGTATTTAGGCCTAAATACAGACGTCATCTTGAGATTGTTGCTCCGATGACGTCATCTTTGGACCGATCATTTCTTGCCTTGGAAAGGAGTTGGTGTTCATTTGGACAATCATCTTGGAAACGATAAGTCGAAATATTGCGAGACATTTGGAAAAGAAAATCATTGAAATTAGTCGATAAAAAGAAATATAAATTCGAATTTCGACGAAAGGACAGAACCTTTAGAAGTCAAATCGACAAGGAATCAAATGATCGACACGTCGTTTTGAACAGAAAATCGAAAATTTCGATCAGAAAAAATTAATTCTACAAAAGATCTGTTCTTGTTGTAGACACAATCATAGGCGTAATTTGTGGGGGGTACGAGGGGTACCCGTACCCCCCACTTTTTGGACTGCGGGGTACTGTACCCCCCACTTTTAAACAATGCCAATCAATATTTTATTATTGTGCCTTCTCAGAGAACGCAATCACCACCAAAAGTATGAAAATACTTAGATACACAGGTAAACCGAGAGACAAAATTAATGAGAATACTGGCAGGGAATATGTTCAAAATGGGCGCCATGCGAAAACCTAAAGTGGAGAAGAAATTGGTACCCCCCACTTTTTAGACCAAAGTATTGGTACCCCCCACTTTTTAGATTAAAGTTACGCCTCTGGACACAATATTAACTGACCAATAATCAATTATCGACATGAACAGACATAGAAATTCGATGAAAGAACTGCTGAAGGCACAATAATATTAAGTGCCCAATAATCGAATGATCGACACGAAATTGTCACTTGGAATAGGAAATCATCGAAAATTTCGAACAGAAAAAATTATAAATTAAAAAAAATCGACAAAGAAACTTTTCCTGTTGAAGATAAACTGACACAAATATCGATTTCGACGCCGTGTTGTTAGAGATTTCTAACAGAAAAATATTCGCAAATCATCAAAGGAAGTAGAGATTTCGATGTAAGCCTATAGGCCTAGGCCTACAGTTCGACGACAGTAAGAATTAGCTCTTCGTGACCAATAATTATAATCGAAAGAACGACGAGAAAATGTTACTCTTAACAATAATTATTGCTCTACCATATGCAAGACATAACAGAGCCCATACGGCGAAATTTGCTACATTTATAATTATGGTTAAGATAATATTATGTTAAACTTTACTACATGACGTTACTGCTGGGGTTAGTTGTAAACAAGACTTGGTTCAATTCCACATTTTTAAGATTAATGTAGGCTGAGGTAGGCCTAATGTAAAATTGTAGAAACTCATCTATCAAAAAGAAGCAGAAATTCGAAGTTGAACGTAAGAATTATCCAACTAGAAGGGGGAAATCGATCAGTAGGCCTCAATAGATGTTGTATTGTGTCGATTTTTTAGCCATTCTGACCTCTCATGGAGAGTTTCGAGGTTAGAGAGCGAAGGGAAGAAAGGAGAAGGGTATCAGGAGACGGATTCATGAGCTGGAAGACTATACTTAGCTGGAAGTTGAAAACGAGCAAACTGAAAACAGAATAAATCGTAAAATGTTTGACGCTGTAGGCCTATTGTTGGTTTCTAATATCTTGTTAACCATTACATTTTCTAAGTTTATAAATTTCAAAGAACATTTTCAACATGGGGATTCTGCCATTGGATTCCGTCGACCTTACATTAGGCCTACCTCAGCCTACATTAATCTTAAAAATGTGGAATTGAACCAAGTCTTGTTTACAACTAACCCCGGCAGTAACGTCATGTAGTAAAGTTTAACATAATATTATCTTAACCATAATTATACATGTAGCAAATTTGCCCATAATTATGGGCTCTGTTAGGCCTATGTCTTGCATATGGTACGTAGAGCATATTATTGTTGCGTTATCGTTTATTTGTGACGTAATTTCGTGCTACACAGGAAACAGTTGTAATTTAAAGAAACAATGACGTGTTTTCATGCCGCAGTAGAAGACGACATTTTGACAAGGTCGAACACACTATACTTCGAAATATTGCATTCCAGCAGAATCACACAGGAAGGTATGCAACACTCGTATTTTATATAGCTCGTCACTAGGCCTACTGTCGAAAGAAGAATGTCAGTCAATAAGTAGGCTATTCGTTTACTTAAACAAATAGGTCTACAGTTGACAGTGACACAACAGGTTACAGAAGCACGATAATATTAGGCTGGCTTTGAGAGAAGAGAATAGAGGGATGTGTTAATTAGGCCTAATACGCATCTTTGAACAAAACAAGAGGGGCATAAAATTACATTTATCTTTAGCGGGAATGGTAAAATTGCGAGTTCTTGTCCGTAAGTCGTATTTATTTTGTCGTGGGGAGGAAAAAGAACACGAAGGTAAGGCTGGCAACAGATTTCTTAAATGAGCTAGCATCTGCAGCATCAATCATGTCATCCAAACTTGAGATGGAGGGCAGAAGGAAGCCTTTGCGCATGGTTCGATGTAACATGCGTTCTAACCTATCGCTATCATATTTGCTGGTATAACCCCACCAGGCTGGAGAGGCGCACACAAGGTGAAATAGTGGTAGCCCTTGCTACATCACGCAAAGCCTGAGGAGGCAGACCATGGTCTCTCAAAACCCTGAGCGCGTACAGGGAGGTGGAACTTGATGCCAGAACTTTGTAAATGTAAATCTCCGAAATTTCTAAGCGCCACACAAAAGCCACGTCAGGGAGACCAGCTTAAACACCGGCGCTATATCAAATCAAGTCCGCAATAGCCATGTCCGTTCCGATGCCAGGTCAGAGTCCGGGGAGGTCAAGCCGAGGAGACAGCAGGGTGCTACGGTGGTAATCGGTGATAATGGCGGTTGTGTGGTGGCGCAGGAATGGCATCAGGATAGGATAGCTTGAAGAGTTCGGTTTTCAGTCGTGAGTGGAACCTATGTGCGTATGTTTAGACATGCTGAGGTTGGAGCAAAGGGTTATCCCCAGAACTTTAAGAGTATCGAAGTTTATATTTGCAACGACTGTTTAGCGACATCTTGTGGCTGCCTGCAGTGCCTTTGGCATCGACCTTACCTCGACTTGACAGTTTCAGAATATTCATTTCGAATTCATTCA
This sequence comes from Allolobophora icterica, assembly GCA_963556255.1. Taxonomy (NCBI): domain Eukaryota; kingdom Metazoa; phylum Annelida; class Clitellata; order Crassiclitellata; family Lumbricidae; genus Allolobophora; species Allolobophora icterica. Next base: position 80,153,598 of record OY744603.1, on the reverse strand, counting down.
CAGTGTGTAACTGCAGTTTGTATGTATGAATGTATTTATTCATCTGAACATTTATATAGCGCGTTTTAGGAATCTCACTAAGGCGCTGGAACACCTCTATCGATCAGATCTGAAAGGTACGTGCGTCTTAAGATGAGCTCCAGTTGTAGTTTCTGCTAAACGATGCTGTACCTGGGTACGTCATATGAAAATCATTAAACGCAAATGCACACGTTTCTCTATAGCGACTCGACCCTGCTCACTTCGTCAAGGAATTTGATCGGGTGAGATAGCCTACTTCACGATCGCTGCCCAACTGAATGGGCGCCACTACCCCCGTGAACGGACAGTGTGAGCATCGTTGTTTATGCCCCCCCCCTTCTATCGTCAATGCGAACAAAACCAGGTGTTATCCGAAAGAATCTAAAAATTGCCGTTTGGCCTTAATATGCAGGCCCTACTCGCATGTCTTTTAAATTATGTTTTTATAACATCGGAGACCCTCGGGAATTGCCAATAGATCGAAACACCGAAGTCAACGATGATCAGTTATCAATCGATATTCTTACCGACAGTGCAGTGCCATTGCCAGTGCATTTGCTCTGCATAAGTTTAACTGCATGCATCGAAACGTATTAAACTGAAGTAATCAATTAATTAATATAATTTACTGTTGAACGACTAGAAACTGGCTTGTGAAGAAATGGTTGAAAGGTATCAGTAGAAATAGAAATTGACTTGTATGGAAAATACGTAGTCAGTAGTCACACATGTAATATGTAAATAGTTGCTTAACGAGTAATGCTAACTCTCAAGCAACCCAGTCAACCCATGTAAACAAATGAACTACGATTTTGTAACGGGGCATCCCCAAACAGAGGAACAAATTCAGTTCCTGCGGAGTTATCCCTTTGGCACTTTTGATGATATTATTCTAGTGATGAATAAATTTTGTTTCATTTCAGTTCAATATGACCATGTTTTAACTGAACGGTTGTGTAGCCTTTATAGAAAACGGGACAGATAATATATTCCCATTGTATCTGCTCAAGACTTGGTCCTCAATAAAAGTCTGACATCCAGGTTCGATTCTTGCGAAGGGTTCATGCTTGGGGGCCATTACGTTGCACCTTGACCTTGTCCGCCAGCTCCTGGATGACCTTCCAGGCGAAGTGGATGTCGAAGGATTCAGTGGTCGAGGCACAGACGCAGAAGCGCAGGAAGAAGTCTCCTTTGGATTCTGAAGGAATGAGATGAATACGACCGTCTAAATTGATCAACTCCAAGAGAGACTTCGACAAGTCATTGTTGCCCTAAAGAAATAGACAGATAGACAGATATAGAATCAGACAGACAAACCAATCGTTCCTTCGTTCAATCAATGACATAGTCAGTCAGTCAGTCAGTCAACCAATAAATCAATCAGTCAAAACCTGCATTCGAGAACAACCTTTATGAAAGACCTGGAGATATGACGATGCGTACGATCCAGAAATAGCTAGCCAGCTCTTGTTTAACTCTTAATGATTAATGTAGACCTATATATGAACAATATAGCAAAGATAAAGAATATGACTTCGGTGTCAGCTAAGTCTTACTTTGAGTCGAAAGCAGACGAGACCCATTAGAACATCGTTTGTTACTTGGAATTTGTCATCACTACGAACCAACGCCTCAAACTCTTTCGCCAATGACACTTGCTGTTAATCATCAAACAAAGAACAAATATGAACTTCCCTATATTCATTTCAATTTTTTTTCGATATTTCATGACTTCGATGCTTTCATGAAACAACTGTATTAGGAATAATAATGTATTGGCCTCGGTGAGGCGGAGCTCGACTTGCCCGGTTCTTCAACGAATTCTACAGGTAACACAAACCTGAAAGAGTAAGAGACTTCCCGATTGCTTTAGCCTCACTGTAAACCTGGGGAGAGCCTGTCGGTGGGTGCAGACGTACTTTGCGAGCACCTATTTTCTTTGAGATTACATTAGATTAAATTGAATTAGGCCTACTTAGCACTACATAAGATTACATTTCATCCCATCATATCATTTTACTAATTGCTAATTAATAGCTGCCAATTAAAAATTGCTTAACTGAAGCGAACTGAACATGATAGTTTAACTATTAATACACAGACATCAGCCAGTCTCTAAGTTTTTTCTTAAACAGATTAAGGGTGGGTATAGATGCATAACATGTTTTGGAAGATTGTTCCATATCGACTATTCCATGTCTGATTACTAATTATAAATCTCGTTTCACACTGCATAATTTACGCTGCAGTTGACAGTGTTAGTTAGTGGCATTCAGTGGCGTACCGATTGGGGGTAGAGGGGGCGAGTCGCCCCGGGCGGCATTTTAGGTCCGTACGCCACTGGTGGCATTTACCTTTCGGATATATTCCCGAAGTCCTTTGATTCCGTACAGACGTAGCACGAACCACAACTTGAGAGATCGGAATCTTCTACTGAGCGGAATCTGCCAGTGCTTCAAAACAAGAACAACCATTTAACGCAAGTATACGCTAATACGGGGTCTATGCTGTATGACTTTTCGTTACTATGAAATTTGTTCCAAAGTTAATCCGGATGCAGTTGAGAATTTATCTTCTAAGCCTGGAATTCAGGAATTGTTTGGTCAACCGCCGACCACAATTTGTATAATATGATACCACAAACCAGAGAATCAATTAAACCGTTGAGCAATTAATTTATTAATCGATTAAAAAATTAATCAACTAATCAATCAATCAATCAAGCAATCAGATAATTTAGCTCAAATGTGCCCAGTGTCGCATATCTATATTTTATATTATTTTCACCTCGACAATTTGTTTCCATTAATTTTCCTGACGTGGGTAATTGAGTATTAAAATTTGATATTTATATTGTAATACTTTGTGAAACTCACTCTGTAGTCTGGAATCAAGCCCTGGTTCTGGTGTTTCAGGTAGAGTGGATCGACGTGAAATGCTTCCACCAAGTATCGACTCTCCTTTATCCTGAAGCAGTTCGTACAATGTGCAGCACTCTGTTAATAACGTTGTCTCTGAGACCATAACAAGGACCACCATATATCAATAGTCTACTTTATAATTAGTTCCCTTTCTAATTATTTAATCTACTCTGGGACTGCTCTGTAGCGTATTATATGCATGAATTGATGGCACTCCAAACCAGAATGGCTTTGAATTCATGCACGTCTAAGCCACGGGGCGATATCAATTGTCTAATTTATTATTATTTAACTGCTTTACCCCACCTTGAATTTTAGGCGATATTAAAAACTGAGCACTTCAAATTTATTTTGCAAGGATGCACATCGCCTTTGATCCTGTAATTTAAAGGTGCTGAATTAAATTGGCATCACGTTACATTACAGGTTCTGTCAGGTTATATATACTTACCACAGAGTCGAACAGTCGAAGTTAACCTGAAGCCATTTGTGAGCATTGAAGTTGAAGGAATCCGCGTACTACAGAAATATAATCATATTAAAAATCATGGTTATAATCATATCACAAAATAACTCACAATTAGACTCATATTCGTAATCATGATCACAATCAGAACTATAATAATAATCGAAGGGGAAGTTGAGCCAAATTTCTCTAATAATATTTTTTTTATTCCAACTGGGTAATACTAATACGATTGCAAAGCTTAAGCAGTGTTGAAATGTTGGATAGTAATGTTTGACATAAGTGTTTAGTGTAGCTTTTCTGTTTGCCCGTGTTATAGGTTAGACATTGAAGTCAGTTAATATTCTTAATAATACAAATTGAAAATATCACAAACACCGATTCTTGATTCGCGAGGAGCAGAAGCTCGATAGATTCCATATAATATAATATTTCCAGTCCAGACTAAGATTGGCCATGAATGATGAATCTATAGTGTTCGAGCGCCTCAAAACATTCATGGAGCGTAAATTATAATGAACATAATTATGAGTATAGTTTACATTTACGGAAAGGCTTGACAGACGCTTTGATAGGCTTGAGATCTTAGTGAGTGAGGTTTCTGAGGTAAGAAAGTTTGTCACGGGATCACCAACGCAGCCTGATTATATTTCAACTACGGTTGCGATCCACCAGGCTGTCGCTGGCTTCCACTCGGTCATTGATGAAATGCCCTCCCGGGTGTCATTGGTAAACACCTAGAAGACCTGGCCAGTCCTGGTAATTTAAGACGAAGTGAGCGTCTTATGCAGTCGTACAGCTAAGCCTTGCCACAAAGAGGTTGGAACGAGAGTTCGGTCTCCTTCGGATTTGAACCTTTCCCTTACAGTTAACGTCGAAGCCCCCTATCACCAGAGGTCTCATGACAACACGAAGTTTGCACACCTTTAGAAAACGCTAAGGAGATGCTTAGCGTGGGAGGGGGACGCGCTGCAATTGTACAAGTAAGCATGGTCTTTAAGATTTAAATTAGGCGTTATTACATTTATTTGATACAGTACCGTAACCTACCTCAACTCCGTTCAACAAGTATCTGAACTCTGGACAAATGAAAGCGGATCCCGCATAAGCTGCGTCTATATGCATCCACAACTTTTCCTTCTTACCTGAAAAGTATTGCATAAATTAGAATGTAATTAGCACATGCTAATGAAAACACTCGTATTTGATACACAGTTTTAGGAAAAAATTCTGAAAACTATTGCAATGGTGTTTACTTAATCACGGAAAATATACCCTTATTGGAAAGGATTGTCCAGAAAATGCAGATACTCGCGTAGCTAGGAAGTTCTTATAAATGTAAATGTAAGTCGTTGAAATTTCTCAGAGCCACACAAAAGCCACGTCAGCGAGACCAGCTTATGCACCGGCGCTATATCAAATCAAGTCCTCAATAGCCAGGCTGCCTTGTCCGTTCCGGTGCCAGGTCAGAAAGTCCGGGGAGATCAAGCCGAGGACATAATATCGTGTCACGGACCTCGACTAGTTCTTTCCAAAGTATTGTGATTTACAATGAGTTAGCTTTACTTAGAGCCTTTGAACGTATTACCTTTGACGACGATGCAGAAGTGTTCATATTAGTTTGGACTAGATAAAATTAGATTAGATGCAGGACTTTGGAATGTCCTACTCACATATTGGTCCGATTTCCAACAGCTTATCGAAAGCACAAGATGAAGTCGTTCCGAGAGTGGCAACGCACTGCAACGTAACACGATGCTCGCATTATGATAGGCGATACCAAAAAGACGAAGTAATACAATACAATGCAATACAACTGTAGTATGGTAATGGACTCCTTACACAAAGTGCAGAAGTGCGCATTGAAGCCGGGAAACAGGAAATATTAAGAACTGGAACAGACTGGAAGAGGTACGTTTTGCCAATCCAGACCTTACCCACTACCCAGTCGTGTTAGAATATGAACTTCAGTCAGGGTATAGCCTGAAACGAATTGCAAGGTTATTTAAAGACGCAATAGAAATGCCAAGAAACACACACACACACACACACACACACACACACACACACGCACACGCACACGCACACGCACACGCACACGCACACACACACACACACACACGAGGCTAAAATTTAGGTGGATAATGTGCAGGTTGAAAAATGTGGCTGGCAGCAATGGAGAAGAAGATATAATTATGGGCAGATGCGACATGTTTGGGCAATACATAATGCAATGCATTGACAGGTGGCCTTCTGCACACACGACCATACGACAGACCATCGTTGGCGCAGAGGAATCATGCTTCGAGGGCTTCCTCAAGGTTTCAATACACCGCCTCGATGGAGGCTCGAACCCGTATTCTCCACGTTGCAAACCAAGCGCAATAACTGATTGGGTACCGTATCTCGGCACCCACCCCTAGCCGTATTTCAAGTGGGAAATAGTCTGAACGTTTAGACGTTAGCTCTATAGTCGCATCTTGGATGTACGTACGAAGAAAGGAATGAGACCGTTGGCTCTGTCCTCTTCAATCGCCTTCTGAAGAGCTGGTCCTCTCAGACAGTCTCTCTCATCTGATTCCACCTTGTGGCATCTCACGGCTCCCAACAGAGCCGCTCTCTCAACGGACGAATGCGCCTAATTGGGAAAACATACCAACTTCACAATTATACGAAGTAAAACATGGATAGATGCGTGGATGGATAGAATGGATGGATGGATGAATGGATGGATAGATAGAATGGATGGATGGATGAATGGATAGATGGATGGATGAAAGGGTGTGTGGGTTGGTTGGTTGGTTGGTTGGTGAGTGCGCGGAATTGATGGATGGACGGATGGACAATTGGACAGTTGGATGAATTGATGGGTAGATGGATAAATGGATAGAGGTACGAATGGACAGATGGATGGATGGAAGGGTAGATTGTGGGTCGGTGGGTTGTTTGGTGGGTGCGTGGGATTGACGAATGGATGGACGGTTTGATGACTAAATGGATAGATGGATGTATGGATGAAAGGTAAATGAATGGATGGAGAGATTGATGAGCTAGCAGAAAATTATTTCTCTAGCCCGAATGAATGCATACTGAACAGTCATTCCATCCGCCCGTCTGTCTGTCTGTCCGTTCTTTATCTGGTCGCCTTATACGTCTGTCTGGCTGTGTCGGTATACCTCTACATTTGTTGGTACATCAACCAGTGAGTAATCTAGACGTCTTTGGGGGGGGAAGTTCCCCCCCCCAGGATTGATGTTCCCCCCCCCCAGAGGCGAGGAATATTACAATGTACAGACCATCAGAGGAGGAAAAATCCCCCCCAGGATCGATGTGGATACATGGTTTCCCCCCCAGAGAGATGGATTCCTAAAAAAAGGTCATCAACTTTTTTGAGAGAGGAAAAAAAGTAAAAAATCGGGTGAAGGACAAAAAAAAAGGTCATCAACTTTTTTCGAAGATGAAAAATGGAAAAATTTGAGAAAAGTCAGAAACTTTTTAAAGATGGAAGACAAAATTTTGTGTCAATTGTTTGCTCCCCCCAGAAACCTGGTTTCCCCTCCCAGACGAGGGGGACTAGATTAAACACTGTACATCAACCCGTTTGTCTAGTCCCCCATTCGTCCATACCACCGTCGGTTTTCTGTCTGTCCGTCTGTATGTTTGCCTGTGTGACTTTTCGCACCTGATCGGAGCAGTAGATGACCATTTTAGAGAGAATGGAGAGGTCTTCTTTCACAGGCGGGAGACCATTTCTAGTCGCGCGCTCTTGACGACGACACTCTTTGGACTTGACGCGTCCCACAATACCGTTAGAAGCTGAGCAACTCATGTGATGAATTAAGCGACTCCTGGCGGCCAAAAGCGTCATCAACGTCGCCTCACAGGCCGAACCCTGTGCGAATAGAATCACAAACTTTTTAGACTACGTTCGGGTATCTCAGACCGCCCATGGACTTTTAAAGATTCACGCATAGGCTACTTACGGTAAAACGTGCGCATTGGATGTTCTTATGAGTTCGCTGGGGCTTCGCGCTTTGCTTAGACTTTCCTGTTTTTAACATTCTTCCATTAAGCACGCGTATTGTTTCAACTGTTTCAGTTCAGTTTCGGTTTACATAAAGACACATTTTATTTTTTTGTCACAGAAACATACTAAAGGCAGTGCTTTTCGGAGACGCTTGAACTGCGTCCTAGGAATGTTCTGTTAAAATATACAGCATCAAGTACTACGATCTGTAAGTAAAGCCTATTTAGATTACACAAAATCATTCAATTGCATAGACCAGGGGTTCCCAACCAGGGGTGCCCGCACCCCCAGGGTAGTCCCCGGCGCCGCCGCCATCCGCCGCCGCCGCCGCTAAGCCCTCAAGTCGAAACCTGCAGTCGCTAAGCTATCGACTGCTAGCGACTTCGTTCACTTAATATTTTGCTTGTTTTAATCGCGGTTTCCAAGTAAACAATGACAAAACAGTGCTTCTACTAGTTAACAACTGATAACATATAATCAATTGTACGTCCATGTTGTTGTCTATCAATGCAAATATAATAGGCCTATCTATGTAGAAACTGAAACTGAAATTTTCCAGTAACTGAAACGAACACGGAAATTATATCTGAACTGAAACTGTTGAAAACTAAAATTAAAACTACGATTATTTCAGAAGTGAAACTTAAACTGAAATAACGATCCCAAAATCGAATTAAAACTGAATCTGTAGTCTGTAATTATTTTCAAAACTGAAATTTCACAGACTTGGACTTAGTAGTATGCTTTATTCTTTAAAAAAAACACTCAATACGTCACAAATTCACGTTAACATTAATTTGCAGTCATCGGTCTGTCCTCTGTTAGCATGCCCACGTGAAGCGGAGCCCAAGTAGGACCCATATTCTCATAATTATTGGACATGTGTACTACATTGTGTAGAGTTCATATGGGTCCCATCTAATGCCCACGGAAATGATGGCACGCTCAGTACAGTATGCGGAAGAATGCATTGTATTGGTAAGTAATCAGGTATATCCAATAGACATACCTGATTACGTGAGAAGTCGATAGCAAGTCGCTAAGTCAGTCGATAAGTCTAAGCGACTTAGTCAGTCGATAGGCATGCGACTTAGTCGACTGAGTCGCTAAGTCAGTCGCTAACTCATCAAGTCAGTCGGTAACTCCTTAGCGACTGACTCCGGGGACTACCTCAGGGGGTGCGAGATGGCATTTCAGAGGTGCGAGAAAGAGTAGGTAAACTTTTATCGGCTGATAGAAAATCCGTCATGTTTTATACAAATGTCACGAAATTAACTCGTTACAAAAATTGTTTGCATTGAAGGTGACGTCACATTTATTTTATTATACCAGAACTTTATATTAATGCATGTAATAATTGTGTGTGCATGTGTGTATACTTACTGAACAGTATTTGAATCGTAGTGCAACCGGTGTCTTGCAGTGTGCCGGCATTTGTAGGTCATTATTTTTGCTTTGAGTGCAATGTCTTATTGACATTAGGGCCTATATTTTGAAAGAAGCAATGAGCAGGAAAAATTTGTCAAAATGGGCCTTATGAACAGGTAAATTATCTCATATTTTTCTCTTGCTGGTTCGCAGATTAACCCTTCATTTTTAATCATGTCAAAAAGAAGGAAATGGAATGATGAGTGCTTTGGTTTCACTTGTACAACAGGAAATGATGACTTGCAAAAACCACAGTGCATTCTTTGTAGCGTAATGAATTTATATGTGCATTTTATGCACTGAGTTAAAAGCTCATTTTTAGTTCAGTTTGTTCACCCACAGTACTGGATGAGTGTATGTGGTTCAATCTGAGTGTAAAAAAATTAAAATGTGACTTAGTCGTCTTCAAATGTGATATGACTTTTGTAGGGGGTGCGAGCGCTAATCAAATATTTCCAAAGGGTGCGAGGCATAGAAAAGGTTGGGAACCCCTGGCATAAACCTACGTGGCAGGTCAAGATTGTTAGATTGGTTTTAAAGGAATCTCTCCATCTAAAATATGGTCGCTTAGCAGTCTTGTTGTCAAGACCTTAAACCTCAAGACCAAGATCAAGACTTTGAACCTCGAGACCAAGACCAAGACCAAGACTTTGAACCTCGAGACCAAGACCAAGACCAAGACTTTGAACCTCCAGACCAAGACCAAGACTTTGAACCTCAAGACCAAGACCGAGACCAAGACCCCAAAAAAATCACATTCAACCCTTAATTTCTTTTCCTTACAAAAAATTGTCAAAAAATTGACTACTCGCTATTTAAATGAAAACGTTAGTCTTTTATTTTATTCAGGTAAATTAACTTTAAATGCAGACTGCACAGAATTCCGAATTCGTATTTACAAAAGTTCTTCATGCAAATGTTATTCCAAATGTCTTTTGTATTTTTTAAAAACCAATTCGCTCAGAATTTTCTGACCAAGACGTGCCTTGTGGGGCCACATAAAAATTCCGCCATTTGAAAAAATACGTTCTACAGGTGCTAAAGTTGCTGCCGATGGGTTTACTGACCAACAAGACTTGCATCCGTCCATAGGTATTTGTCGTAGGCTATGATGCAAATAGGCTTGATAAATTTTTAAATTCTTGAGTTTTGTTAAATGACTGTTCATATTGACAGCCGGTCTTGGTCTTGGTCTTGAAAAACCAAGACCAAGACATTGAACCTCAAGACCAAGACCAGGACCAAGACTTTGAACCTCAAGACCAAGACCAAGACTTTTGGTCTCAAGACCAAGACCAAGACTTTTAAAAACGAACTGGAGTGCACTCGAGACCAAGACCTTGGTCTCGAGGACAACAAGTCTGTCGCTTAGTCTATGTAGTATCCATCAATTAGCGACATCTCACGCCTGTTAGAACGGTTGATATCTACCTTATCTTACCCCATAGTTTCTAAGTCGATGGTGTTACAGCATGCCTCAACTGTGTAGCTAGTTTCTGCTAAACGACGCTGTATCATAACAAAGATGGTCAGCGTCACTCTCCGCCTTTGTTCAGGCTTTGGACTAGACCCAGGCGAGCATGTGCGGCTGTGGCCGAATTAGAAATGTGTTTAATGTCTGAAGAAAGAGTTTTTAAGGTGTCGGGATTGACGTCGATTTCAAAGTCGTAATTTTGTAGTTATTGTGCCGCACCTGGATGACTCCTCCGCCCTTTCCTCCTGATAGGAACTCCGCTGGAAGACCGATGGCTTTTCCCAACCAGTCCAAAACAACCATCTCCAGTTCAGTACACGCTGGACTCGAGACCTGTCAACACAAGGGGCGTGGTTCGTAGTTCATGGACAGTCTTGTGAGTTTTAAAGATTAAAGTTTTGTTGAAGGCGTTCTGTTCTGTCAGAAAAGAATCCGGGGTGTGCTGGGTCCCACATCCTTAGAACAAGAAAGTTCCGCATGCAACAATAGGCCTACATAAATATATCGCGCAACATAAGTCAACCTTACATATATAAGCTGATGATCATTTAATTTTTTAATGGGTTAAACAACTGAACCACAGCTACATGTATAATTGCATATATAGCTGCCCATATGTTTATAGGAGCCTATTTAAAGGATCATCAGATCATGTAGAGTCGACATATGTTGTGCGATGGGCCCTACATTAATACATTAACACAAGTATGCTTTATCCATCCCTGCTTATATGACTGATGTATTGCATTAGCTTCCTGTCTCCGCTCATATCCACTTCCAGATCATAACACTTCTCTCTAAGGCGCAACAGGCATAGCTCCAGTCTACCTCTGTGACCTGATGTGCAAAGTGCAAACCTCTCTCTGCTTCTTCTCATCGACCTCTATACGTTCTCTGAATCAGCTTGATCTGTTTGTTCCCCGGGTTAGCTCTGCCCTGGCTTAGTCTCGCTCTTCCGGTGTCGTGGGTCCAACCCGATGGAACTCTCTTCCCTTGGTACTGCTTGGGACCCTGGATGTACATCGACAAAGAACTTATTTAACTCCAGTAATCTCAGTCTATTGGGCGCATCTCTAGAGCGTCCGATCGACCACCTGGTCGGCCTATGCCAAATCCTGGCACCTCTTTTAGTCACCACGCCAACAACGTTCGTAATGGGGCAATCCAAACCACATTACAACAAACTACGTTCAACCACTCCATAAATATGTGTACGTAAATGAAGAGATGATATATATATATATATCTTTCGAAGTACCCTAGCATGAAAATATCTTGCTACTCTTGAACATGTTTACAGGAACTCATTTACACATTTATTATAACCATCTCTGTCTATTTGGTATCTGTATGTCTGTCACGATGACGACGACATGTGTCACTCACTGTCTATATATGCCTGTCTCAGTGTCTGTTTGTCTTTAACTTAGCTGTTCTTTCTGTCGCTCGGTCGCCTGTTAGCCTACGCCAACGTGATTAGACGAAATATAATGCTTAATAAGTAAGTAGGTGGTATACCTACCCACGAGAAGCCGATACAGCCAATGGCGTCCGACAGAATGTCTGCGCAAATGGAGGCGTACGAGTTTCCGGATGGAAAGTAAGCATGGAATTGTGGGCTTTGCCAATGAGTGACCTAAATAAAAACCGCAACACAAAAACAGGAACAATAAAGACAAGCCAAGTCTGAGTATGGACTTTGATTGGTCTTTGAACTCCTTATCGCCAAAACCGCAAACTATGCTCTTCGCCAGTAAATCTTGTCTAAACTTGGTTTTTTCTTATTTAGTGCGTACGGCGCTTTTGAGACGTTCCTTCAAATACTGTCTGTAAAAGCCCAGACACATACATACATACATACATACATACATACATACATACATACATACATACACGTAACGTAAATGGATTCATATAGCGCCAATTCAGAAAGATTATGAGGCGCGATGATTGTGATAGTGGTCTTGTTGTTCTTTGTGAAGATGATGATGATGATGACGATGACAATGGAGACGACGACGACGATGATGAAGATAATGATGATTGTGATGATGATGATGACGAATTTACGACGATGATGATGGTGATGATGATGATGATGATAATGATGATGATGATTGATGAACACGATGACAATGGCGGACAACAACGACGATGATGGCTGATGATGATAACAATAATGACGACACTTTTGAAGATCATAGTGCGACGATGGCCATGAAGATGATGATAATGGCGAATGGCGATGACAACAACGACGAACACAGTGACGAAGATGCTATTGCAGTGATGACGATAAGGCGACGCCGATGACCATAATGACCATAATAATTATCGTGATGGCCTTGACAACAATGGCGATGACGATGATGACAACGAAGATGACGATGACGGTGAATATGACGATGATGATAGCGATGATAGTGTTGAACTAACGATAGCAAAGACGAACAAAACGACGACAGTGTTGGTTATGATGACGATATCTATACCCCAGGCATGATAACTCTTTCGATGTCCTTGAAGATATCTTCCCATTTCTCGGGTTCCTCGGGGGCTTCATCTGGCACCAAAGGGCGCAGATAACCCGGATTCACCTGTGCCATCGGTGGCCGTTCTCGGATATTCTCCAGGTAGTCGGCTGCGTAGTCGACCATCTCCTTCCCTCGCCGTCTAAACTCGGACGCATCCATACCTGCCAATGCAGGAGGAAGTGAAATCATCTTAAGATGTACGTATGACCATAGGCAATTAACATAAAGCATTCAGTGTCTCACAAAAGCACCGTAACTATGATTAATTATTACGAATTTGTCTATTTCTTGGACATTTCATGCGTACGAAGTCACGCATCTACTTTGAGGCACGAGGTAAAAGTGTGGGTACTAGTTCTCCAATCGTCGCTAAATTGCACAATGGGTTCTAGGACTATCGCTCTTAGGACTATCGTTCATAGGATCATCAACTAATCAACTGCTCCAATTGACTTCATATTATGTTGCAAATATTTATTAAATATATGCGCATCAAAGTAGGGACATTCATCTGTTTTTGGACAAATACATTGATTATTAAATTGCGCAGATCATATAGGAAACAAACAAGTGACTTCAAAATGAAGATTGAGTTTTTTGTCTGTTTACAACAAAGGATCTATGAAACAAACCTTGGCGTCTGCGTTTTATTAACAACTTTACTACTTGCTATATATGCTCGTGGCTTATGAGCGATGGTCCTATGAGCGATGGTCCTGTGAGTGATGGTCCTATGAGTGATGGTCCCTATGAGTGATAGTCCTATGAGTTATAGTCCTATGAGCGATGGTTCTGTGAGCGATGATTCTGTGAGCGATGGTCCTATGAGCGATGGTCCTATGAGTCCGTATACCCAATATATTATTATTATTATTATTATTATTATTATTATTATTATTATTATTATTATTATTATTATTATTATTATTATTATTATTATTATTATTATTATTATTATTATTATTATTATTCTTTATTGAAAAACAAAAGCGAACCGCACATTGGTGAACAAGTATAGGAAAAATATAAAACATAAGCAATTAAAAGTTAATAATATTTGAATAAAGGAGTGTAAAGTTTTTAAAAAACTTAAATATTACTAGGTTGATAATACTACATCAAAAGCATCGTTATAGATAAATTTAAAACTATAACTATTATCTAAAATGGCTAGCAGTTTCACTAATTAAATAACATCAAAGCATCCTAATAAAGCATCCTAATATAAGATAGGCGTATATATATTTCTCACAAAAATTGTCCCGATTGAAGTTACTTTGGTGATAAAATTACGACGAACTTCCTCTACGCATTAGGACTTCGGTACGAAGATATAGGAACCGTGAACTCTGTTTAAACTCGCTCATCCACTATTGTCTGATTTTTCGTTTTCGGATGCAACGCACGTGCCAGACGTGCATCCATTTAAGGATACGCCCTTCACAAAGAGGGTTGAAATGGATACGCCCTTCACAAAGAGGGTGGAAATGGATACGCCCTTCACAAAGCGGGTGGAAATAAAGCGACACGACTCAGCGTAACACAACGCAGCACAATATGAAGCAATACAATACAATGCAATATGTAAACAATACATTACAAGACAATGCAATATGCTTCCACACCAAAATGCGATACAGCGAATAATACAGCACAACATTCTTCTTCTTTATGTTTTCTGCCCTTGGGCAGGTTCGTATGACCAATGACGCCATCTTTCTCGATTCTGTGCCTCCCTTTTCAGTCCACTGTATCCCTCTTCTGTCATCATAGTCCCCGGCGCCGCCGCCATCCGCCGCTGCCGCCGCCGTTAAGCCCTCAAGTCGAAACCAGTCGCTAAGCTATCGACTGCTAGCGACTGCGTTGACTTAATTTTTTCTTGCTGTTTTAATCGCGGTTTCAGATTTGACGAGGACATCAGCAGCAGGACATGAGCAACAATTACAATATAATACACAATACAATATTCGTTTGTTGAGGAAAACAAACTGACATGCCACAACTTGGTACATTATAAGAAAGTTTGCTCTGTTAGTAAGAGTCCTTACAGAGAATACGGGGATATAGCTGTTGTTGTCCTTTTATGGTAAAGTGAATTTATGCATTCTATTACGAAGATGGCGTTGATGATTAGGAAGAGGGTGAATAAGCAGGATGAGAATTGTTAATTGTTTGGGGTTGGGTTCAACCCCTATGGCCTTTCTTAGGACCCCCACAGTTAAGTCTACATTGAACACCCCCGGGGGTCGTTTCCAACTCCCTCAGTTGTGCTAGTGGATTTACCATTATTTGACCCTGCAGTGTCTGATAAAGAGAAAAACTTTCCATTGTGTATCATGCATGAATTTTTTAATTTTTCCAATAAAGGAATTCATTTGGATTCGAGTCTGTCTTGTAAAACTGCTAGCGTTGAAATCTGCTGCTTTTAAATTTCGCTGACATCATTTTTCAAAATGTGAATAATATATTCAACTCCAGGTGGATTAAAGTCTAACCCATCCCCAGTCTTTTTTCTACAATTCTCATACTGGGAATAAGTGCTGAAGTACACAATTCTCGTTCTCTGCTATACTGCCTGAAAGAGGCACGCACCAACAGTTTTGGCTAAAATGGTTGGCCGTAAGATCGGGTACTGCTATAAATCCTTCTCGGTTCATTCTATTTATCAAGCGCTCAATTTTACTAATTCACATTAACATTAATTTTCACAGTCATCGGTCTGTCCCTGTCAGCATGCCCACATGGAGCGGAGCCCATTTTCCCTTATCGGACCCGTACAGGCCCATATGGGTTCCATGAACTTCCATCTAATGCCCATGGAAATGATGTATAGTATGCGGTAAATTGCATTATATGGTTAGGTAATGAGGTGTGTCCAATAGACATACCTGATTACCTGAGAAGTCGATAGCAAGTCGCTAAGTCTGTCGATAAGTCTAAGCGACTCAGTCAGTCGATAAGCATCCGACTTAGTCGACTGAGTCGCTATGGTCGCCTTCTTCCCCTCCATTCTTCCCTCAATGATGTCTTTTAGTAGGTTGTCGCTCCTTAGTATGTGCCCGATCCATTTCCTCTGTCGTCCGCGTATAGTACCTATCAGGGATCTTTGCTCTTCCACCATCTTTAGGATTTCAGCACAACATAATGCAATGTAATGCGCTAACGTACAAGAAATGCGAAACAATACATAAACACAAACAGAAGTACAATACAATCAAAAATGTCTCATCGCATCGAATTACTATAAATTTCGCATCAATGCAATACAATAGAATACATAGTGCAAAATCATACAACAATACGCAGTTCAATATATTACTGCGAACAACAATACAGTACAATAAGAAATGTATGATCACAATAAGTGACACTAAATCAGGGCGCTTTCGAAAGCATATGGAGTCACAAAACATTTTCGATTCTGTGCAACCTACCAAGTTTGAATGTAGTTCAAGTAAATGCCCTTTCAAAGTGGAACTTTTCAGACTACGAGTTTTAAATGCGAGTTATTAATCAGTACCACAAGGGCATTCGAGTATAAATTTTAAAGAAATTCGCAATAAACTAATACGTCTCACAAGAGATTGTGCAAACACGATTTATCTGCCTTTGTGTAAATATTATCTACCGCAGCCGTCTCACAGTCTGCCTGTCTGACCTTTTGAACCTTGACCTGGAACAAATTCTGACCTTACCTGCGAACCGATTCTATTTTGACTGAACGTCTTTGGATGAACTGGTTCCCGCCACTTTGTTGTTTGGGTGCTGTAAAAATCTAGAGAGTATACCACTACGATGAAAGTATATGCAGGTGCCGCATGGATGCATATTATATATACCTATTCAGTGTTTTATATATATATATATATATATATATATACACTTATGTCTATGTATGCGCATTGTTGGTTTATATATGTGCATGTGTACTGTATTATATTTATGTGCATGTGTAGGCCTATTGTATTATATTTATGTGCACGCATTTTGTATGCATCTTATATGTATGTATATATTGCATAGACTTGTATTGCTGCCAATTGTATAGGGAGTGCGTGAACTTTGGTATATGGAATTGAACCCTGGTAGGTCATTGTCCTGTTGCCTTTGAGTACTTACAGAGATCGGAGAAGCATGCGGAAAGGACTTTACCCATTGCCACAAACCATGTATCTAACTATGCTTAAAATCTGTCGCTAGAGGTGATCCTAGATTTCAAAATCAGTCGCTAGAGTGATGTTATTCATTAGATACTGGCGCGATAGAAGTTACTAATTACAATTACTTAAAACGTATGGTGACATATTTGAAGATCATATTAAAATACTACGATCAAAATGTTTTGCTTCAATGATTACTATTCTAATGATACATCAATAAATATTTACATAATAACAGAAAACATTTATTTGCGAACTGAGTGAAATCACTACACACGTATACATGGTTACGCATGGGCGAATGTCTCAAGACGCGTAAATGGTCACACATGGGTGAAGGTCTCAAGAATTGTAGGCCTATATTTGGCAGAGTCAAACAATACATCAGATAAGGAAAACGTTTATATGGCCTATTATAAAAAACCTGACACGCCTGTTTCCGATTATAGTCACTCGCTACAAACATTGATTGCTCAGACATATTCTGACATCAACAATGACGTTGCAGACACGTTACACACTAAAGCATTATACCAACACCAGCGCACATAATTATATTGTGTGGAGCCTACATTAAATTTTGTGCAAACATACACATAAGCTTATATATTTATAAATGAATAATTACCACGGTATATTTGTTACATGGTATATGATTTTGTATTCTTATTGTTGGTAAACACTGGATTCTTTGGATCAATAAACGATTGATTGATTGATTGATTGATTGATTGATTGATTGATTGATTGATAGTCAATACGCATACATAGATATAATATCTTGTGTGCTCAGAAAACTCTCACAAAATCGAAAAAGTCAAAATTTGCACGATAGACACTTTGAAAACAAACATGTCAAATGAGTTTGTGACACGTTCAAAATTTCAGTGCATATGTAGACCCTCGCTGTATAAGTAAGCCTGTTATTATTTACAACTTATTCCGATGCACTGTAACAACAACTTAATTTAACCTGACCATTTACCACACAATTTGAAGTAATGCGTTTCGAAAATAATGCAAACGACCTAAACATTCAAATGTTCATCTTGAAGTTCGTAGTTCTCATTTCCTATTTATATATATTATGCACACACGAAACCATGAAGTGCCTGGATTCTGAGTAGTGCATTTATAAGATTCCTAGACAGAAACATTTAGTTCCTTTCTATATGCTCAAAGAACGCCATTATACGAAAGTAAACGAAAATCTAAGTACAAGATAATCCTAAGTGTTCTTGACTCATGTTCGATTCCCGTGAAGGATTCATGCTTGGGGGCCATTACACTGCACCTTGACCTTGTCCGCCAGCTCCTGGATGACCTTCCAGGCGAAGTGGATGTCGGAGGATTCAGTCCTCGAGGCACAGACACAGAAGCGCAGGAAGAAGTCTCCTTTGGATTCCGAAGGAACGAGATGGATACGACCGTCTGAATTGATCAACTCCAACAGAGACTTCGACAAGTCATTACCGCCCTACGGAAATAGACACAGAGACAGACAGATTGTCAGAGAGACAGATAAATCGTTCGTTGCTTCGTTCATTCATTCATTCATTCATTCATGTAGCGAATCAGTGAGCCAGTGAATCAGTAAATTCGTCACTGACTGACTGATGTCACTGAATGACTAAATGAATGACTCACTCACTCACTCACTCACTCACTCACTCACTCACTCACTCACTCACTCACTCACTCACTCACTCACTCACTCACTCACTCACTCACTCACTCACTCACTCACTCACTCACTCACTCACTCACTCACTCACTCACTCACTCACTCACTCACTCACTCACTCACTCACTCACTCACTCACTCACTCACTCACTCACTCACTCACTCACTCACTCACTCACTCACTCACTCACTCACTCACTCACTCACTCACTCACTCACTCACTCACTCACTCACTCACTCACTCACTCACTCACTCACTCACTCACTCACTCACTCACTCACTCACTCACTCACTCACTCACTCACTCACTCACGCACTGATTTACTGATTTACTGACTCACTGACTGACTCACTGACTCACTCCCTCACTCGCTCAGTCGCTCACTCACTCATTCACTCCCTCACTCGCTCACTCACGCGCTCAATCGCTCATTTACTCACGGTACCTTATCATTCACTGTACCTAAACTTTAATGCAATAACTAGTAATGCTGTTCATGCAATATACACAATGTCATGGCTGAGTGATTTTGGTACGCCATAGGTTGATGCTTTGTCATTTACAGACATCGCTGCCAATAAATTGCTAACTATAGAAGTAGACATTTTGCATGCTAAAGAAAATGCTTTGGTGTCATCAAAGTCTTACCTTGAGTCTAAAGCAGACAAGACCCATTAAGACATCGTTTGTAACTTGGAATTTGTTATTACTACGAACCAATGCCTCAAACTCTTTCGCCAATGACACTTGCTGTTTATCAACAAACAAAGAAACTTATATAATTATGAACATACACACCACGTTGTAATCATTTTATTTTCATTTTCATAATCCAAATACTATTAGGGCCTATTAAAAAAGGGCTAACATTGTACTAGTTACTGTAAAGTACTTGCACTTACGAGTGAAGCTCGTCTGGCCAAGTTCATCCACGAATTCTCCGCGCAATACAAATATAAAACCCTAAGAAACTTCAGATTGAACTAAATGTTCACAGTCAACTTGGGGATGTCCAGTTGGTGGACGTAAACGTATTTTTCGAATGCTTCTTTTGTCCTACATTACAGTAGACTAAAACAAATTATATTACTTTACTGTAAGCAAGATCATATTGCCTTATGCAACCATATTAACTACTCATGTGTAATTAATTATCATTAATAATCATTCACATTATGTAAGATTACACTAGGTTTTGTAATATTTGAGAGTGTGGAATTTATCAACTTTTCGGATAAGTTCCTGGAGTCCGTTGATGCCGTACAGACGTAGCACAAACCACAACTTGAGAGATCGGAATCGTCTACCAAGCGGAATCTGCCAGTGCTTCAAAACAAGAAAACTAGTTCAACACAAATATCTGCGAATACGAGATCTGTGTTGAAGAAATGGTGTACCTTCGTTATTATGAAGTTTGTTAAAAAGTTTGTTGTTTGCACAGAAGCTCAGATTTCATGTTGCTGGCCCATAAACCGGAGAATCAATCAATAAATCAGTGAGTCGGTCAATCAAACAATCAATCAATCAATCAATCAATCAATCAATCAAACAGAGAGTTAGTCCGTAAGACTTTCAGTCTAGAAGCTTGTCAACAAATCACTCATCAACCAATCAAGCGTTGTTATTTATTTGTAACGAAGTCCAACATATGTGCCCTTTGTCATGTACCTAGATATTTATAATATCTTCGCCACGATAGTTTTATTTATTTATTTATTTATTTAAATTTATTTATTCACTGAGGTATGTAACTAAAAATTAGATTTTGAAATTAATATCATAACACTTCGTGAAACTTACTCTGTAGTCTGAAATCAACGCCTGGTTCTGGTGTTTCAGGTAGAGTGGATCGACGTGAAATGTTTCCACCAAGTATCGACTCTCCTTTATCCTAAAGCAGTTCATACAATGCGCTGCACTCTGTTAATAACGTTGTCTCTGAGACCATAACAAGGACCACCATATATCAATAGTCTACTTTATAATTAAGTCGCTTTCTAATCTAATCTCATTCATTCATTCATTCATTCATCATTCATTCATTTTTTATTCGGTAACCGTCCAGAGAACAAAAACAATGTTATGTACTTCTTGGAACTGCCATAGCCGATGGCACTACAAATCAGAATGGCATTTCTGTCAAATTTAAAACTGAAAGAACTTTAAATCCATGTACCTGACCGCTTCACATAAAAATCGTTTCATAGCAAAGTGTGCTTGAAATAGGGTGTCGTGTATTTATAACAGCATGCTGCAGTACTGTAGATGGCACCACTGATACAAATTTATTTAGTGGGTGGTAGTTTCGTAGACAGCTAGGCTTTAATTTCTAAATCACGATTACTCTTCAGGTAGACCCGAATATTAAGGACTTTTGAGACCGCCTAGATTGTAATCAATTTTTTTCTACTATGAGTGACAACGGAGTGTCTATCACACAGTAATATGAAGCAGTTCTATTATAATCTGAGTTATTTCAATTTTTAGTTAGGCTACTTTGCAACACCTTGAATTAGAGGCAATATTAAAAACTGAACACACAAATTTATTGCAAGGAACCACATGATCCTGTAATAGAAAGGTGCTGTATTAATTTGGCATTACATTACGTTAAGGTACTGCCAGGTGCGATATACATATACTTATGACAAAGGTGTTAACATACCACAGAGTCGAACAGTCAAAGTTAACCTGAAGCCATTTATGAGGATTGAAGTTGAAGGAATCCGCGTACTACAGAAACATAATCATATTCAAAATCATAGTTATAATCGTATCACATAATAATTTTCATAACAAGAATTGAATTCGTAATCATTATCATTGCTATAATCATAATCAGAATCGTATTCTTTATGAGAATCACTACCATAATAATAGTCATAGTCATAATCGTATTTAAGACAACGATCATAATCATGACCGTATTCTTATAATACATCGCGATCGTAATCGTCATTATATCCATAGGTAAAATTATCATCACTACCATAATCATAATTGTGACGCGATATCAGTTGAAATCTTAATCACAATCGAGCTCTTATAATCATAGTGATATCTTGATCGAAATGTATTTTACAAGAAAACATGGTCTTGAAGATTTCAAAGAGGCGCTTTAACACTTTTTTCGATACACTGCAGTACCGTAACCTACCTCCACTCCGTTCATCAGGTATCTGTACTCTGGGCAAATGAAAGAGGATCCCGCATAGGCTGCGTCTATGTGCATCCACAGCTTTTCTTTATTACCTGATAAGTATTGCATAAATTAGCATGTAATTAGCATATGCTAATGAAACACTCGTTGTTGAAACACAGAGTTATGGAAGAAATTATGAAACTATTGCAATGGTCTTAATTTAACCATGCAGAATATAACATTGTAAATAGGATTGTCCGGAAATTGCAGGAAGTTCTTGGACAATCGCATCATGGATCTCGATTGGTTCTACGCAAGTATTGTGAGTTAGAATGAGTTAACTTTACTTAGAGCCTTAGAACGTAATACCATTGACTGATGCCTCAGTGGCGATACAGAAGTTTTCATACTAGTTTAGACTATATAAGATAGGATTAGATTAAATGCAGGACTTTGGAATGTCCTACTCACATATTGGTCCGATTTCCAACAGCTTATCAAAAGCACAAGACGGAGTTGTTCCAAGAGTGGCAACGCACTGCAACGTAAGCAAGGTAACATAATGGTCGCATTATGCTAGACGATCAAATACAAAGTAATACGATACAAACATTGTAATTCGATCAACTGAAATCTAATACTGCTCTCCTTGCAAAGTTTAATTGTGTACATTGAGGCAAGAAAACAGGAAACATCAGGAACCTTAAGCAGCCTGGAAGAGGTAACCTCTCGGTTTAGAGCGAAAGATGGACTCGACATAAGATTTCCAAACATGACGAGGTGGAGAATTCCAGGTGGAGGGACCGGAAATTGCGAATGGACGCCGGAAAAGAGACGCGTACCACCGTCTAAACCTACTCTGTCTTCTGCCTTCTCTGGTCACTCGGCAATGGGGTCTTAGTTTTTAAGCGGTATCTTTGAAAACTTGTGACTTTACGCAGCGTTCGCGAATAGGCTTGTATTGTGTAAATTTACATAAAACTAATGGCAACATTGCTGCAAGTAATTTACACATATTTCTTTACAGTGTAGCTTGTTTAGTAATTTTTAAGTTACGAATACAATTAGGAGTGGAGACCTTCTCCAGTTATACAGTCAACGGTCAAATTACAATCTAATATCAGTAATACTAGAAAGGAGCGATTTGTGTGGTTCATTTACGGCACAATATGGCAAGATACATGACAAGATACATGGAGCTAAATTTAAGAAATACAATACAATACAACTGTATACTGATATTGCCCTCCTTCCAAAGTTCAGAAGTGCACACGACCATACGACAGAACATCGGGTCGCTATAGCGCAGTGGCTTGAGGTAGATTCGAACCTTCGACACTCTGGTTACAAGGCACAGAACATACAAACATACCGCTACACCACCGCGTCCCCGCCCCCGAAAGAAAGGTCTAGACGATTTTAGTTTGACATACGCAGTTTGAGAGAATGGACAGGCAGTAGTTAAGACAAGATATCTGGGCAGGTGCGACAGGTACGAGAAAGTACACGTACATATACAAGTGCATTAGATTTAGCTCTCCGCCCAAAGTTCATAAGTGCATAGAACGTCGATGGCGTTGAGCATTTTGTGGGCGCTGTAGAAATGTCAAGATCACGATTACGATTACGATTATTGTGCGTCCAGGACTTTCTGAAGATCCCTACACAGAAATAACAATCTCAATTGGGCTCTCGACCCCCTATTCACCACGTTACAAGCCTAGCCTACTAACCAATCGTCTACCATGCAAATCCCACTTGACCCTCCCGTACTTCAAGCAGGAGATAGTCTGAAGCTTGTGAGACTTTGCCCTACAGTCACTGGCGTAAACTTGTCCAAAATATTGATGGGGGATTTGGTAATTCATTCTACACTTGTTGCATTGAATATACAGTCCATCTCAATTATTGGGGGACACGTGCCCCGGCTGCCCCCTAGAGTCTACGCCTATGCCTACAGTCGCATCTTGGTTATATACGTACGAAGAAAGGAATGAGACCGTTGGCTCTGTCCTCATCAATCGCCTTCTGAAGAGCTGGTCCTCTAAGACAGTCTCTCTCATCAGATTCCACCTTGTGGCATTTCACGGCTCCCAACAGAGCCGCTCTCTCAACGGACGAATGTGCCTAATTGGGAAAACATACCAACTTCACAATTATGCAAAGTAAAATATAGATGAATGGATGAATGGATAGATGGATGAATGGAAGGGTAGGTGGTATATGGATGAATGAATGGATGGATGGAAGGACGGTTAAATGGATGAATGGATGGTAGAAATGAATGGATGGGCACTGGGCAGGACGGTTGAGACTGCAGAAAATATTGTTATCTGGCCTTAAGTTTATATTCATCTGCCATTCCGTCCTTCCATATTATGTTAATCCTCTCTTTAGATGTTCGTCTTATGTGTCTGTCTGGCTGTGTCCGTATTTCTCTTCGTTTGTTGGTAAATTAGTCTGTCCATCCTACTGTCTGTTTGTCTGTCTGTATGTTCGTCTGTATGTTTGTCTGCGTGAATTGTCGCACCTGATCGGAACAGTAGACGACCATTTTGGAGAGGATGGAGAAGTCTTCCTTCACTTGCGGAAGACCATTTCCGGTCGTCAGCTCTTGATGACACTCCTTGGACTTGATGTGGTCCGGACCATCCTCAACAACTGCACTACTCAGGTGATGCAAAAAGCGACTCCTAGCGGCCAAAAGAGTTATGAGCGTGGCCTCACTGGCCGTTCCCTGTGAAAATATGATCACGTATTTACAGTTGATGTGTAACATCTTACACAACATTTGGGTGTCAGACTGTAACCCATCGCATCCGCATCAAGTCCAAACATACTATTTCAACTGATTTAGCTAAACAAAAAATCCAATTTACTTCAAATCAAACTCGTTTAGATCACAGATACATAGGCAATGCTTTTGCGAATTACCTAGAGTGCGATATATAAATGTTTAGTTACAATATCGAATTAGGTACTACCATTAGTAACACAAAGTCTACATAGATTACGCATATTTAATGCCACAGGTAGGCCAACATGGCAGTTCATAATTAGATTGGTTTCAAAGAAATCTGCCTATCTAAATGATGGTCGCTTATTCGTCTCATGATTTAGTTGTATCCATCAATTAGCGACATCTCACGGCTGTTAGAACGGTTGATGCCTACCTCATCTTACTCCATAGTTTTTAAGTCGATGGTGTTACAGTATTTCTCAACTATGGAAGCTAGTTTCTGTTAAACGACGCTGTTTCATAACAAAGATGATCAGCGTCACTCGCCTCCTTTATTCAGGTTTTGGAATGGAACGAGGCGAGCACATGCGGCTGCGGCCGAGTTAGAAATGTATTTAGTGTCTGAAGAAAGAGTTTTTAAGGTGTCGGGGTTGACCTTGACTTCAAAGTCGGTATGTTTTTGCAGTTATTATGCCTCACCTGGATGACTCCTCCGCCTTTTCCATCTGATAGGAACTCCGCTGGAAGACCGATGGCTTTTCCCAACCAGTCCAAAACAACCATCTCCAGTTCTGTACACGCTGGGCTCGAGACCTATCAACACAAGGGCGC
Organism: Allolobophora icterica; assembly: GCA_963556255.1. Taxonomy (NCBI): domain Eukaryota; kingdom Metazoa; phylum Annelida; class Clitellata; order Crassiclitellata; family Lumbricidae; genus Allolobophora; species Allolobophora icterica. The sequence continues at coordinate 80,128,167 of OY744603.1, read as the reverse complement.
TTGTCAACAGCTGTTATGGTTTTCTAATATGTATTACTGCTTGTTTGTGTTGTTGTATCTGTCTGTCTGCCTGTGTGTCTCTTTGTGTTGAAGTCTTCATGCCTATCTGTTAAAAGATGTGTGCGTCTTCTTCTGTTATGCTTGTCAGTCTGCGTGTCTGTGTGCCTTTCTGATTGCCTCTGTCCCGTTAAGAAAACTTCTGTTTCCTCTAGGAATGTGGATGTTTTACAGCAAATTACTGGCAAATAGTATTTTCTACAGGATCAACCATCAACAAGAAATGTTGCATACGACTCTAAACTCTGTTGATGAGCCAGATCTCAATGGACAAGGCGTAGAGCGTAAATCAATACTTTTAGACCAATACTCTTTCTGAGTATCTTTCAGTATATCTCTGTGTGTGTGTGTGTGTGTGTGTAGGTGTGTATGTGTGTGTGTCTGTCTGGTTGTCAGTCTGAATCTTCTTCCAAACGCACTATTGTGTTTTGTTTTAACGAAATACGACTATAAGCTGTAATTCTCTAATGAGCATTCAATCGATATATCCTGCCGTTCTAACACAATTCTAATCAGTACTTCTGCGTGACCGTCACAGTTACCGTGACCGTCGTGACAGAAATTCTCCGTAATGCCTCCGTAATTCTCTTTTCGCTGACAGGCAAATGCGCAGATCGATGCAAGACTTCCAGCTCTGAAATGCCCACTTCCAATGGCTTACCAGAGTCCAACATTTCAGGTATTTACAAGCAGAGGTTGAATCGTTTAATCATTTATAGAGGATCTGATCTGGCATAGATAAATATCTATTTCCATCTCCAAATAATATTGAGAGATTACCTACTATTCAAATATCTTTCTAGTCGTCACCATAAATACACCTATGCTTTCATCTACAAATATATAGAGATCCATGCTGCTATATTTATACATATGTGTTACTGCCCATAAATATCCTTTCCTATCCTATAGCGTAGGGTTATTAGAGACACATCACAGCTTTCGGAAGCAGTTCCATTAATGATGCTTTGGTGGCGCGTGGTTGCCGTAGGCAAAATCCAATCGCCGCCCGTTCAAACAAGACATCACAAAGGTAGACTGACTCGCTAAGTATATATAGGCCCTACACAAGAACCAAGTAGATATATATATATATCTGTAGATATATATATATATGGCTATGGTTTATATATATATATATGATGTGTTCGTACAAATTCGTATATATATACCCAGGCCTCTCTCTTCCTCTCTGTGTCTCTATCTGTCTGTATATATATATATATATATATATATATATATATATATATATATATATATATATATATATATATATATATATATATATATATATAATTATATAGATATATATATAATGGTGATTTCGTATTTATACATGTGTCTGACGAGGCTTTGGAGTTAATGGCGTGTGTCCAGATATTCAGTCCGTATTAATCGAAGACTATTTGCAGACATACGCAACACAAATTCAATGCGTCATTCGATCGATCAAGGGCAGTAGTGGCCTAATAATTCTCAGACATATTTAGTCTTAGGCCTAATAAGCACCGATATATTTTTAATTAGGCTTATTAAGTCTGAGGTTCAGTTAGGCTTAGGTCTAGAAAAGTCTCAGGCCTATACTGACTTAGAATTAAGCATTCTCACACCTATTTGGCTTAGACCTAAATAGACTATAGTAAGACTTAAGCCTAATTATTCCCAAATTTTCTAAACAAATCCCAGTCCAGTTTAGTCTAAGGTCTAATAATTCTTTGGCATATTCAGGATTAGGTATAAAAGGTCTTGGTTTCATTTAGACTTAAGCCTAATGAGCTTTAGACCTACAGTAAACCTTAGGCTTTTTTAGCTTTGAGTTTTCATGACTCGGTAGGGTATCGTTTAGGCATGCGCACTAAATGCATCGGCGAATTAACCGGATATCCGGTCCCCGCAAATCTGTATTGACGTGCGTCGCTGATGAAGAGTTCGATAGGGAAGAGAGAGAGCGAGACACAGGCAGATATAGAGACAGAGAAAAGGAGAGAGGCACGAGAAGGTACACAGAGAGAGAGAGAGAGAGAGAGAGAGAGAGAGAGAGAGAGAGAGAGAGAGAGACAGACAGACAGACAGACAGACAGAGAGAGAGACAGAGAGAGAGAGAGAGAGAGAGACAGACAGACAGACAGACAGACAGAGACAGAGACAGACAGACAGAGACAGAGACAGAGACAGAGACAGAGACAGAGACAGAGACAGAGACAGAGACAGAGACAGAGACAGAGACAGAGAGACAGAAACAGAGACAAAGACGACAGAGAGACAGAAACAGACAGACATACAGAGACAGAGAGAGAAAGAGAGAAAAAAGAGAGACAGAGAGAGACAGAGAGAGAGACAGAGACAGAGACAGAGAGAGAGTGAGTGGGCGGAGAGAGGGAGAGGGGAAGGAAGGGATTCTATAGAAAAACGGAAAGCAGGCGATCGAGGAAAGGGAGCTATGCTGAATTAGTCAATATGGATTCCTCGACAGAGATGCCCGAGGATAGGAGAATAGCATATTCAACCTTTACCTGTTTGCCTGTCTGTATGCCTGCCTACGTGCTCTTCCTGCTGTCTGGCTGTCTTTCTGTTTGTCCGTATTATATGCGTTTTTTGTCTGTCCTTCTGCCTGCCCTTATATCTGCCTGCTTGCCTATATGCCTGTCTGCCTGTTTGCTCGTCTGTCTATCTGTCACTCTGGCAATCTGTCTATCTATCATTGTATCTTATTTGTTGTGTGCCTATCTTTTTGTGTGCCTAATTTGTCTGTCTGTCTGTCTGTCTGTCTGTCTGTCTGTCTGTCTGTCTGTCTGTCATGATGACGATGACGCCTTAGTGGGTCTCTCTGTTGTTCGTTTGCATGTCAGCCTACGCCAACGTGATTGGACGAAATATAACACTTAATAAGTAAGTAGGTGGTATACCTACCCACGAGAAGCCGATACAGCCAATGGCGTCCGACAGCATGTCGGCGCAAATGGCGGCGTACGAGTTTCCGGTTGGAAAGTACGCATGGAATTGTGGGCTGTGCCAGTGAGTGACCTAGAAAGAACCACGAAACAAGAACATTATCCAATAAAGATAACCGAATTCTGAATAAAGACTTTAGACTGATCTTTGAACTCCTTATCTTCTTAACGACGAGTCTATCATGTGCTTTGGCCAGTAAACCTTGGTCAAAGTTCACTACATGTTTTGTAGGGCCTGCTGTAAAACATTTCGCCTAAGTATTACATTATCCGGTTTGGTGACATTTAATACCGTGACACTTAATACCACGACAGTTAATACCGGTCACATAATACCTATGACACTTAGTCCCTATGACACTTAGTCCCTATGACACTTAGTCCCTATGACACCTAATCCCTATGACACTTAGTCCCTATGACACTAG
>OY744603.1:80099644-80119644 GCA_963556255.1 Allolobophora icterica | reverse complement strand
AAGCTACAACACGTGCTCCCGTGTGTGTGCACGCAATAGATGTTTAAATTGCATGAAGCAGGGAAGGGGGCGGATGAGCTGAGGCAAGCTATTCCATAGCAGAGGCAAGCTATTCCATTCTACATACATACATACATGTATACACACATACATACGTACAAACATACATGCACACATACGTACGGACGTACGTACATAAAATACATACATGCATACATACGTACGTACATACATACATACATACATACATACATACATACATACATACATACATACATACATACATACATACATACATACATACATACATGTCATACATACATGCATACATACATACATACATACATACACATACATACATACATACATACATGCATACATACATACATACATACATACATACATACATACATACATACCTGCATACAATCTGTTTCAACCTGTTCATCCACCGTGCTACGACTCCTGGTGTCTCGACCTGGTCTGTTGTCTGTTGACTTCGGTAGCGAATGATGATTGTTTTACTAATTTTGTACTTGCATCGACGTACATCGATCTATGATGCTTTACGTTTTATGCTAACAATGCATCTAGCAGATTTAAAATTCAATTGGGTCATTCATTATCCAAGTGCAGTATTGAAAATTATTTCTGTCTTTGAAACGCTTAACATATGACATCTAGCAGTGATTACAGAACAATAATCTCCATTAAGCAGTTCAAGTTGTCAATGTTCACCTCAACGCCGGCGTGATGCACTTAACCGGGCTGGTTAAGATATTTAACCTAAATTGTCAGCATACCTCGTTAAAAGATTATCAAGACGAATGCTTATTTAAACGTAACTATTATGAATCTGAACCGAATGTTAAGGTGATCACAAGAAATCTGACCGCGTATTGAGACGATTAAGACGATTCTGAGCTGAAAATTAAGAGCTGAAAATTAGGCCTACCTTTAGTGACGACCACTTGGCGTTATCTCGTGAGTGAAGAGCTCCGCGTCTCTCTACTCCCTATAATTACAAAACGAAGCTATTGGTCAGCAGCTTATAATGCTTTTCGCACCGAGCGTCTCGCTGGCACACAACAGCTACCGCTAGGGCTAGGCGGTAGTTTTACCTTCGATGAATGTTTCTACACACTCACACCCATACAGTTGTAATGTAATTGTAATTCTATCGGTCCAGCGTCTAATGCACGAAGCATTAACCGATGATGCACCAAAAATCAAGCCGTAATCAGGTCAGGACTCAGTATCCAGCAGATCAGTCCTATAAAACACAGAGGCAGCCTAATAACAACAACAACAACCGAAAAACAGGTCGAGTTCCGCCGCCCGCCACCAGCCACAAGCGGCGCTCCTAGTGTACACGAGCAATACTATTGGGGAATGTTCAGTGTACGTTGTGAACGAAAAGACATAAACGACTGAGCAGAACAGGCAGTCTATACAGGGACAGAGGGTCAAAATCTACGTCCAGCAACCGAAAAGCAGTCTTGTTGTCCTCGAGACCAAGGTCTTGGTCTCGAGTACACTCGAGTTCGTTTTAAAAAATCTTTGTCTCGGTCTTGAGACGAAAAGTCTTGGTCTTGGTCAGGCCAAGACCTTGAGGTTCAAGGTCTTGGTCTTGGTCAGTTAACAAAACGCAAGAATTTTACAAATTTAGCAAATAATTACTAATAGGGCCTACAATTGCTTTAGTAGTTGCACGGTGTGAATGGCGCTTTACTGATGTTTTGGACAAATATTTTAACTTCCGGTAATTAATTTCCAGTTTTGCAAGCCTCGTTCTTTCTTTTGTGTTCAATCTTTTGTTCAAACACAATGGCGAGCTCTAGTCAATCATAGATTCCACAAATCATTGCGTTCGGATACAATTCTTTCGTCACACTAGAAAAGGAAAACAAATGGCAAGCGGTTTGTTCAGTTTCGACTTGCAGAGCAACATTATTAGAAACACGAGAAACGACGTAAGGACTTGTCAGGTAATTTTATTTGGTTTCACCATCCTAAGATTTCAACGCGCCTTTTGTAAGATGGATGTGGGGGAAGGGGTTCTGCCGGACCTCCCGACTGCGAAGTTGCCGACCGTCGGAACGTAGGGACTTACCGAACATGAATTGTCCAATGCGTAGGTAGTTGAGGACCGGAGAAATTTAGTTTCTCATGGTTTCAGGTCAGATTTTGTTGGGTCTTGGCCTCGGTCTTGAGGTTCAAAATCTCGAACTTGGTCTTGGTCTTGAGGTTAAAAGTCTTGGTCATGGTCTTGAGGTTTAAGGTCTTGGCAACAAGACTGAGAAAAAGTGTGAGGATAAGAAATTATGTGGTTGAATAATAATAAGTCTTGTATCATTCAATGGGTTATAAACTATGAACTCCCATTTGAAATATCATTCTTTGAGGAGTAGGGAGTCAATATAAAAGATTTAAACACATGAGTTATAATGTCTGTACTTGGATGCATTTGCTATAACTCTAGCACCAGGTTTGAGTTTCTGCCTGTGTGACTTTTCAATACCTAAAAGAAGTGAATTACAATAAACTAGGCGACTCGAAACCACTGTGTTTGCTCAAGGTAGGCCTATCCTTGAAAGCGTTGGAGCACGTCGCCCAATTCCGCGTAAGTCACGAATATGCATTATTTGAAACTGACAAAAACCATTTCTATTCATTCATTCATTTATTCATTACGAGAATTTATATAGCACCCCATCAGGGTATCTACTCAGGAGCGCTCCCGACCCAGCCCTGGCTGAAAAGGACAGTCTTAAGATTGCAATAAAACGTTTAAGAAAAATCCCAAGCCAACAAGCGCTAAACCGGAGGGAGCCCGTTCCAGACCGATGGGTCAGCAACATAAAAAGTACGATGCTGCCTGGCAGAGGTCCGTGGATAGGGTACAAGAAGCTCATCCTGCGCAGAGGAACGGAGAGAGGGGCGACCCTGCACATCCAGGATGGAGCAACATAGCTCCCTCAGATATGCACAGGCCGAACCTAAAGGTTAGCGCCACACGAGGGCAGAGACCCTGTAGGTGATTCGCTGCGGAAGAGGAAGCCAGTGTAGAAAGTCGCGCATGTAACCAGAAACATGGCCAAACTTTGGAATGCGACCAATTAGGCGTGCTGCCGAATGAAGAACCCGCTCGAAGCACCCTATCTGCCCCGCTGGGAGACCAGTGTAGAGCGAGCAGCAGTAGTCGATTCGAATAATGATAAAGGAATGAATGAGGGCGGTACTACAACACGTAATTGACGCAGCTGATAATAGCAGTGACGGCAAAGCTGCTAGGTGTTCCGGGCAAAGGTGAGTTCTTGATCCAACATTGACGCCAAGGTCTCGGACAGTAGTGGAGAAAATAAACTGGGTGGGGGAACTCGGTGGCAAATGCACCAGGTCAATCTTAGCCAGCCTTAGCCATGCACCCAACCACAGGAATTGGGTCAATGAGAGACATAGTAGAATTAATCAAGTAACGAACAGCATTAGCCAACCCAAGAAACGAGTCACCCAGTTTCAGAGATTTAAGCGATCCAAACTTCTTAAATTGCTGCGGAGTGCCCAGAAGCAGAAATTCAGTTTTCAATAGGTTATGGAGGAGTTTATTGCCGCGTCCAAGGCTGCAATGAACAACAGAGGCACAGTTGAGTCACAAGTCTAAGGAAATGCAGATTTTGGTATCATGAGAATTGAAATGATATCCGATTGAATGCTTGCGCTATATATATATATATATGTATAGCGATATATATATATGCATACATATACATACATACATACATACATACATACACATACACATGCACTCAGAATCTCACATATACACACATAAATCTAAAAAAACTTACCTTGAACGATACCCAATGAAATCTCTTGGCTTAAAATACATGTAATAATGACTCCACAATTAATGTAGTGATATCTACTGTATAGCGATTAAAGTTGGAACGTATAATATTCTTCTGTTTTATATTCAAATATTAAAATACAATACAAGTTCAAAGATCTATTTATCAAAGCTGTTATCAGAGGCGTAGCAGATAAAATTATTCAGCCAGAGCTTTCTAATTAAAGCAACAAGCAAGGCCTTAATATAACCAGTTACGATAAGAATACAATACAATGCATGCGCGGGGCTACTGCTCAGTCTAGAAGTTTTAACTTTTGTTGGCCCCCCGAAATACTTGCCACCGCCTTCCACAGGGATTGGGGCTTGAGCTCCTCAGCCTATATCTCTTCCCCTATTTCGGTCTTTTTGAAACGCCTGAAGTCCATTTTGCTATTTGTTAGACACTCACTGACTTCAGTCGGGAACGCTTCTGATCGTTGAGTGACTCTTTTATAAATGTTCGATTACAGTTGCAATTATAGTCTTACGCAATAAAAATGGATAGAAACATATCGACCGATGCTATTAACTTGGCTTTTTATCTATTAGTGTTTTTAAATTAACATCTACAAGTTTTCTACATTAAAAATTGAAAAATTTTATTCGAAAGAACACTAGTAAATTGTCTTGCATTTAAGAAAAACGGGCATTAACTAAAGCATCATCTTTGCTGTTCACGGTGTAAACAGGGCCAGAATGTGAGGGAATGCTCTTTCTAAAATGTCTACACGCATAGGCTTAAGGGCAGCGCACACGGCTGCATAACCTGCTTTCTAGCAACTCTGCTAGCGGTGAAAGACTTCAGCGGGAGGCTCACTTCCGCTTCTGCCATCAGAAATCGATGACGCTGACGTAAAACCCTCCCTCCGCTCTGATCGCGTGGGCGTGAAGAATGTCAAATCGCACCGGGTGAGGTAAACTAAAGCTCCCATAGCTGAACATTTCCTATTCTTCGGTTTTTGACCGGGAAGTTAGTAAATCCCAAAGTCCTGGACATGGGACCAGTATGTCACTGGACTCTGCAGCTTACGCCGGTACCAAATTCTACGACTTGGTGCCAGAGACAAAAATGTTCGCAGCAAATGGTCTAGGGTCTTAACATGGAATCAGTGCAGAAAGCTCAAACCTGCAATCGTTAGATCACACAGACCAACAAGCTATCGATAGACCACCGAGTATTTGTAGTCTTATCGCACCGGATGAGGTAAGAACAAGTCTTAAGAGCAAGTCTTATCGCATCCGGTGGGATAAGGTCTGGTATTCCAATAAACGATGCAGTTCTGTGATTCTCGATCGAAAATCGAGGGAAGAGGAGGGAGAAGGACTGAAGACAAGGAACGGAGAGAGGAGAAGGGAAGGGAAGAGATGCTATGGTAGGAGAACGGGATTGGAAATGACGAGCAGGGAAGGGTGAAAGCGGCATCAAGCGACCAGCGATAGAACGCCTACTTAATCCCTTCCAATTTCCATATAAATGACCGTGCAGGATTTCTGGAGCGAGGCTCTGATTTGAAACGAACGCGGCGGAAATCGTCTGCTCTAATCGGCGCCATTAGAACGGAACGATCGCTTGAATGAAGTGAAAGCGTGAATCTCGTTGCCATGTTCCGGGTTCAAATCCTTTTGAGATATGTGCGTATCGCGTTCACTTGGTAACAGTTGTAGCGCACGTTTCTAATTACGTCATGTCTTTGGATATGCCCTTCACAAAGGTCACAATAAAATACAATACAATACAATACAATAGAATATAATGCTCTAGAATACATTACAATGCAATGCGAGTTGCTGTGATACGACATCGTATGCTATGCAATACAAACCAAAGCAATACGATACAGTGCATTGCCTGGCAGTTTAATACACTACCGCGCGTGACAATAAAACACAATAAGGAATGTCTCGTCACATTGAATGACTTTAAATTAGAGCGAGTTGGAGAACATAATATTATGGAATCGTGTAACGCATCCGATTCTGTTGAGCTAACCAAGTTTGAATGTACAGTCCAAAACGCTTAAGACGAAAAAGGATAGGACGAGATATCGCTCAGTGCGAAATGAAAGCCTGGTTCTTCCCGATGTCTAGCATTTTAACGTTAATTCTTCACTTAAGACGAAGCTTACAAGAAGAAAATATCGGATATTACGAAATGATATTCTTTCACGTGAATGTAACTAAATGTAGAGTCCCTCTCCTAAGACGAAATGTTGACCGACACGAAACATCTGCGCAAGTTGTAGTAGATTCGGAGTCGCACTTCGTATACAGGTAATCGGGTATTGATGTTTATCACCGGTGATCTTCGATAGATTATCACCAGTCGATTAATGAAATAGAGCACATGTTCATAATTTCAATAAAAAAAGATGGAAACACCTGTTCATCTTCCATCATAGTCTACAAATGGCATTTTACTCTATAGCGATTTTTTACAGGAAGCTCGTAAAAAACTAAAAATATCAGAAATTGCTTCTGAAATTTTTGCTTTTTGACGATACTGAAGAAGAGATCGTTAACAGATTACCAAAAGAAGATGAATACGCCTCTTCATTGCAGCTAAACCGAGCAATGCCGGATCAAGGCATAAGCTAGAAAGCTACAGCTTAGCGTCTCACAATCCGTAGGGGCCTAAAAAATCAGAAATTTTTGGGGTCTTTTAAAAATTTTTTTACTGCATATATATATTTTTTATTTATGTAGCACCTTTTTAAACGGCTTGTTGCAAATTCCATCTCTCCCCTGAGCAAATGCATTAATTTGAAATTAATGTGAATTGCTCACTGTAAATGCGTTGCGATTAATTAAAATTTAATAACTAAAAGACATATGTGTTTTCAGGTTATGTGAGACTTTCTGGTGTAATTTTTTAGCAAGGGCATCCAAGCTTAGGACCTTGCCAAGTCTAAATCTGGCACTGAAACTGAGTCTCACCTTACCTGTGTACCGATTAGGCCTATGTTTGACTTAACGCCTGTGATGAAAACTGGTTCCTGTGACTTAGTTGTTTGTGCGCTATACAAACTTCAAGATTATGATTGCGATAACTTTGCGTATGAAACCGAATTTCAACTAGGGCAAAGTTTCTTTGATCCTATGCACTCGCTATAAAAGTTTTGGACTGTCAGTAAGGACGTTGTAGACACGCCACTTAGTAAAGCAGTCTATACCCAGCAACAATGCACACGTAATAAGTAAATGTAATCATACGCACATTATATAAATTTATATACACACATAGGGCCTACACTATTAAAATTATACATAAATATAAAGCAAATGCAAATATAATATCGTATGTGATGACCATGTTGTGTGAGCTAACAAAATTTAAGTGCTTGTGTAGACTTTCGCTGCCTAAGTATAATTGTCATCAACTAGATTCTTGTCCGTCCCAAGACGGTTTAGAAAGAATTTAGATTTACGTTGAATTAGTGTGAAACCGCGAATCCAGTTAGACACGCCGCCTAAGTAAATTGGCCCATTTAAAGCCGTTAAGGTCGTTCGTTTCAGCCTGTTCGCCACCAAAGTAAATTATTTTAAGCCCCTTCAAGCCGTCAGTTTAACAGAGCAGCCGAATACGGTATATTTACGTTGAAATAAGTGTGTAACAAACGTCCGTTGGAATGTCGTCATTTGTAAACAGTGACGGTCATGAATAGTCATAACTCATTAGTTGGAAGCGGCCAATGAGAGGAACGTAACTGAAAAGTTGACTTCGCCTCATTTCTTTTCGTTAATATTATTAATTTTATTCCGATGTCCTGCAGGAAGATTTTAATTTAAAATTGCTATCTATTTTGAATCGTGCGCACTGATTATTATGCAAACACCTGGCCATCATGTCAATAATCATCTTAGAAGTTCAGCCACATTTAGTTTCCTGTAGGCTATATTCTCAATGAACGCCTTTATACGAAACCGATGGGAATTCAAAACACAAGATATCCCTATGTGTTCTTGACCCAGGTTCGATTCCCGCGAAGGGTTCATGGTTTGCAGTTATTAAGTTGCACCTTGACCTTGTCCGCCAGCTCCTGGATGACCTTCCAGTCGTGCTGGATGTCGGAGGATTCCGTCCTCGAGGCACAGATGCAGAAGCGCAGGAAGAAGTCTCCTTTGGATTCCGAAGGAACGAGATGGATACGACCGTCTAAACTGATCAACTCCAACAGAGACTTCGACAAGTCATTGTCGCCCTACGGAAATAGACAGAGATACAGACAGACAGACAGACAGACAGACAGACAGACAGACAGACAGACAGACAGACAGACAGACAGACAGACAGATTGTCGGAGAGACAGATGTATCGTTCGTTCTTTCGTTCGGTTATTCATTCATTCATTCATGTAGTGAATCAGTCAGTCAGTGACTCACTCACTCACTCACTCACTCACTCGCTCGCTCGCTCACTCACTCACTCACTCATTCCCTCACTCACTCACTCACTCACTCACTCACTCACTCACTCACTCACTCACTCACTCACTCACTCACTCACTCACTCACTCACTCACTCACTCACTCACTCACTCATTCACTCACTCACTCACTCACTCACTCACTCACTCACTCACTCACTCACTCACTCACTCACTCACTCACTCACTCACTCACTCACTCACTCACTCACTCACTCACTCACTCACTCGCTCACTCACTCACTCACTCACTCCCTCATTCGCTCACTCACTGTGTGCTACTGTTATGTAATAACGATAAATTGTAGTGATATGCAGAATACAAATGTACAAATCTCTGTTCGATCTCTTGCATCATTTTGGTCTCGACTTAAGACTGACGACTTTCAATTGGCTTACCCACCGTAGGCGCCTCCCTGCAGGGCTGTAGTCGAGGGTATACGCGGGTATACAGCGTGTACTCACCTCTAGAGACCGTATACTCACCTCAAAAATATTTTTATTTATTTATATTGAAATACTGTAGCGTATACTCACAAAATACTGTAGCGTATACTCACCTCTAATTTGTTTCGGAATACTAACCGGTAGCGTGTACTCACCTCTAATTTTACCACTACAGCTCTGCCTCCCTGTTTCAACGGGCCAATTTTCTGTATATTGACCTGACTGGGGCTTGATCTCGGTGCAGAAGCGCCGACCCTGGAGAGAGAGGGGGGGTTTGAGAAAAGTCCCCTCCACCTTTAACAGTATACAGTTGTCCCCCCGATTTTCAAAGAAACTGTTTGATTGCTATTTTTAAAACAATTGCCAAGTGGTTCTTTTGTGAAAACGTACAACTCCGCAGTATAGGCTTAGTGAGTCTATATAGCACACTAGGTGACTTTCTTTAGTAGGTTAAAGTGTTACTAACTAATAATAATCAATAAACTTTAGATTTGAATTAGAAGTTGCTAATTAGGAATAGACAGTTTGCATAATATGGAGTATAAATCTGGTGTTAGCAAAGTCTTACCTTCAGTCGAAAGCAGATGAGACCCATAAGGACATCGTTTGTAACATGGAATCTGTCATCACTACGAACCAACGCCTCAAACTCTTTCGCCAATGACACTTGCTGTTTATCATCAAAGAAAGAAAATTAAGTATATCAATACCCACATATTCATTGTATTGAAGTTTCACAATTTCAAAATTCAAAAACTAAATACATTTTTTGGCCCTATAATGAGTCTGCACTTAAGGGCGGCGCCCGTCTGAAAAGGTTAATCTTAGTAAGACGTAATCTTAGTAAGACGTAATCTTAGTAAGACGTAATCTTAGTAAGACGTAATCTTAGTAAGACGTAATCTTAGTAAGACGTAATCTTAGTAAGACGTAATCTTAGTAAGACGTAATCTTAGTAAGACGTAATCTTAGTAAGACGTAATCTTAGTAAGACGTAATCTTAGTAAGACGTAATCTTAGTAAGACGTAATCTTAGTAAGACGTAATCTCAGTAAGAAGTAAACTTAGTAAGAGACAAATTTTAGTAAGCTTTCACCCTTTATCTTGGAGACAACCCTTCGTTAGGCGTAAATCGTAAATCGTGTTACTTTCGCCCTACACAACATTATTTTAAAGTAAATTACATTAATTTACACTTTTACAGTAAATAGATTGCATCGACTTATGCAACATTACTGATTACTTTTTATTACTTACTCATAACTAATGTTCATTCACATTACTTTACATAACATTAGGTTGTGTATCAGTTGAGAGTAATAGAATTTAGACTGTGGCATTTACAGACCTTGCGTATGTATTCCTGGAGTCCGTTGATTCCGTACAGACGCAGAACGAACCACAATTTGAGAGATCGGAATCTTCTGCCAAACGGAAGCTGCCAGTGCTTCAAAACAAAAACACAATCTAACAAAATTGACGTTATATTAATACGTGGTCTCTGTTGTATAATTAGTGTATTTTCCTTTTTATGGAGTTTGTTGCAAAGTTTGTCTGGGGCACAGCTATATCTCCACAGGTCTTTCACTCAAGACTGAAAACACTGCTCTTTCAAAATTCCTATCCCGATTCCTCCTCCTCTGTCTACCTCCCTCGCCGTTTAAACCCTAAACACCACCCATCTTAGCCGTCTTACTATCTTCCTGACTGACTCCTTCGGATCTTGATCTGTAACCGATTCGACCTCCCTCATGCCTATCGATTTTTATTTGTCTAAGCGACTGTGAATAAGCTGGTTCCCGTGACTTCGCTTTTTTGGGCGCTGTAGAAATCCTGAGATTACGATTACGATTACGAGTTGAGATTTTATGTCCTTGGCCAGGAACTGGGGAACCCTTGGTTAACTCCTGTCCACACATTTTGTACAATATGATACTAGAAACCAGAGAATCAATCTGTCAATCAATCAGTCAGTCAATCAATCAATTTGTTATTTATTTATTAATATTCAGATTAATGGATGCACACTGCGTCGGGTACCTCGATTTTCATAATATCTGCACCTAAATCGTTGATTTTAAATTTATTTTTAATTGTTTAAAAATTATTTTCGAACACATTCTGAAAACTCACTCTGTAGTCTGGAACCAAGCCTTGGTTGTTGTGTTTTAGATAGAGTGAATCGACACGAAATGTTTCCACTAGGTATCGACTCTCCTTTACCCTACAGCAGTGCATACTATACTAGTGATTCATTAATCATTATAACAACAAAACAAAAACCATATCACATCAAAAGTTTACGTTATAATAATCGTTTTCTTATCTAATCTTATGCCCCTCTACAGAGGATTATAATAAAGCTGTAGTCATCAATCATTGTCACTCCAAAACAGAATGACCATCGTGTAAAATTTAAAATTCAACCAACTTTTGGAGTCATGGGCGCCGGCGGCGGGCTGTTTGAAAGTTCAGGGCCTGTTTTAAGGAAAATTTCTCACTGCACATGTCGAGCGCCGGAGCGCATACAAATAATAAATAATTATGAATTACAATTTTTTCGTGCACAAACACCGGTTAATTCACCGCACACTTTATGTATCCTTGCACGTTGAAACAATCCCATGATGGGCCAGACCGTTTCAGATCAGAATTTCTGTAAAAATGAAGCGTGCTTTAGGGAATGTCTGTCGTATTTAAAACTGTAAACTCCAGCGATGTAGATGGCACCACTATACGTCAGTCGATGGTAGTTTCGAAAACAGGCCTCAATTCCTAAGTCACGATCATTCTTCAAGTAGATCTCTGAGTTCGCCCAGGAAAGGAGTTTGAATGCAATTCTTTTCTACGCTGAGTGTCAACGCAGACTGCAGTGCCTCTCAAATAATTGTGAGAAGCCGTTACACGAAGTCGCGACTTCGACCTAAGTCATGTCACTATTATTTTGTTTACTTTACCCCACCGTGGAAGCCAAGGTATATCTAACCTGACTATTTGAAAATTAATGATTACGTTAACTGAAGGCGCTGTATAAATTGACCTAACATTACGTTACATGCACAAGTGGTTTTTCAAGTGTTACATGTAGTCTATATTAAGAACTGATGGTCCAAACAGCGGTCCAAGCATCGACGTGGTATAATTTACTAATCAGTAGCATATAGTATTAATGAAGGTCCACGCAGGTTTTTGACTATTCAAAAAAAAGCGACAACGTACCACAGAGTCGAACAGTCGAAGTTAACCTGAAGCCACTTGTGAGGATTGAAGTTATAGGAATCCGCAAACTACAGAGCACGACAAAAGACAGGTCTATCAATCATCGTATATCGTAATCATCAATTATAATCATAATCAAAATCACAATCGTGGACCTACTTATCGTTTTAATAGTAGCCTAATAGTAATACTACTACTACTACCACTACTACTGCTGCTACTACTACTACTACTACTACTACTACTACTACTACTACTACTACTACTACTACTACTACTACTACTACTACTACTACTATTACTACTACTACTACTACTACTACTAATAATAATAATAATAATAATAATAATAATAATAATAATAATAATAATAATAATAATAATAATAATAATAATAATAATATTAATAATAATAATAAAAATTATAATAAAAATAATAATCGTAATCTTAATCATTATCAGAATTTGGCTGTAGTTGATAGTCATATTTATATCAGAATTACAACCATAATCATATTCATAATCGTATTCTCGATAATGTTCATTAATAATCATGATCGTATTCATAATCGTAAACAGAGCTGAAATCGTGATCGTAATCGTCATATTTATAGTAAACCTGATCGTATTCATACCTAATCAAAATCATAATCATTACCATAACCCGTAATCGTGACCTTAATCGCAATCTTGCTCGCACAGTCGAAATCATCATCGTAATATATTGCACAAATCTGCGCAGCCTTGCAGAGTTTAAACAGGTGCTACGACAATTTTCTTAAGTTCCGTGACCTACCTCCACTCCATTCATCAGGTATCTGAACTCTGGGCAAATGAAAGCGGATCCCGCATAAGCTGCGTCTATATGCATCCACAGCTTTTCCTTCTTACCTGAAAATTATTGCATAAATTTAAATATAAATAAGTATATGCTAATGAAAACAATGTCAACGTTGATACGTAGTTGTAGGGGGAAATGACAATTATTGAAATCACCCTAATTTAATAATGGGGTTATATGCATCTGTTAAAAAGGAAGGTTTGAAAAATGCCTATACCAGTGCAGCAAGGTTCTTCGACAATCGCGTCATGGATCTCGACAGGATCCATCACTACGATAGCGGCCTTAAAGGAGTCTTCATTCTAGATCATATTCAAGTCGAATCCAGTTGAATAATTCAACTGGATTCGATTGGATGTAGTTGTGCTTTGTTGAGTTTGGTTGGATTGAATGGAACGGACTAGACTAGATAAGATTAGACTAGATACGTAAACTTTGGAATGTCATACTCACATATTGGTCCGATTTCCAGCAGATTATCAAAAGCACAAGACGGAGTTGTTCCGAGAGTGGCAACGCACTGCAACGTAACACAATGCTCGTATTATGTTAGGCGATGAAAAACGAAGTAATACAATGCAATACGATCGGTTGTAATTTGGTAATGCGGTCTTTACAAATAAAAGCACAGAAGTGCACATTGAAGCCGGTAAAGAGGAAACACTAAGAACCGTAAACAGCCTGGAAGAGTTTAGAGTTATCAGTTTAGCGTGAAAGACAGTCTCTCGACAGGAGAGCTACGGAAACTAGGAGGTACTGAGTTCAAATAGACGGACCAGCAACTGTGAATGAACGCCGGTCAAAGGACAGGACATATACCAGGAACAGTATAGTTTGGAGCAGACGTTGATCCAAGAGAGGTTCGGCCGTAACGGGATACAGGGCGTAACTACTGATGATAAGGTAGGATGATTTGCGTGTGCATAAATAGTGCGAGTTTGATGTAGAGAACGAAGAACAGTTGCGCTGTAGCTTCGGTGAGAGAGTAAAAGACAAAGTCTTACAAGCCGCAAGCATCATTTCTGTTTAGTGGAAGTAGTGTTAATCAGGTAGTGGTAAACAAGTGCTTGTTTAAAACGTGAACATCTCTGAAACCCTCCACATTTCAACACAAGTTCTGGTACAGTATTCCTCTCTTTAATTGGATAATCGCTCTAATTGTATAGACACGCAGACGAATTGTCTGCCGTAAAGTCGCATATTGGATATACGTACGAAGAAAGGAATGAGACCGTTGGCTCTGTCCTCTTCAATCGCCTTCTGAAGAGCTGGTCCTCTCAGACAATTTCTCTCATCTGATTCTACCTTGTGGCATCTCACGGCTCCCAACAGAGCCGCTCTCTCAACGGACGAATGTGCCTAATTGGGAACACATACCAACTTCACAATTACACAAAGTAAAATATGGATGGATGGGTAGATGGATAGGAGGATGAATTGTTGGGTGGATGGGTGAAAGATGGATAGTTCAATGGATGGATGATCGATGGGTAGGTGGAGGAATTTCTGGATTTGTTGGTGGATGTATGCGGATTATTGGACGGTGGATTGGTTCAGTGCATAGGACTTACGAAGGGATGGATGGATGGATGGAAGGAATTATAGCTGCTTCAATGGGAGCATGAATGTATGGCTGGATGGCTGGTTGGATAAATGGATGGATGGATAGAAGGGTGGCGGATAGAGGGATGGATGACGGATAGATGGATAGATAGATGGATGCAGAAATAATAATATTGATAGATTATTAATATTCAACCCTCATTGCTTCCATCCATCTATGTATACCCTCTCTTTTATCGATTCGCCTTAGTTCCTGTCTGGCTGTGTCAGTGTTTCTCTCCATCTGTTGGTACATCCATCCGTCCGTCTGTTCTTATCTGTTCACCCTACTTCCATTTTCCCTCCCACCGTCCGTATGTATGTCTGTCTGTTTGTCAAGAGTCGCACCTGATCGGAGCAGTAGATGACCATTTTGGAGAGGATGGAGAGGTCTTCTTGCACAGGCGAAATACCATTTCTTGTCACCGGCTCTTGAAGATGAAACTCCTTGGAATTGACGTCGTCCGAACTACCATCTGCAGCTGAGCTACTCAGGTGAGGAATTAGGCTACTCCTAGCGGCCAAAAGAGTCATCAGCGTCGCCTCACTGGCCGTGCCCTGTGAAAATATGAGAAACACCTGGGATTACGCTTGGATGTCTCTTACTGTTGCTCATAGTGTTTTAGCGGCTCATTGTTTAGAGCAAGTTCCAATAAACACAGGAATTTTATTTCAACGGATTCGGCTCAAACCCAGTGCTCGAAATGGAAAATTTTACGAAACGGAACGCTAGTCAAAGATATGGGAGCATTCACGTTAATTTCATAGTATTTTCCACAATAATTCATTTGACGAACCGGAACGGAACGCTAATTCATTTGACGAACCGGAACGGCGTTCCGGTGCGTTCCGGTCCATTTCGAGCACTGCTCAAACCAAAATTTTGGTTTACAGTTACATAAGCAGCCTCTTTTGGAGACGCTTGACATGCGCTATATAAACATTTAGTTGCACTGTACGGGCATAAGTAATATCATCTGTAACGTAAGACCTATTTAGATTATGCACATTCAATGTCATAGGCCTGCGTGGCAGTTCAAGAATGTTGGATTGAATTTAAAGCGGGCCCTTCATCGTAAGGATGTTCGCTTATTCTATCTCATGATTAAGTGATACCTGTTAATTAACAACATTTTACGGATGTCAGGGCCGTTGATGTCTGCATTTTCTTGTCCCACATTAATTAGAAGCCGAAGTTGTAACCGTGTCTCTCAACTGAAGTAGATATTTTCTGCCTAACGGCGGGCGCTGTGTCATGATACAGGTGATTAGCGTAATTCAATGGCATCAGACTTGAATCTCACGAATACTGCAGTGGCCGAATTAGAAATGCATTTAGTGTCTGTAGATAGCGATTCTGGGGTGTCAGAGTAGACGTCGGCTTTATAGCCATTGCTTTTCTGTAGTTATTATGCCTCACCTGGATGACTCCTCCGCCTTTTCCTCCTGAGAGGAACTCCGCTGGTAGACCGATGGCTT
This sequence comes from Allolobophora icterica, assembly GCA_963556255.1. Taxonomy (NCBI): domain Eukaryota; kingdom Metazoa; phylum Annelida; class Clitellata; order Crassiclitellata; family Lumbricidae; genus Allolobophora; species Allolobophora icterica. Next base: position 80,103,740 of record OY744603.1, on the reverse strand, counting down.
TTCCCAACCAGTCCAAAACAACCATCTCCAGTTCAGTACACGCTGGGCTCGTGACCTAGCAACACAAGGGGCGCTTGTCAACAGATACTATGGTTAGCTTATCTCTGCTTGTCTCTGTTAGTATATCTGTCTGTCTGTCTGTATGTCACTACGTTTGTCGAAACCTGCCTTCCTGCCTATCTAGCTGTGTGTCTGAATCTGTCAATCTGTCTGTCTGTTTGTATGTGTTTGTCTAGAAGGTCTCGAAACTATTTATACTAATGCCTAATGAGCTGTAGTGAGTGTAGTCCTATAGTAAGCCTTAGGCTTTCTAAGCGTTAAATTTTTATGTCTTGGTAGACCCGTCTAGACATGCGCACTTAATGCATCGGCGAATTATCCGGATTTGCGGTCAGCATAAATCTGTATTGACGTGCGTCGCTAATGAAGAGTTCGAGAAAGAGAGAATAGAGAGAATGAGAGAGAAAAGAGAGAGAGAGAGAGAGAGAGAGAGAGAGAGAGAGAGAGAGAGAGAGAGAGAGAGAGAGAGAGAGAGAGAGAGAAAGAGAGAAAAGAGAGAATGAGAGTGAGAGAGAGAAAGAGAGAAAAGAGAGAATGAGAGTTAGAGAGAGAAAGAGAGAAAGAGAGAGAGAGAAAAGAGAGAATGAGAGTGAGAGAGAGAAAGAGAGAAAGAGAGAGAGAAAGAGAGAGAGAAAGAGAGAGAGAAGAGAGCGAGAGAGAGAGCGCGAAAGAGAGAGAGACAGAGAGACAGAGAAGAGAGAACGAGATTGAGAGAAAGAGAGAGGGTAGAGGGAGAGAAAAAAGAGAGCTTCTCAGAGAGGGGAGAGAGGAGGAATAGACACAGAGAAAGAGTGTTTCTTCGATTAATTGTCTATTTATCGGTCTGTACATTTGTCTGTCCTTCTGTCTGCCCCTCTGTCTATCCGTCTGCCTATCTGCCCTCTGGCAATCTATTTCTGTGTCTGCGTGACTTACGTCCACTTGTCTGTCTGCAGGGGCGCCTACTCCATAGAAACCTTGGAGCAAATGGTCCATCCAAAAAATAGAGGGGGGGGAGGGATCTGTCAGTGTATGTGCCATCATTATTGGGGGAAGGAAGGGTAAGGGAAAGAGGAGAAAGGGAAGGGGAATTTGCTCCAACGACTTCGGGCGGGGAGTGGTAGACGCCCCTGTCTGTCTGTCTGTCTGTCTGTCTGTCTGTCTGTCTATCTGTCTGTCTGTCTGTCTGTCTCCAGGCGAGTCTTTCTGCACCATCATAAGCCACCGCCACTGGACGAAACATTAACTAAATAAGTAAGTAGATGGTACCTACCCATGAAAACCCGAGGCAGCCAATGGCGTCCGACAGCATGTCGGCGCAAATGCCGGCATACGAGTTTCCGGCCGGATAGTACGCATGGAATTGTGGGCTTTGCCAGTGAGTGACCTAGAAAGAACCACGAACAACAAAGATGACCTAATTCTAAATTTGAACTCCTTTGTACGTTGGCCAATATTTGAACTCTGTTTCTTCGTAACTAAAGGCAATGCATGCTATTAGCCAATAAAGTTTGTTCAAAATCTTATGAATGCCTTTATTTTTCTTTGGCGTGTTCAGTTAATCTGTTGCAAATGACGTAACTAACAGGGCGCTATTTAAGGGACATTATGTGGCGCCATGATAATGAAAGCTGTGGTTCCTGTTAACGATAGTAATGAAGACGACGATGGTATCAACGCGGCGACGACGACGTGGATCATGATGATGACGACGATTATGGTAATTACAACAACGACAGCGACGATGATGATATGACGACGCTGATGATGGTGGCAGTGGTAATAATGATGCCGATGATGATGCGACGACGACAGTGTTGGTTATGATAACGATGTCTATACCCCTGGCATGATAACTCTCTCGATGTCTTTGAAGACGTCTTCCCATTTCTCGGGTTCTTTGGGGGCTTCATCTGGCACCAGAGGGCGCAGGTAACCCGGCTTCACCTGTGCCATCGGTGGCCGCTCTCGGATGTTCTCCATGTAGTCCGCAATATAGTCCACCATCTCCTTCCCTCGCCGTCGAAACTCGGACGCATCCATAGCTGCCGATACAACAGACATTGAAATTTTAAATATCTATAGTTTGACTAATTACGCGTACAAAGTGATTAAACTGAATCTTAGACCCGATTCAAGTGTACGCGATGAATTTGTGCAACGTCTTTACACGGAGCCCTCTCAACAGGATCGAGTTGTCAATCGTTGAAGTTGTGATCAGGCGTCCTACCGTGCAGCATATTTTTTATCCATAAGATATGTCTCTGTTTTAGCTATTTCGGAATTAAAGTTACGTCAAGGTTTTGTTTTGCGTAGAAATCGTGAAATCTGTCTCAGCTTTCTCATTACTTAGCCACGTGAACGCGTTTACCATCAGCAAACAACCGTCTACTGCTTGTCAGGGATATATTCTTAATTATGCAACAGCGCGTATAACCTCTTCGCCGCGTTTAAATGGCGTAATCCTGCCGAACATACTGGAGTGTTATTTGATTATATCGGTACTCCTGTGGAGCATTTATTTCACATTCTATCGCATGATGCAAATTTAAATGCCCACTTTAAAAATCTATTCAAAATTAATATTGCAGAATTAAGTTTATTTCACTTAATAACGTCAGCATGGATTTTGTATGGAATAAATTATGCAATACATGTATTACGTGTGACAGGCAGAATTTTCTGTCTCTAGCCGTTCAAACTGTTTAAAGCCTTCCCCAAAACAAAGTTTTAATGGACTGAAATATTATTTCTCCGGTGACAGTTTCCGATCAAAGTCTCCCAACTGAAATGGAATCTCTTGGCATCTACAATACAAAAGTCCAACCCATTGAAAATTCTCCCTCCATTTCGGTTGCCATTTAAAACGAGATAGTAGCCTACTACAATCATACATACGTCCATGCGTCATTTCTTGGTGGCAAACCATGGAGCTACAAAGCGTTTCTTACTTGTATACTGTGTTTACTGTTGCCTAATGGTCGATACAAAATTCGGTTAAGACGAAATTTTTACTCTGGTTCCATGTATTTCGTCTTAGGCGATTTGCACTGTAGTTTAAGTCAATGATCTTTCAAAATGTAACTCTCTAGGGTGCGAGTCTAGTTTATCATACGAGTTGATATATATATATATCACAGCAGCATTCAAGTTTAGTTCAGATCTTACTACAAGTTTTAATACAATGATAATTAACGTATACGCCTTACCCGAGAATATCTATGCAAACACGAGACAGTTGCACGCTAACCTTGAAATAGGTTGTGTCGCTGAACACCATACGTCGTAACCGTCTGAAGCTCTGCCTACTTGACCTTTGCATCTTGACCTCTAACCCATTCTCACAGCACCTGTCTGTCGATTATTTTTTGAGCGAGCGCCTGTGACTGTTAAGCTGGTTACCGAACGGATAGGCCTAGCTGTATGCATGGCTAGAATCTTGAGAGCTACAGAATCTTGAGATTACAGTTGCGATACTATACAGTTATGTGCGTTTTTGTACATGTGTATTTATTGCATGTATGCATGTATATACATATATATATTTACATACGCACATACATGCATAAAAATGTATTGTATATATACATGTATTTTGTATACATGCATATATATGTATATGTATATGTATATGTATATGTATATGTATATATATATATATATATATATATATATATATATATATATATATATATATATATATCTTCCCAGAGCTATATTCTTTGCATGTATATTTTGTATGTCTGTGAGTTAGTATAGTAAATATATTTTTTGTATATTGTATAGGCTTCCGCTGCCGCCAGTTGCACACGGAGTTGGTGAATTTCGTCATCGGGAATTGAACCCTGGTAGATAATTGTACCGTTGTCGTCAGTACTTAGAGGCGTTAGAAAAGGCAGCGAAACGACTACCCATTGTTGCTAACCTTTATAGTCATTAAGAGCGTCCAACTAGCTCTGAAAATCAATCGCCAGGGGCGCACATAGTTTACAAAAATAGTCACCAGGGGCGCTAGTTTGCATCCAAACAACAGCGCTGTATAAGCTAGGCCTACTGA
>OY744603.1:80082144-80094644 GCA_963556255.1 Allolobophora icterica | reverse complement strand
CGTGTGATGCAATCTGACCTATTAAATAAGTGCTTAGATAAGTAACTCAGTAAGTGCCTGAATAATCAGACGTATATAGATAAGAAGAAGTAGACGGAGGAGGAGGAAGAAGAAGAAAAGGGGAGGAGAGGAAGACGAAGCACGGTCCCTTAAGCTAACCCTTAGACAGCCTTAGACACGAAGTGGCAACGACTTCACTTTTCTTTGCCTCGGCATATTAGGGCGGATGGCCAGTCCCTCCCTCGCCGTCTGAACTTCTCACCCACAGTGTACGATCAGCGTACTCATTATAGCTGAGTTGGCTAGGGGCGCAGGTGAGGGTTTCTTCAGACACTGCAGGGTCACATATGTTTAATTCTGCAATGCTTACTTTCTAGCAGTTCGACCTCCTGCTGAGCCGTGTCGATCGGATTTTCGGCAAAGATCGTATACTTCCGGAAGCTGTCGGGTGAGACGCGTCGCATGAACAGGCGTGTCTCAATCGTGTCATCCGTCCGCACCTTTCAAGTTATACGGCAGAACAGTATTGCGCAATATACCACGATTCTTATCAGCAATTTATATAGCGCCGGTGTAAATAGTATTTGTAATTGTGATTTGAATTTATATAGCTCTGCTCAAAGAGCAAAGCAAATCTGCGCTTTCGCGCTGGCCTATTTCATGTTAAATGTCATTTAATACTAGACTATTACATCAATTTTAGCAAACAATGCACTGTCAATTAGTAACTTCTATCGCATAGGTGTCCAATGCACAAGGCATCTATCGCTGGCGCCACAAACCAAATCAGGTCAATATCCAGATGATCAGTCCGCTATGGTTGCTAAGAAACAGAGAGACAGCCTATTGTGGGTATAGCTGAAAAAGTTAGAACTTAGCCTAATGTCGGCCATTGTTATTGAATGTCATTTCAGGCAACCATTACTTAATCGTAAACTCTCGGGCGCATAAACAGCATAATAAATGGTCATATAAATAAAACCCATAATATAATTTTATATATATGTAATGTATATATTATATATATGTATACATACAGGGATCATCAGTTGTTGACTATACGAACTGTTACTGAGGAACCTATGTATACATATATGCATAATATTGTATGTATATACCAAATCCGAACAAACCACTCACGATCAGTCTATTTATATATATATATATATATATATATATATATTATATATATATATGTCATTTTTATTGATACCAGAAAAGTTAACATATCGAATTTTACATGTATAGAGGCTCTTTACGTAAGAATTTCTTTACGTATACGAATTTAACGACTAACTGGGATTGAACAGCGCAGACCCGTCAAGGACCAACGTCCTGCTTAGTTATATTAACACAGGTTAAATTTTGATGGCGATCGGTGTTTACAATATGACACTATTCTGATGGAAAACAAGTATTACCGTGCAGTGTATATACCACTTATCACGCCCCATAAGAAGACAATACATGACCATAGCGCACCTTGGATGACTATGACGCCCAAATGATCATACTAGGGAAAGCAGAGAGCGTGTGGCTATATATACAGCTAGAGATGATTTACCATGACTAGGGTCCAGTATTCGTCCCGGACTCGGCCTTCGCTGACCGTCGTTCCGTTGGGGTCGATCTGCCAGTAGAGGGCGCCAAGCGACGGTCGGGATCGAACCTCGCACATCAGGTAGACGTTCTTCTCTCCCACTGAGGCCCACGACGACACACAACGAATGCGTGGACCATCTGCAAAGACATCGACCATGAACGTACCCTACCATCATACCAATGGGGGCCCATATGGGAACCTTAATGGAATCCTGTAAGGCAATATTGGAATAATATGGGATTCATGTAACACATATATGGGCCCTTCATTGTTTATGGGCATGCTTATCCACATACATATATACAAACATACATGTACATTTAGACGTGTGTATATATATATATATATATATATATATATATATATATATATATATATATATATATATATATATGGCATACATACATATATACTGATAGTTGCATATGCAACTATTAGTGCTTTATATCTATGTGTATGTGTGCTTATATAAATGTGCATGTATATATATATATACTGACAGTTACATCCCAAATACATATTAATAGGTAGACGTCTATACATAAACATGTATATATGATGTGGGTCGTTGGATTAGGTCGATGTATGGTCGGTTGCCGTTGTTGCTGCTGGTCCTGGATTTGCATTGTAAACTCGTTGATGGCCATTTATCTGCCTCAGCCCCAATCGAATCCGATCGCTCCCAGAGGCCCAGTCGTCGCCCTCCGATCACTTACCCCACCCTCGTCCCTTCTGCCCCTTACACGCGGCCTGTTTACTGGCCATTCCGGGAATTATGGAAATTGTCTTAACAAATACGACGCCCGCGGGAGTCGCCAGATGGAGTGGGGTGGCTGGGTGAAGGAAATTCTGGCACCCTGCCCCACTTTTATACCAACCCAACCATCCATCGTACCATGAACGAGGAGGACATTACCTGCACCAATTTGCTTACAGGAGTTTCGAGGGTCATATAATATATATTTAATAGCACATACACCACACATATGTGGTCAGGGGCGGATCCAGAAAGTCTATCAAGGGGGGCCAAAAAATTATACATACAAAGCAAGAGAGGAATCAGTTCACCAACTCACCACCAAAACATTTTTTTCGAATCTATCTCCCAAAAAAGTTGATGACCTTTTTTTTAGTCATTAACCTTTTTATGTCTTTAGTATACATCGGAACCCACGTCCTGTGTACATTTGACTCATCCACGCCTACGGGGGGTGGGGGCCACGCCTGTGCACATCATCAAACGCCCAGAAAACGCCTATGTAAATAAAGATAAATTTCAAATGGGGGGGCATGGCCGGATAAGCCCCCCTGGACCCGCCCTTGCATGTGGTCCATATATACATAGACCGTACATCTGTACACATATGGCCCGCATATATATATATATATATATATATATATATATATATATATATATATATATATATATATATATATATATATATATATAATTATATATCACCTTTTGTAGCGCCGGTGTCTAATGCACGAGGCATCGATCGAAGGCGCACCAATTCAAACCATGATTAGGTGAAAATCAAGAAGATGTCTGCTAAGATGTCTATGGTGAACAAGAAGGTGATGATGATGACGATGATGGTGAAAAAAGAGAAGAGGACGGAAAAAATAAGAGGAAGAGGAAGAAGAGAAAGTGGAAGAAGAAGAAGAAGAAGAAGATGATGAAGAAGAAGAAGAAGAAGAAGAGGAAGAGGAAGAGGAAGAGGAAGAGGAAGAGGAAGAGGAGGAGGAGGAGGAGGAGGAGGAGGAGGAGGAGGAGGAAGAGGACGAGGAAGAGGACGAGGAGGACGAGGAGGACGAGGACGAGGACGAGGACGAGGAGGAGGAGGAGGAGGAGAAGGAGAAGGAGAAGGAGAGGAAGAGGAAGAAGAAGAAGAAGAAGAAGAAGAAGAAGAAGAAGAAGAAGAAGAAGAAGAAGAAGAAGAAGAAGAAGAAGAAGAAGAAGAAGAAGAAGAAGAAGAAGAAGAAGAAGAAGAAGAAGAAGAAGAAGAAGAAGAAGAAGAAGAAGAAGAAGAAGAAGAAGAAGAAGAAGAAGAAGAAGAAGAAGAAGAAGAAGAAGAAGAAGAAATAGAAGACTAGGAAATGACTATGGCGATAAAGACGACCATAAGAAGGATAGTCGCGAAGTAAAATCTGACTCCTATCTTCACTTTGACCACCACCATTACGACCACCGTCGTCATCATTATCATCATCGTCATCATCATCGTCATCAGAATTAGCGACTATTTCTGGATGTATAAGTGCTATGTAGGGCTGTTTTGTTCAGCGCCTTTTGTGAACGACCAAAGAGGCGCCATATAAAGGTTCAAAAATACGTAAGTCATTATCGTCGTCGTTGTTATCGTCATCTTCTTCATGCCTGGATCCTTTTCTAAGTGTCACCTGGATGGGAAAGTTGAGCGGCTTTGTGGTAATATGACGCCAGTCGTTAGACACCATTACGTTCTACTTCTCAACCTATTTGTGTGTCTGTCCGTCTGTCTCTGTGTCTGTCCGTCTGTCCCTCCTTATGTGTGTCCGTCTGTCCGTCCCTCTGTCCCTATGTCTGCCTGTCTGTCCCTTTGTCTATCCCTATGCCTATCCCTATGTCTGTCCCTCTGTCCCTATGCCTGTCTGTCTGTCCCTGTCTGTCCCTGTCTGTCCGCCTGTCCCTATGTTTGTCTGTCTGTCCCTATGCCTGCCCGTCTGTCCCTCCCTAGGTCTGTCCGTCCCTCTGTCCCTATGTCTGCCTGTCTGTCCCTTTGTCTATCCCTATGCCTATCCCTATGTCTGTCCGTCTATCCATATGTGTGTCCGTCTGTCCCTATGTCTGTCCGTCCGTCCGTCTATCCGTCTGTCCCTATGTCTGTCCGTCTGTCCCTAATCTCCTATGCCTGTCCGTCTGTCCTATGTCTGGCTGACTGTCGTGTTTCTTTGGGCGTTTGTGCGTCACGTTACACCCAGGGTCGACTCGAGTTCGCGTCAGTTTTCGAAGGCCAATGAGCGAAAGGATGGGTTTCATGTTCTGCGGAGACCTGAATAGACACGTGATACACGCGAACAACAGTGAAACAAAGACGAACAGAGAGCCAGAAACAGAAGGAAGCAGATGGAAAGGAGAGGAGTGGAGTGGAGTGCAGACAGTGATGGGTACTATTTGAATAGTAAACACTATTTAAATAGTATTTCAATAGTTTATGACCATTGACGCCACTATTTAAAATAGTCACGTAAAAAGTCGTGTTGAAATAGTATTGAAATAGTATGCACCTATTTACTATTTATTAAAAACTAAATATATATAGTCAACCGCCGGTCTGAAAAAAATTTAAAAATTAACTTGTGTAATTTCTTACTTATTATTAATAACTTTAAGCTCAATGGCTAAATCTTCGGCTATATGGAGCACGGTTAGTCGTAGCAGCAAAGCAGCTGATGCCGCATTTGATTTTGTTGGATACAGATTTAGCGTTCCTTATGTAACCAGTTGGAATTCGTATTATGACTCTGTGAGGAATGTACTTATTGTTAAATTTAAGCTGAATTTAGTGTGCACTGCACGCAGCACTGCCACTACCTGCTTTTCTGCAGCATGAAGTAGCATTTCTGCAAGAATATGTGGTACTTATGAGACCAGTTGCAGCTGCATTAGATGTCCTCCCAGGTGACAAGGAGTCGTGTATTCGGTTTGTGCAGCAGTGCCACTTACACTGACTAAACCTCTTCATGGTGAGGTGCACTGTTGACGAGAATCAATAAACGACTTGGATGCCTTTTTGACGACAGTGACTTCCTCATAGCAGCAGTCTGTCATCCAACGTTCAAACTCAGTTGGAATGAAAACCCGGATTGAAAGTCAGATGCTCCATGCTTCTGCAGAAAGCAATAGAGAATATGCATGATGAAAGCCACACTGCTGATAGTACTTCTGCTCATAGTGACAAAGCTGCGACATCCAACTCGACATGTAACAGTGATAACTGTTTCGATGATTTATCAACTATGCAGGAAGAGGATCCTCGTTTGAAGTATCTGAATTATATGCCACGTGAACTAGAAATGCTGGACAATCATCCACGAATCAAGTCGGTGTTTCTGCGCTACAGATACAATCATTTCATCCAGTGCTCCAGTAGAGAGACTGTTTAGTAATGCAGGACTAATTCTCACCAAGAAAAGGAATCGCTATCCGATGAAACTTTAGAGCAGTTGCTCTTACTCAAAGTTAACAAGAACTACTAACGGAACATTACTACATTAGAAAATTGATAAATAATTAAATAAAAATAAATTAGAAAATTAGGAAATCAAGCTTTCTCAATAATTATATGTAACTGACACTAAAATTTAGTTTTATATAGTCATGTGGTATTTGCAATAACCCACAGCTATTTACTATTTTATATATTATTTCAATAGTTTTCTACAGGTAGGCCTACTATTTACTGTTCTATTTAAATAGTCAACCTGACTATTTATCCCAACACTGAGTGCAGAGGAGTGAAGTAGAGTGGAGAGGAACTGAGTGCAGACGAGTGGAGTGAAGAGGAGTGGAATGGTGTGGAGAGGAGAGAAGAATGGAGCAGGAGAGAGCAGAAAAATGGTAGAAGACAGGAGGGGAAAGAGGAGAGGATATAGGAATGTAACAAAAAAAGCGGCTATCAATAGAGTGGGTGAGAGAGGATATGAGATGAGGGTAGAAGATAGGAGAGGAGAGAAAAGAGCAGAGAAAAGGAGCAGAGAAAATGATAATAGAGAAAAGAGGAAAGGAGACAGAAGAGGGCAGAACAACAGGGGAAAGAGAGGACAGGACAGGACAGAAGAGGAGAGGACAGTAAAGTAAACCAGAAGAGAACATGGGAGAGAAGACAGAAGACGTAGAGCAGAGAAAAAGAAAGCAGAGCAGATGACAGTAGAGGAGCAGACAGAAGGGCCGACCGATCAGACCAGAGGAAACAGTTAGAAGCCAGCCATGGTCTGTATACACCGGCCATAAATCAGTCGTTATGATCGGTCGTACACGTCGCCACAAACGCCGTCGACATACACCCAACAAAGACGTTGTATTAGCGGAGAGAAACTCACAGTTAACATAGACTTTGACCGCAGCTAGAAGCGACCCAACGTCGGACACGACGGAAAGACATCGATAAACCGTTCCGTCGTCATCGGCGGACAGTCTCAATCCGTCCGTCCATCTCTCGATCCGGTACTGCAGCAGGCGCAACCCCTTCTCACCGACCATCGTCGGAGACTGGACGCTCGAAAACTGATCCGTCACGTCCCGGTCACCGGCCCGGATGTAAACGTCCGGCGGGGGATAGCCGCCCATACTGACGCAGCGCAGACTGACCGGAACACCCTGGACAACGGTCAGCTCGCTGGACAGTAGGTCTTCCTCGACGTCCGGTGAAACGAGGGATATGTTGCGTGTGACGAAGTAGACGGAGAGCACTGGCGCTAGAAAAATCACCAGTGTAAAGTAATATGATACAAGGTCGTGAAATGAAACAATTATGTAGGTGTGCAAGTATGTATGCATGAAGCTGGGTAAACATATATCTGTTAATGTATGCATGCATTATAATAATAATAATAATAATAATAATAATAATAATAATAATAATAATAATAATAATAATAATAATAATAATAATAATAATAATAATAATAATAATAATAATAATAATAATAATAATAATAATAATAATAATAATAATGGGTACCTTCAACAACTTAAACCTGGACGAATAGGGCCCATTCCGGACAAATCTACTCTGTAAATAATGTTGAAGTCCCTGAGGGATCCTGTATACCTCGGGGCAAAAAAAAAATAATAATAATAATTATCAGAACATTTCAATAACAATTCAACGATTCAATGCCGTTGCATTCCAGGGCACCTTGTCTGGACTACCCGGGATCGAGGACCAGCGGGCCCATCCAAGCTGGATCTAACTATACAATCTTGAAGAAAACGTTGCAAATTCGAGATAATAATAATAATAATAATAATAATAATAATAATAATAATAATAATAAAAATTATATAATAATAATAATAATAATAATAATAATTATTATTATTATTATTATTATTATTATTATTATTATTATTATTAGTAGTAGTAGTAGTAGTAGTAGTAGTAGTAGTAGTAGTAGGCCTAGTAGTAGTAGTATTATTATTATTTTCTTTATTATTTCAAACCGACAGACGCAGTAAGATTACATTGAAACATCAAAGTACAATCAATATCTTAATTAAACACCTTTGATTTGGTTTGGCCTCCTGGAAATCGGACTTGAACCTCTTTTGGACCACTCTCTGGAAACCTCCTGATCTGGTACCCTGGAAATCGGACTTGGACCTCTTTTGGACTACTCTCTGGAAACCCCCTTTGATTTGGTTTGGCCTCCTGGAAATCGGACTTGGACCTCTTTTGGACCACTCTCTGGAAACCCCCTCATCTGGTACCCTGGAAATCGGACCTGGACCTCTTAAGACTACTCTCTGGAAACCCGCTCTGATTTGGTTTGGCATCCTGGAAATCGGCCTTGGACCTCTTTTGGACTACTCTCTGGAAACCCCCTCTGATCTGACGTAGCGCTCGTGAATAGGCTGGTGTCCTGCGCTTGGCCTTTGAGTGGCGCTTTAGAAGTTTGGAGATTACGATTACGATTACGATTAAACACACGGTTTGGTAGCTATGTAAGGCGCCGCCCTAGAGGGGGGTTACGGGAGTCGATCCGCGTACCTTATGCTCTCCTGGCCATGAGTGTTACCACTACTCTATCCCCCTCCCCAATGTATGTATGTATGTATGTATGTATGTATGTATGTATGTATGTATGCATGTATGTATGTATGTATGTATGTATGTATGTATGTATTATTTGTTTATGTATTTGTGTATGTTGTGTAGTTGTAATTGTAATCTGACATTTATGAAGCGCCACTTCAAGAAAAAACTCATCAGTGGTGCTCCCGACGTGAACTAGTGAAATTACTGTCAAATAGTACAGACTTCAGGCGCTTGCGAAACTGTGGTCGGATTAGCCAGTATGCACAATATTATGCTTTAGCATGGTCCTCCCGCGCTTACAGGGGCCCCCGACTGGAGTCGGAATAGAATTATTATTAATAATATATTATAATTGAAAAAACAAAAGCGAACCGCATATTGTTGAACAAGTAGAGAGATAAATATGGAAGTAACAAGAAGATAATAAAATTTCGAAAGCAGAGAGAGAGAGAGAGAGAGAGAGAGAGAGAGAGAGAGAGAGAGAGAGAGAGAGAGAGAGAGAGAGAGAGAGAGAGAGAGAGAGAGAGAGAGAGAGAGAGAGAGAGAGAGACACAGAGTGAGAGAGAGAAAAAGTTATAAGAGTAGAAAAATAATACTAATTATACTACATCAAGAGCAACAAAGTAATAAAGATATTACAAAAACTAAATAATCTGAAAATAGAAACCAAATCGAAGCCTAGGATACACAAAAGAGAAGCCGTCAGGACAAACACAGGATTTATTAAACCAGAGAATTATTTGTTCACAAGAAAGAGGCGTTAGTTTCAGTTTAAGCAAGAATTTGCACTGAGCAAATTTGAAATGTCTTGCAACCAACTGCTATGTACATGCGTTTCTTTTGGCTCAACTTCTTTCAGTCAATATATTATCTATGCTGACGTCACTTTTGTTTCTATTCCGACGCGATTTGTTTTCGAGCATAAACACAGCAGCGAGCTCATCTTGCAAGGCGGGGACAAGTTTCGTGCTGAAACTTATTAGGTTGTTGTAGACAAGTTGTTGACGTCGCTAAGGCAGAGAATTCACGCTTACAATGAAGTTCGCTATATATATTCCAAGTTGTAGCAGATTTTGACAGACTAGAGTCTGACAAGATTCTACTAAATTTCCTCACGCTGGCCATGGCATAGGCCTACACAAGAGATTTCCAGTCTGGCATAATATTCCCTAACGCATTTGGTTTATCTGGCTGATTTTGCAAAATCAAGAGGTTGTGCCACACCTGCTGCTTTAGCTATGCTACTGTACAACGAGAACCTTCTTGTAACATTTCTATCGCTCTGCGTATGTTCATATAATTGATGATCTCCGATGATCTCTAGCTTTCAGGTGAACGCTGTTTCAGTAAGATGGGGCTTATTAAAAATAAACTGCGAACTTCTATGACCCACAAAGGTCTAACTACATTGGAACTTCTTAGTATTGAGAGCTATGTGTCTATATGCTAAATTGATTTCATTTGATGACATTATTACACAGTTTGTAGCTGCTAAAGTCGCAAATGTGAAGAGAACAGATTCGAATTTTGATTATAATTTTACGGTAACTGTATGTTGTTAGTATACTATTTAACAAATATTTCAAACAACCTTAGCGGCAAAATGCAAAGCGTTAAAGTTGTGTTGTATGCATTAACAGTTACTGTTAATTTAAGCAGCAGGTCACACAGCATTGACTCTTCTTTACTGCAAATTGATTGTCATGTCTTTATTGCACCCCGTCATCCCATGCTCAATACGACAAGGGGTCCCCGTGTGTAAATTAGCATGGGCCCGGAGTGGTTAATCCGGCCAGGGAAGGGACAAACTGAGGAGCTCTAGCAGCAGCTATAGCCAGAAAGGCGGCTCCAGCTGGTGGGTCCAACATGGGCAAAGCATCTGGACTGAGTTGTAGCAGTATGCATACGAGGGACAGTCAGGAGTCGATGGGCAGCCGACCGGAAGGTATCGCGATCCGGGACCGATTAGACTGAAATGTAAAAATCCTTAAGGAATGATGGAGCAGAGCCAAGAAGACTGCGTATAAAGGTCGGGATATTAAACTGAACAATCTGCTGGATGGGGATTGGGGAGCCAGTGCAAAGAATCTCGTATAAAGCAAGCTATATGGCCAAGCCTGGGAATACTTCTAATAAGACGGGCAGCGGAATTAAGAACAGACTGAAGCTTCTAAATATGTATGTATATATGTTTGTATGTAGTATGCATGTATTAAATTTGGACTATAGATTCGATTGGAATAGTTCACTGGCGTAAACTTGACCAAAATATTGGGGGGATGGGGTCCGGACCAGAGGTGCAAAAAAAGTTTTTTCAAGATGAAGTTGTTTTTGTCGTTTTTTAGTTTTTTGTGTTTTATTGTTTTTGTTGTTATGGTTGTTTTTAAGATTTTCGGATTTCGGATTATAAAAATCATAAAAAAATGACATGAACAAGAGCTCCAACTCAGTTTAAATCAGTTGCAATTTCCGAAAATTAAAAATCATTAAATCAATGTTATTAAAATAACTTCAATACAAATAAGACATTTATTTTTTTAAAGCAACAAAAACAAATTTTGTGGTTTTCTTTTGTTTTTGTTTAAAAGTAAAAACCGAAAAAAGAACTTTTTTCACCTCTGGTCTGGACAGTCAACGAGGCTTCCGGTGTTACGTAAATGCGTAGTATGAAATGGGGCGTTTTGCTTACATGTAAATTTGTTTCATATTGAAGATATTGAAGATAGAAATAAATCTGTGTTTTCATTATGAATTTCTGATAGTATTTCAGTTCTGTGTCTCTGTGTTTCTGTTTCTGAGGAAATTTGTCTATATTGAAACATAATATTTTAATATTTGAAGAAATTCTCCTCTCGATTATTGGGGGGGGGCATTGCCCCGGCTACACAATTATTGGGGGGGGCACATGCCCCGGCTGACCCCCCAGAGTCTACGCCTATGGAATAGATTAGAAAGGAACGGATACAGAGTTCATTTACGATTACGATTAGTAAATTGGATTCAGTTTGATCAGCCACAAGAGACAGACAGACAGACAGACAGACAGACAGACAGACAGACAGACAGACAGACAGACAGACAGACAGACAGACAGACAGACAGACAGACAGACAGACAGACAGACAGACAGACAGACAGACAGACAGACAGACAGACAGAGACATAGAGATACAGAGACAGAGACAGAGAGGCAGTGAGAGGCATTCTCTTTACTTGGGCTTCATCGTTACCTCGGACGAAGATGTAGTGCGTTACAGAACCGAGGACAGTGGCCTTCGCTCCTCGTACTAGACATGTGTAGTTACCGCTGTCCTCTAGGGACAAATCTACAACACAATGCGTTACACACTCGGCGTTACTGTAACCTGTTGTAACACGGGAGTATAGGCGTGTCTGCGGCCACGTGTTTTATGTTCGCCTACCATGTCACTTCTGACATACTATTTCGTCTCTTGTGGGACACGGTAGCCGATTGGTTAAAGCGCTCGCCTTGTAACGCGGAGAGTTCTAATTGTATACATTGTTAGTTTAATCTGACATTTATGAAGCGCCACTTCAAGAAACACTCACCAGTGACGCTCAAACTCATCAGTTTGGGCTCAAGCGAGGACAAGCACTCACTTCGCAAGAGAGGACATGCATCCTTTCATTCTGCCTCTTGTTAAGTAAGTAAGTATATCCTTTATTAATCCAACTGCTAACCGCATTTTGGTTTACACATGTATATCACGTCCAGATTAAAGTACTAAGGCCTATATTCCGGTGAAAATCATCCTAATTATGAAAGATTTACGAGCTAGACTGTCAGCAGTCGGGAGAACCCGATTATGAACACGGGGTCGCAAAGTATAACCCGTATGCTTAACAGGAGGTAATAGCACATGAAGCACATGTGTAGGACATGTAAGGACGGTCGTGAAAAGTTTAGAATCAGCTTAAGTCTAAATTGTTAAGTCTAAATTGTTTAAAAGCAGCTTTGTTAATCGATGTTTCTTTAATTATATTTAGATATGCTTGTGTGATTTTATAATCTGCTCCTGTTATAGCTTATTTTAAAAACTGACGCAAACATTGTATACGTGTAATGCATGTAA
>OY744603.1:79974644-80077144 GCA_963556255.1 Allolobophora icterica | reverse complement strand
GTAAAATATCCATACATAATAATAGACTACCTAGTGTATATTATAGGTACTGTACAATACTACCTGTATATATATATACATGGTTTATGCGTGGTTAATATAGTCATATATTCATGGAGAAATGAGTCCTTATGAATATATATATATATACATATACTATTCGTTATAAACACATATATATGCAATATATATATATATATATATATATATATATATATATATATATATATATATATATATATATTCAACATATATCTATACATAACCGTGTGATTCTTATGATATGATGTAAACGGTCACTATACAATATATATATATATATATGCATATGTATATCTATTATGTAGGTGAGTATATATAGTTGATCTGTAGTCTGCAGAGACGGGAAAGTGCGTTTAATGTCTCCTGAAAACGTTGCATTCACTTGGCGCATTGAAGGGATGCCGAGCTTATATAAGGTGACTGCGTGTAGACAATGACACACTAAACACACATACACACGAACACACATACACACGAACACACATACACACGAACACACATACACACGAAGGGCTCTGTTCTATAGGCCCTCTCCTCTTTATTTTGTACACGGCCTCTCTCCTCCCCATCCATGGGGCTTCAGGCCATCTCTTTGCTGACGATGTCCAGGCTTATGTCCATGGGCCTCCTTCCTCTCAACTTCTTCTTGCTCAGCGCATCGAAGCTCTTTCTCATGATCTTCATACCTGGATGTCTTGCAATCGCCTCTCCCTCAATTCGTCCAAAACCCAATTTATCTGGTTTGGCACTCCTCAGCAACTTCAAAAACTCGACTTTACTGTGCTATTTCAAAGGTTTCCGCTTTTCACTTTCTCGTCTATAGCGTTCGTGATCTATAGGAGTGACCCTTGACAATTCTGTCACCTTTACTGAACACATTTTCAAACTCACTCGCACTTCCTATTTTCACCTAAGGCGCCTTAGGGCTATCCGTCGCGCTCTCTCATCTCCAATTTTCACTTCAATTGTCCATGCATTTGTCTGCTTTAGACTTGACTACTGTAATTCCCTCCTCATTGGACTTCCTAAAGTCCGTCTTGCTCCTCTTCAGTCCGTTCTCAATGCTGCTGCTAGATTAATTGCCCGTCTACCTCGATTCTCTCATATCACCACCTTTATGGCAGAAGAACTCCACTGGCTCCCGCTTTCTGCCCGCATCCAATTTAAGGTCCTCATCCTTGTCTCTAAGGCTCAACTTGGTTTCGCTCCAAAATATTTATGTGACTTAATTCATCGCCCTCACTCTGCTGCTTCTCTTCGTCCTCTTCGTTCATCTGACCGTTTTGACCTCCTCGTTCCCCGGGTCAGGACTTCTCTGGCTCAATCTAGGTCTTTTGCCTCCATTGGCCCTGCTCTTTGGAATGAGCTCTCCGTTCGTTCGTTCTTGTATTCTCTCAGGTAATGTCCCTTCTTCTTTTACCTTTCTTAAAACTTGCTTTTTCTCTCGGGGTCTCTCGCACTGGGAGCGCTTCTGAATGGCCCTCCCGCTAGAAGCGCTTTATAAATATCCAAATACAATACAATACAATACAATACAATACAATACAATACGAACACACGAACACACATACACACGAACACACATACACACGAACACATATGCACACGAACACGTCTAGCTAAAGCGAATCTATAGCTATAGGTAAATCGCAAGAAAGACATTGGAATGGATGGATGTATGGATGGATGGATGGATGGATGGATGGATGGATGGATGGATGGATGGATGGATGGATGGATGGATGGATGGGTGGGTGGGTGGGTGGGTGGGTGGGTGGGTGGGTGGGTGGGTGGGTGGGTGGGTGGGTGGGTGGGTGGGTGGGTGGGTGGGTGGGTGGGTGGGTGGGTGGGTGGGTGGGTGGGTGGGTGGGTGGGTGGGTGGGTGTGTGGATGGATGGATGGATGGATGGATGGATGTTGGATGGACGGATATATAAATAGATGAACTTGTCGATGGATAGAAGGATGGATGAACGGATTGAGGATGGATGAATAGCTGGAATAGTGGATTGTGGATGGAAGTACAAGGATGGACGAATGTATAAATGGATGAACAGAGGGATGGATGTATCCACCTTTCAATCATCAGTCAAAAATTTACACCCTCTCCTGCTCCTCCTCCTCCTCATTGTCACCATCATCATCATTATCATCATCGCCGTCGTCGTCGTCATTGTCATCATCATCATCATAATCGACATCACCTTCTTCTTCATCGTTACCTCCTTCTCTTCCTCCTCCTCCTCTTCCTCCTCCTCTCATCCTCCTCCTTGTTTTTCATCTCTTCCTCGTCATCCTCCTCTCTAGAGTTCACTCGTAATTCACCACCCTTCTTCTCTCCCCACTGCAGCCTCTGGAACTCCCAAAACAGAAGAGAGCAAGAGGCGGGTGACATAAATTCCCCCAAATGATCAGATCGACTCGGCTAATGCGACCCCGCAATACGCGGCTCACGACGTCTGCACATTACCCATTAAGACCGTGGAAGAACCGGACCGTAAACCCTCCTGTTTATATGCCGTCCTTATATGCGGCTGGGGGAACTGATTTAGCAAGACCCAACAGTCGCTCACGCCAAACTAATTTATATATATATATACATATATTTCATTTGTATATATGATGTATATATGAAAATTATTTATTTATACGCAAACCGTGCTCCGGTGTATACATATTCAACTTATGTATATTATATTGAATATGCATTGTATATATGTATATATATATATACTCTGGTTACGCCGTGTCATTTGATGTGCTTCAATGCAATCTAAGCTTATGGACCATAACATATGCCATATATATATATATATATATATATATATATATATATATATATATATATATATATATATATATATATATATATATATATATATATATATATATATACAATATATGTCGTGTCTCAAAAGTAATTGCTTGCATATATATATAGCATATATATGCTCCATTGCTTTACTATATGTGCTTATATGCGTATCGTGAAGAGCTGCAGTAGGGTCGTTTGCAGTTAACTGGCGATTATGTCGTGCCTAATAACTGCGCACCTTAATTAATGGTCCTGCAGCTGGTTCGCTCGAACCAAAGACGGCTAAAGTCGGCCAATGAATGTCCAAGCGAGCTTCCTTACTCTGCTTGGTGCGATAACGTCTCAAGGACTAAGGTGAATCGCATCAGGTGGGGTAAGAACGTTGAACATACTTGCATATACGTTTTTCGTATTGTACTGTAGATAATTATATGTATACAAACCTCGGTAATGCAACTACATGTACTGTAATTCAACCCCATCGTCTTTTACACGTGCAGACGCCCTACCGAAGTAGCTATCGATAGCAGAAGGACCAGGAACGCCATCGATTGATCTGTAGTGCATCATTAAACAATACAATACAATACAATACAATACAACTGTATTCGATATTGTCCTTCTTCCAAATTTCAGAAGTGCACAAACAACCACGTGAATGGCGCAGAGCAATTGTGATTGAAGGACTTGCTCAATGTCCACACACGATAACTGCTTCGGGCGAGGCTCGAACCCCTACTCTTCGCGTGAGAAGCTGCACTTTAACCAATATGCTTGCAAAACATTATGACTTAACTATAACAAACACTGAAGTGGTCTGAATGAAAAATGAGAAAAGAAACAAAGCAGTGCATGTAGTTTTCATTAATTAAGCAAATAAGATACGTTGAACAGTGCTCTGAGAGCTGTGCTGGGGGTTTAACTTAACCTTCCCCCTAAGGTAATTTTTGGGAGTTACCTGGAGGGGTTGAAATTCAATCCCTGGATACGTTTACAATATATTAGATTCAAATCGATTAGAATATAGTAGATTAGAGAGATTATATTAGAATATATAGAACAGTTATAAGATTTGATTAGAATGGATTATATGAGATTCAAAACCAGCCATATAGGTTTTGCAAAGTTGATTTTGAAGCGTAGGCCTACTTATCTTCAATTGGGTTCAATCTGAACCCTTCTTCCTATATCATCAATGGGTTTCAGTCCGAACCCTTCTGTCTGTATCTTCAATGGGGTTCAGTCTTAACCCTTCTCCCAATCCTCATTGGGGTTCAGTGCATGCGAACCCTTCTCCCTGTATCTTCAATGGAGTTCAGTCTAAACCCGTCTCCCTATTTTCAGTATAGGGTCGAACCATTCTCCATATGGTGATCGCTATGCTCCCCACCGCTATAAGTGGCCTATACGTTGACGCTCGACTCCAGTCAATCAATTCTACCTGAGATCTGCTTAGCACTGCGTGGTCTCTGCATTTATTTATAAGTGCCCTGATTAAAACTGGTCATGGCGTGCTAATTATACCGATCTTTTTGTCGTTAGCTCCATACATTCTGCCTTAAACGATTCCAAGAGATAATCTTAAAATAACCTACGATAATAATCGGTGCAACAGAAATAAAAAAAATGTCGATATATATATATATATACATTTATATTTATATTTATATCAAAAGATGATTAGCGTCGTGCTCCTCCTTTAACAGGCCTTGGGACTGGCACCAACAGAGGGGTTCCATGACATATATCCTGAGTCCACTGTATACATATATAAATAACTGCAATTGTACATAACTATATATATATATATAATTGTAATCGTTGTCAGTAACTTCTATGGTGCCAGTGTCTTATCCACAAGGCATGATGATGATGATGATTGTAATTGTAATTGTAATTGTAATTGTAATTGTAATCGAAAACTTATATAGCGCCACTCAAATCAGCGGCGCTTTCAACCCGCATCAATGCCAGCACCGGCAAAAAGGAAAGTTTTCAGGCGTTTACGGAACTGGAGAGGAGAGAGGGCAAGAAGCTCTTGGCGGAGAAACAAGGGGAGACAGTTCCAAGCAGAGGGGCCAACATAGGCGAAACTTCTGGATTGTGCCGTGGAAGATCGCATGCGAGGGACAACCATAAGGCCGCGAGCCGAAGATCGCAAGGAAGCCCTCGCAGGCAAGGAAGAAACTGGGTTGCAAAAATTCATTAGGTAAGACGGAGCAGAGGCAGTAAGGCAGTTGCGCATGAGAGTGAGGGTTTTAAACTGAATTCGCTGTTGAGCAGGGAGCCAGTGGAGGGAATCACGGATAAAGGCAGAAATGTGGGCAAACTTAGGAATGTCACCTATAAGCCGAGCAGCAGCATTAAGGATAGTCTGGAGTTTGTGCATATTGGAGGAGGAAAGGCCAATGTACACAGCATTGCCAAAGTCTACCCTAGTGCAGATCAGAGCATGGACCAGTGATGATGATGATGATGATGATGATGACGACGACGATGATGATGATGATGACGACGATGGTGGTGGTGATGATGATTAAGCTGCAGATGCTGCTGATGAATTTAACCAACATAAAATCGCGCCTCTTCAGATCCCTCAGTTAATCATGTTTAATCGCCCTTGTCGGGAAAAGGCGCTATACAATGAGAAGATACATATACATAGGCCTATATATATATATATATATATACGCAGTTTAGGATAGCCAGAATATATCCTTAATCAATGCGTCTAATGCAGTCATTAAGCCTAAAATTTCAGCCTGTAGCATATATGACTTTAGCAGCCTAATATACAGGGTGGGCCAAAAAAGTAACCCCCGATAGGATTTGCTCATATTTCGGCCAAAAGTAAGAATTTTTAAATCAAGCTTTACTGGCGTAAAAGTAATTCATGTTTACATATAACAGCCAAATTTCACCAAAATATTTTAAGCAGAACCAACGTAATATCACCTTCACTGAGTGTATGCCCACTGTTTTTGATGGTCCAAAAACATGTAACGCAACAAAAAAATAACAATAAACGAGTTTATTAAGTCATTTCTCAAATAAATGGTAATATTTCGGCCAAAAGAATTTTTAGATAATTAAATGTAATTATTATTATTATCATTATTTAGAAAAGAAAAGGGACACCAGCGTAACTGCACGTCACTATGACATTATTTAGCAAGACCTGATCGCTTGATCGTTGAACGCGAGAAATTCGCTCCACATGTTATGCTTTCGCCTGGTATTTGTTTTTGGTGGCAAAGTTTTTTGGTGGCAAAGGTCGACTGCATTTTGTTGATGAAAAGGCAAAGGTGAATGCTGCATATTACGTTTCTCGTCTGCTTCCAGTATTAATTTCTGATTGCAAGCGTCTGCGGCCAGCTAGATGCAGCAAGACAGCGCACCAGCGCATACTGCTCGTCTCACGCAAGATTGGCTCAATGTCAATTGAGAAGGACCAATGGCCTCCAAACTCTCCGGATTTGAACCCGCTGATTTATCACGTATGGGGAGCTATGCTGGAGAAATACCAGAATCTGCGACCAAAGAAAAAAAACGAAAAGAGAATTGAAGGTCGCATTGGAGTTGATATGGGAAGACTTAGCTCTTGAACCTATCAACAAGGCCATCAAAACTTTACAAAGAGACTCAGAACATGTGTGGGTACTGGTGGTGGACACATTGAACACAAGTTGTGAAGCAATATCAAGTCTGTTTGATACAAATTATTTGATATGTGACTTAATACAATCTTTTTTGTTGTTGTTACTTTTTGTTGCGTTACATGTTTTTGGACCATCAAAAAGCAGTGGGTGGACTCAGTAAAAGTGACATAACTTTGGTTCTTTTTGAAATATTTTGGTGAAATTTGGCTGTTATACGTAATATGAATTACCTTTAAGCCTCTGAAACTTGATTTAAAAATTCTTACTTTAGGCCGAAATATTTGCAAAACCTGTAGGGGTCACTTTTTTTGGCCCACCCTGTATAGCCTAAATATGCCTTAAATACAGTCTAAGATAACCATACCGTAGCATGGTCAGTTGCTTTTAACGACGCTGCAGCACAAAGATGATTAGCGCTGCCCTCCTCCTTTATCCAGTCCTGGGACTGGTACCACCCGGGTATACACGGCAGTGGCGGAGTTTCCATAACACAGCTTTAGTCCAGTCTAGGATAGTCGCTGCAGCGCCTACAGTTTCGTCGCAATAAATGACTATGGCAGCCTACAGGAAAAACCTATATGGCTTTGATGCTGCCTATAACATTGGCGAAATTTCGTTGCTTTATGTCGTCCAGTCTGCCAATGAACGGCCATTAGGGTTCACTGAGCGCAAGATCTAAAATTTTATCGTCATCACGAACGAGGTCACGGAGCACAATAAACGCGGGGTCTCGTCGTCACCAGGTGTCGCCGTAATAACGGAAGCGCGCGAGATTACGCATAAAGGCTGGCCACCTAGCGGTCGCCATCTTATAAGCTCAGTCGCCATTTTGGATTATCCTCTCGCTTCCGCCGCCCGGCGCATAACGAGATCATCGTCAGACATCCGGTTCTTGGGAAGGCCACTTCCAGTTATAAGCGGATTCTACGAAAACGGAAATGTACGCGACACGTCATCGGCTGATGACGTTTCATAATGATTTATGACCGCAGTTAATTAGTTATGCTTCGGGTTATAGTGCATGCGCACAAGAAACATTAAAAATATTATATATATATATATATATATATATATATATATATATACATACGTATTATGCATTGCACATAGTGCATTGCATATTGTATATATATGTATACAATAGAAACGTATTATGCATTGCATATAGTGTATTGCATATTGTGTATATATATATATATACATACATAGGCATAATTTGTGGGGGTTCGAGAGGTATGCGTACCCCCAATTTTGGACTAGCGGGTACGGTTTCCTCCATTTTTTAACAATGCCAATCAATATTTTATTATTGTGCCTTCCCAGAGATCGCAATCTCCACCTTGCTTCGTGTATTTAAGAAATTGGTACCCCCACATTTTAGACCAAAGTTACGCCCCTGTACACATATGCATACAATGTCATGCAGACAATATAAATAGAAATGTAGGCCTATTGTACATTGCATGTATACTGCATTTTTGACGGAAATGATGTCATTATAAGCTTTTAACGCGTTCTCGTTATAAAGCATTTCTTGTTAATTGCTCCCAAGACAGAGTTACAACTAGTTTTTTGGTGCATTTGAAATGGCGGGCGTCCTGTTGCTGCATGTCCTGCTTGTAAGCATGGATCGGATTCGATTCCTATTGACTTCATATACACGGACTATGCCGTGTGCAGTGCTTTGTATACATTATACGTCGTCTATAGTGATAGGTAGGAAATGTATAAATGCTGTATAAAGACTCTGCGTGAGGCTTGAAGCAGTGCACGAACTTCACCACTGCCACATTCTGCTAGGACAGTCCCATGCCTGGATAAAGGAAGAGGGCGAGGCTAATAATCTTTGTTATGACACATGTTGTATAGTGTCGTGAAACATTAACGGACTGCAGGCGAATTGAAGCCTGACTGGTTATTAGTGTTTGATCCGTAATCGTAATCGTAATCTCCAAATTTCTAAAGCGCCACTCGAAGGCCAAGCGCATGGCGCCAGCCTATTCACGAGCGCTACGTCAGATCAGAGGGGTCTCCAGAGAGTAGTCCAAAAGAGGTCCAAGTCCGATTTCCAGGAAGCCAAACCAAATCAAAGGGGGTTTCCAGAGAGTAGTCCGAAAGAGGTCCAAGTCCGATTTCCAGAATGCCAAACCAAATCAGGGGGGTTTCCAGAGAGTAGTCCGAAAGAGGTCCAAGTCCGATTTCCAGGGTACCAGATCACGGAGTTTCCAGAGAGTGGTCCAAAAGAGGTCCAAGTCCGATTTCCAGGAGGCCAAACCAAATCAAAGGGGTTCCAGAGAGTAGTCCAAAAGAAGTCCAAGTCCGATTTCCAGGGTACCAGATCAGGAGAGACAGAGCAGCTGTCAAGGCGGGAGTCGTTTACGGCGAGAAGAATTGGGAGGCGGAGTGTCAGATGAGTCAGGGTAGGAGCATTTGAAAAAGTGAGACTTCAGTTTTGAGTGGAAAGCCCGGGGGCTGATGGATAGAGGAACATGAGGATGAGTATGAAGGACGGGTTGCAATGATGATGGAGGCACTGAGAAACTGCGAAATTCAGTGGGGAGATCATTCCAGAGGCGTGGTGCTGTGATGGAAATGGCTCTTTTGGAGAACTTGAGGTGAGTAGTGACTGGGGGTCGAGAAAGATTGATAGGACGATGATCGGGTGGAGCGGGTTGTCTGAATGGTGAAGAGATCACGAAGGTACTTGGGCTGGGAATATTGTAGGGAGTTGTAGGTTAGTGATAGAACTTTGTAGTTGATTCGCTCTGGGATTTTTAACCAATGGAGTGATTTGAGGATGGGAGTGATATGATGATATTTGGGCGTTCTGGTGACAGCTCTGGCTAGTGAGTTTTGGATAAGCTGTAGACGCTTGATTTGAGTGGATTCAAGGTTGAGGAAAAGATAATTGCAGTAATCAAGCTTCGAATGAACAATGGAGGTATACCAATGGTGGAGGCAGTGTTAAGGTCGAGCATGGGTCGTATGCGTCGGAGGTCACGAATGTGCATGAACCAGGAGCGCGAGAGGTTGGAGATGTGGTTAGAGAAGGAGAGGTGTGGATCAAAAATAACACCAAGATTGCGAACAGAGGAGTCAGAGGTGAAGGTGAGAGACGATGAGTTAGTCGAAAGGTTTATGGAAGGATCAGGGATTTTCTTGATTTGATCAGGAAGGCCTATAGGATGATGAATTCAGTTTTGGAAGGGTTAAGGGAGAGGAGATTGGATGACATCCACTGTGAAATAAGGTTAACCACGTTGAGTAGTTGTGTGATGGCGGTGGAAAAAGAGCCTGGAGAGAAGGATATGAAGAGTTGGGTGTCATCTGCATAGAGATGATGGTCGACAGATGAGGATTGTATGAGATGACTTGAAGGAGTGGTATAAAGGATGGAAAGTAGAGGACCCAGGACGGAGCCTTGTGGGACACCACAGGAAAGAGGGAGGGGTTGTGAGCAGTGGCTGGAGGCTTTAACAGAGAAGGATCGGGAAGAAAAGTAGGACTGGAACCAGAGTATAGAGCAGAGCCAGAGACGCCAAACCAAGAAGATAGTCGTTGAAGAAGGAGGCTGTGATCAATGGTGTCGAATGCGGCGGAGATGTCGAGAAGACAGAGGCAAGAGACTTGCTGATGGCTGACGGCAGAGACCAGTTTATTGTACAGAGAGGCAAGTAAAGTTTCTGTGAAGTGGTGTTTAGTGAAGCCAGATTGGTGGGGGTTAAGAAGTGAATTCAAAGAGAGATAGTCATTTAGCCGAGAAAGGACAATTCGTTCAGTTAATTTTGATAGAAAGGAATGATTGGAGATTGGGCGATAGTTGGATAGGTTTTCCTTGTCAAGGTTTGCTTTTTTGAGAAGAGGAGTGACAATAGAATGCTTTAAGGCCATAGGAAAATTGCCGGTAGAGAGTAAGAGATTGATAATATTGGTGATTTACAGGAACCAGGACAGAGGCACAGTCTTTTAGGATCAAGTTCGCATTGCTTGTTAGGGAGAGAGTTTAGGAGGATTGACACTTCTGTGAGATCATGCATTTGTTTTTGCACGCTCATCGTTGAAGACCTGAATAACATCAAGGAAGTAATAGAACGAACTTTAACTGGTCCGAGTTCAATATCTATTTGCATGAGAGTATAGAGCATGGAATAGGACGATTTCCATCCATGTGCACCGTATAGCACCATGCTGTCTCTTCGGCTTGACCTCCCCGGATTCTGAACTGGCACCGCGAACGTACAAAGCAACCTGGATATATGGCGGACATGATTTGATATAGCGCCGGTGACATGGCTTTTGGTACATGTGGCGCTGAGAAATTTCGGAGATTTACATTACATTACATTACTGGTTGAGATGTAGTATACTTCGTGAACTGCAAGACAGATTTGAAAATGGATTCTTTACCCCCTATGGGTTTATTCAATCCTTGGGCGTCCAGTGCAGTGCAATGAATCCAATAAGGGCGCAATGTGCTGATATTTATGGGTTTATTATGCTTTATAGTTGGTATAGCTGTCCATACAGCCTGCAGTCGATTAACAATATATATCATCAGTTCCTGACGCCAACCATTTGGTGGCGATGGGTACGAATAAATAATCTTCATTGTGTTGGTCATATGTCAAGTTCATTGCCCTCCCCTCTCACTATATATATATATATATATATATATATATATATATATATATATATATATATCCGATATATCCGACATTAGGCAAACCCTGTATTGCATATAAGAGAAAGCCAGAGTTATACCTCTATGGGTTCATTCAGTATCTCTGTATGCCTCACAGGTCGCTATGCAATACAATGCCATACAGAGCAGAAAGATACGATAAAGCATCCACATGAACCATGCATTCGCATCCTGTCACTTCTCCAAGGATTCCGATTTGGCTTCCTGCTGTGAGATCTGGCCTCCGTGTATCCATCTATGTATGACATTTCATTTAGCGCCTTTACTTTGATATAGGACCTGTCAGAACCTCTACTACAAATGGCCATTTATCTACTGCAGGTCTAATACATAATTACGTGTGTCACAGGTAGTCTTTGGCCTGTAATAGATTTAGTATATTAAATATATTCTATGTATTTTTAATATTTTCATATTAAATATTCTATTAAAACATTTAGGTTATATAAATAGCATTAATGATATAGTGTATGTCATAATGTGCTGTCATAATATGCTACATCATAATATGCTATGTCATAATATGCTATGTGTAATATGTTGTCACAATGTGTTATGTCATAGTGTGCTGTCAAAATATGCTATGCTACAATATTCCGTCATAATTTGCTATATCATAATATGCTTTCTCATGATATGCAATGTCATAATATGTGATGTCATGCAATGTCATAATATCCAATGTCATAATATGCTACGTCATGCCGTGTCATAATATGTCATAATATACTATGTCATGCTATGTCATAATGTACAATGGCATAATATGCTATGTCATGCTATGTCATAATATGCTATGTCATGCTATGTCATAATATGCAATGTCATAATATGCAATGTCATAATATGCTATGTATGCTATGTCAAAATATGCTATGTCATGCCATGTCATAATATGCAATGTCATAATATGTCATAATATGCTATCTCATGCTATGTCATAATAGACTCTCATAATATGCAGTGTCATAATATATCATGTCATAATATGCTATGTTGTGTTCTAATATACAATGTCAACATATACAATGTCATAATGTGCTATGTCAAAATATGCTATGTTACTACTTACAATATATATCATAATATGCTATGTCATAATTTGCAATATCATAATATACAATGTCATAATATACAATGTCATAATATACAATGTCATAATATACAATGTCATAATATACAATGTCATAATATACAATGTCATAATATGCTATGCCATAAAATGCAGTGTCATAATATCTAGTGTCGGAATATGTTGTCATAATATGATATGTTTTGCTACACACAATGTCATAAAGGGGCTTTCTAAGAGACAACCGATGCAACGACAACATGTAGAGAAGAGTTTCTGTAGCGTCGGCCTTTGTCTACGCGACTGACTCTGAACAATGGACCTCATATTCCCGCGCGCGGGAATTTCAGAGCCCCACAGCGCCACCTAGTAACACGAATTTCCGTCGCCTTTTATTCGCTTTGGCCATGCTAATCCTTGGACTACATGATTATATGCCTTCTTCTCGAGAGGCATAACGGGGCTATATATTTACACATACACGCACAAACACACACGCAAACACACACACACACACACACACACACACACACACACACACACACACACACACACACACACACACACACACACACACATATGCACATACATATATCCATACACGCAGACATACATGCGTACGTACATACACAGATCCAAACATCCAAACATCATACATTCATGGACGCAAAGATTCGATCCTTTGAGGCAGAGGTGAAAGCATGTCATCATCCTTTGTGGTCATCTGGTCATCACAGCGAGGCCATTCATTGCTCGCTAATATAGGGTCAGCTGCATCGCTATAGCCGTCATTTGGCTGCTGAGGCTGGTGATGCAGAGAATGGCGCTGATGGCACGCCATCTTGCGATGCGTTATGGCGACGTACGTCAGTTTGGAATCACATCAAAGTCAGCAGACGATGTTTTTCATCAACTGATGTTGGACAGCGCAAGACAATACAAGGCAATACAAGACAATACAATGCAATGTAATGGTATTCAATATAATACAATACAATACAATGCAAAACAATGCAGTGGAGTATACTGTATGATACGATGCATGCGACACAAACTAGCCTACATTACACATGCAATTCAGGTAATAAATTAATACATTACCTAACATTAAGGCAATGTAATTCTTTCGTTACATTCCTATATGTTACAAGTGACGGCTATAATAGCGATGCAGCTGGCCATATAATTATTAGAGAGTAATGAATGGTCCTGAAACTATTGAGTATATACACGTATACTGTTGCGTTTGGGACAGGAGGAACAGAGAACAATTGTCAGTTTGCAGAAAGCAACATGCATGAAGGGCAGGAACTTGAAGAAGGCAACATTAAGGCCAGGAACTATAATGTAGGCTGGTGATGAAGAAAAGAAGTTAGGGGAATGATACACAAAACACACAAGAAAGAATATATTGTGTCATCAGCTTTATTGACAATGCCTTACGGTAGAATACCTAAGTATATGTATATATATATACATATATATATATATTGTGTGTGCGCGCGCGTGTGTATGTGTGTATGTGTATGTGTGTATATAAGATTTTCATATGGGTATATAATTCTTAAATAATTGGACACGAGAAATGGGCGCGAAATCATCGCTCGCCGGTCTCCGTCTTCATGCAGGCGGACGACGACGGACAGGTGGGCTGATTGAGCGCCAAACTGTTGCCGCCATTCGTAAGATGCGTCGTTGACAATGACGGATCTGTCTGGACGATCGACCACTGCGACCGGGTAGGGCAATTCGTGCGTGATTGCCACCCGGACCGTCCGAATTAATCTTCCGACTGACTCCCTGTCCAATCACTCGCATCATTGGCCGATAAGTCCGCGACGGATCTTGCCTATACCATCCGTCCGTCCGTCCGTCCGTCCGTCCGTCCGTCCATCTTGTTCGTCGTTTCGTCCGTCCATCAGTTCATTCATTCATCCATCTATATCCATCTGTCCGTCAATCCGTCTGTTCACATTCGTCCGTTCTTCTTTCCCATCCTTCCTTCTTCCCTCCCTCCGTCTTATCCCTCATTTTCGCCCTTTCCATGTCCATCTGTGCGCCCATCCGTCCATCCATCAATCCGTCCGTCCATCCATCCATTCATCCATCTATCAATCTGTCCATCCATCCATCCATCCATCCATCCATCCATCCATCCATCCATCCATCCATCCATCCATCCATCCATCCATCCATCCATCCATCCATCCATCCATCCATCCATCCATCCATTCATCCATCAGTCCATCCATCCATCCATCCGTCCGTCCGTCCATCCATCCATCCATCCATCCATCCATCCATCCATCAATCCATCCATCAATCCGTCCATCCATCCGTCCGTCCGTCCATCCATCCATCCATCCATCCATCCATCCATCCATCCATCCATCCATCCATCCATCCATCCATCCATCCATCCATCCATCCATCCATCAAGTCACCTATCCATCCATCCTTCCTTTCCAATCTTCCTTCTTCCCTCAGCCCCACCCATCTCTCCCTTCCTTTCGTCCGTCCGTACATCAATTCAATCATCCATCCATCCATACATCCATCCGTCCTTCCTTCCCAAACCTTCCTTTTTCCCTCAGCCCCACCCACCTCTCCCTTCCTACTTGGTCCGTCCGTACATCAATTCACTCATCCATCCATCCGTCCATCCTTCCCAGGCTTCCTTCTTTCCTCAGCCCCGCCCATCTCTCCTTTCTCCTACATTTTCTCCTACATCCATCCACCCGTCCTTCCTTTCCAATCTTCCTTCTTCCCTCACCCCACCCAATCTCCCTTTCTTTCTTCCCACGTCCATCCATCCATCCGTCCTTCCAGCTTTCCTTCCTTCTTCCCTCACCCCACCCATCTCTCCCTTCCTTCCTTCCCACGTCCATCCATCCATCCGTCCTTCCAGCTTTCCTTCCTTCTTCCCTCACCCCATCCATCTCTCCCTTCCTTCCTTCTCACGTCCATCCATCCGTCCTTCCGTCTTTCCTTCCTTCTTCCCTCACCCCACCCATCTCTCCCTTCCTTCCTTCCCACCTCCATCCATCCATCCATCCGTCTTTCCGTCTTCCCTTCCTTCTTCCCTCACCCACCCCACCGATCTCTCCCTTCCTTTCGGCCGTGCGTCTGTCAGTCCAGCAATTCACCAATCCGTTACGACAAATAGATACTCTATGTGTTCCCAGATCGACCGATTTCTTCTAGACGTAGGAATTCGATGCGCAGACCGATGCGCAACCGTTCCTTCGCCGCTTGGATGATTGACGCAGGGAAGAAATTTCACGGGGGAAAACTCCCGAGACGCCCGTGAGATATTCGGACCATTGGGTCGGATTTTCTCGCCTCTCGAACGCCAATCCGATGATGAAATGGCCGACCGGGTTTGTTTCCAGAGAATAAATATATTCTCCTTCGACGATGAATATTTTCTTCGAAAAAAAAACTATATTACAGTCTTTATATTATTATATTTTAACATTTATTATTATTTCATATTATTATTATTATTGTTATTGTTATTGTTGTTATCATTATTATTATTTTATATTATTATTATTATTATTATTATTATTATTATTATTATTATTATTATTATTATTATTATTATTATTATTATTATTATTATTATTATTATCATTATTATACATATTAGGACTGTGGATTTAGATATTAATTATTAATTGTTAAAACTTTTAATCGATTAATTTCGGCTTGTTCGATTAATTTCCTTACGTATTTCATGATGTTGAGCGGTCCATTGCCGGAGTAAACAATATGGCGAACAATGATAATGTGATAATGTGAAATGTTTAAGTAGAAAATTAAGTAATCAATTTGCATTTAACGTAGGCCCCCTAATTGCTGATGGAGAAGTCGAATATGGCGACAAAAATTAACTGTCTCCTCATTGCAAAAAACAGTTCGCTTACCGTGGTTCAAACACCTTCAGAATAAACACCAGTGATTACATTTTAAACAGTTTTCGTATACTTTACGTAACAGGTACCAAATTAATCGAATTTAATCGATTAATCGAAGTCAAATTTTGGAGAATAATCGATTAATTTTTTAAGTCAGTACCAGCCCTAATACACATATATACATACATACATACATATCTGTATACATAAATACATACCTGTATATATGCATGCATCATACATACACACATACATCATACATACACATATACAAATATACATACATACCTGCACACATACGTACATACATACATACATACATACACACATGCATACACACTACATACATAGGTGCATACATGCCGGCCTACATACATATACGCACATATACATACATACATACAGTAACTCTCATTAGACGAAAAGTATTCTTCGTGACATAGTTATTGTGATATTATCCTTTGACAAAATGAACTTTTTCATTAAAAAGTATTATTAACTGTTATTGCAAATCTATACAGGGCTTCTTGAAGAAAAAAACAATTCAGAGGTCTGAAAACACCGAGCCACGATCGAATACAATGGTTATCAAGCGCTTACGGAAATAGAGCATATACATTTGACTCAGCCAAGGCCACTGGTTCATCCAGAAGTTTAGTGTTGCAGGCAAGGCTGTTCTCAGCTTCGCAATAATACATTTTCACATTCACGGATTTTTTACAACCTTTGAAAGTCATGATCGGTTATTTTAATTTCCATTTCTAAAGTCAACTTTTTTACTTTAAGTTAAAACTTTGTTAATAAAAGTTGGCCGTAATCAGCTTGAAGGGAAAAAACAGGTTCAGAAACAGGTTCAGAAAAAAACAGGTTCAGAAGTTCACCCTAAAAGTGTACTACTTCTTATTAATAACTCCCCTTAAAGTTGTCTCCCTCTGAGTAAAATGGCAGGGGTGGAAAAACCCGAACCTCTCCCTCCCCCCACTTCGACCACAGCCAATTCCAGTGTTGTTGATAAAAGCACGGGCATAGACGCGAGCAGTTATTTAACCCCCGGGGGTCGATCGCGATAACTGAAACAGCGCGCTTAATACCATAATGAATGATATTTTCCCGCGTGTAGCCTCGAACCGACATCGATTTCTCGGTCGCCGTCCAATCACGATTCGCGCTGGGATCGAGATTATTTCGATAACCTCC
Organism: Allolobophora icterica; assembly: GCA_963556255.1. Taxonomy (NCBI): domain Eukaryota; kingdom Metazoa; phylum Annelida; class Clitellata; order Crassiclitellata; family Lumbricidae; genus Allolobophora; species Allolobophora icterica. Next base: position 80,059,737 of record OY744603.1, on the reverse strand, counting down.
AGACTACAGTTAATCTATCAGTCACTGGAGAACAATAAAATAGCACCGGACGTGATAAGAATAACGTTTCGTGCATAATACAATACAATACAATGCAATACAACAACACGCAATACAATGCTACAAATGCAATTCAGTACAAAAGAATCAATGCAATGCAATACAACAATTCAATGCGACGCAAACTACTGCAATACAATTAAATTCAATACAACTCAATACAAAAATATTGTAATACAACGTACTACAATAGATTTGATTACAATACATTAAAATTCAGTACAATTTAGTAATATTTACAATGCAAGCATAGTAAGCTAGTATGCAGATGAAACTAGACAGGGCCCATTACAATTCCCAAGCGATAAATATAGATTTATTTAAGCTTAGAGTATAATTTTAGTAATAGGGACCTATACATGCATTTTAAAACACCAACAGGATTATGTAGTTAAATCTACATAATGTAACAGTGTTTCCGTAGCGCTTGAAAACCTATCGTAGGCAAGAAACCATATCGATGTTTTAATAGTCTAGAGAGATTAAAACAAGGAGCATACACTGACTGAGCTACAAAAATGCCGTACGGTAACTATGTGACTCTGTACCATACCTTATTAAATTACAAAACACTGATTCAAACGTGAACTTAATGGAGTATGGTTGCTGTAGTGGACATTCTTACAGCACTCGGTGCAGTTGTAATCTATCCAATGACCGACATTGTAGATTATATTTGGTACCGCGGAACTCAGCGAAAAGTCGACAATTTTGTAGCGCATTGACATTACATCTTTCCTTTTTCTATGTATGTCTGTCTTTCTGTCTGCCTATCTGTGGCTAGACGAAAGCTTGTCTGTGTGGTTATCCTTCTGTTTCTGCTCGTCCATCTGCATCTGCCTAGTTATGTCTAAGTCTTCCGTATGTCTGCTTTTCTGTCTCTCTGCCACACTGTATGTCTGTAGGCAGGCACTTCTCTTCCTGTCTTTATTTCTTAGTGTGTCTCACTGTCTGTGTGTCTGTCTGTATGTTTGTCTGTATGTCTTCTGTCTCTCTGACTCAGTCCGCCTTCCATTCCCCACTGGAGCATACTAAATCGTTCAAGCATGAAATCTTTGGGGGCAGGTCGTCGTTTGTCCGTTGGTCCCCCCATTCTCTCAAGGGTAGCGGCGCCTCTTCCGACGGATGGATCGCAGCGAAGCAAATCGACGCCATTTCACAGCTCTCCAGGGAAGAGTAGACAGACAGACAGACACACAGACACAACACACACACACAAAAGCACACATACAAACAGACACACATACATACACATATCCAGAGAGACATAATTTATATAGAGAAGCACAGACAGACATATTGTAGGCCTATTGTATTGTATTGTATGTGGGCATTTATAAATCGTCTCTTGCGGTGTAGACCATACAGAGGCACTCAGACAGACAGACACGGGTACACATAAACAGATACACGGAGATGCAGACATGCATAGCTACAGACACACGTGTACACAGACAGACACAAAAAGCAGGCAGACACCAAAGTATGAGGGATGACAGGCAGGCAGGCAGGCAGGCAGGCAGGCAGGCAGGCAGGCAGGCAGGCAGGCAGGCAGGCAGGCAGGCAGGCAGGCAGGCAGGCAGGCAGGCAGGCAGGCAGGCAGGCAGGCAGGCAGGCAGACAGACATACAGACAGGCACATACGAGTGAGGGTGTGGCAGGCAGGCAGACAGACATGCAAGCAGACAGACAGGTAGGCAGATAGACAGACAGGCAAGCAGGCAGGCACGCAGGCAGCGAGGCAGATTAAGCAACTGGAGAAAAAATGAGATCTGATTTTATGAATATCTCATACGTGAAATTGAGCTGCTCTATACACAATGCCCGCACTCAACGGACATCGCTCTTGACTATACCACTAAGTCTTCTCTTCTGACTACCACTTGTATGCTGACGAAACGCAACTATTCGTTCCGTTTGATAGTTCCACGTCCAATTCTGCTCTCCAGTTGACAGCTACTGTTTTCGACGATATTCACTCTTCAATGGATGGCCTGGCTTACTTGTTAACCGTGCTGAATTCGCACGCAGTTTGAACGCAGTGTCACTTTGCTAACCATGTTCGGGCATTTTCAGATGAGCTCAATTTCACTTAGAATCATATACGTATGTTTTGCCTGCAGCTGTCTTAATTCCACTGGCTAATGCATTGCCTTCCAGCAGACTCGACTACAGTAACTCACTTCTCATTGACATCAATCAGAAAAATCTGCATCAGCTCTAACTCTCTTGTCAGAGCCACAACAAAGATCCGTCAATTTCATCATATTATGCATATATTGCATTCAATGCACTGTCTGCCCATTCAGCAAAGAATCCAGTTCAAAATCTGCCTTGCGGTTCCCAAAATACTACATCATTCATCATCATCATCAGTTCCTGACGCCAGCCATTTGGCGGCCATGGGTACGAATAATTATCTCCATCGTCCTCGGTCAATTGTCAAGTCCATCGCCCCTCTTAGTGTTAGTCCAAGTGATGTTATGTCCTCTGTTATATTATCTATCCAGCGTAGTCTTGGTCTGCCTTTGTTTCTCTTTCCTTCGAATCTTGCATGTAGTGCATTGTGTGGGATTCGGTCAAATGGCATTCTCTCTACATGTCCAAACCATCGGAGTCTTCGTTGAACGACTTGTCTAGCAGAGTTGTTTGGATACATAATGATTGTCTTTACTAACCGCCATATCTCTTTTCCATACTCATCACTCACACAAAAAGATATCGCACTCGATCAACGGATGCTATGACTCTTGATGTCCCCCCAACCCAACCAAACAGTGTTGGGCTCTCGGGCTTTCTCAGTCGCTGGACCGAAGTTGTGGAATTCAGTTCAGATAGTTCGGGCAATTCTTTGATGTCATTCAGATCAAAAGTTAAGACTCATCTCTTTCAACTTGCTCACCCAATGGTTTCCATAATCTGTCGAATTTCGATATGGCTTCTCCGGCAGATTATGATTTTTGTTTGCGATTTCACTGGAAGCAACCATCGACTGATCTCTTGGGCATGATGATAGCGGCGCTACAGAAGTCATTAGATTAGATATATATATATATATATATATATATATATATATGTATATATATATATATACGTTATCTTACCATGCAAAAAGTTTATCTTGGCTTAGCTTACTCCACCTGATCTTGCCTAACTTTTACTTTACCTCACATGTTTCCATCTGAATATATTTTATCTTATCGTGCCATTTACTTTTCAACACCTCAGCTAACCTTATCATACCTTACCGTACCTTATCGTATGATATCACACCTTAGCCTTAATCGATCTTACCTAATTTCGCCTTATCTTGGGCTGTAAGCGTCGTCTTACTTGATTTTCCAGATCTTACTTCTTAGTTCACAAGCTTACCTTGCCTAAGTTACCGTCTTATTAAATTTTCTATATATCCTACCTTCTCATTTTAAAACATTGATGACGATGAGTTCTCTGACCGAAAGCAAGTCCTTTGGCGGCGATGGGTAGGCTACGAATAAAAAATGTCTCCATTGTCGTCGGTCATTTGTTAAGTCTATTGCCCCTTTAGTGTTAATCCAAGTGATGCAAATATCTCAGTTATATCCATCGACTTATATTAAGTGGACCCACTATGAGCGATTCAAGTTGAAGCCTGGCCTGTTGCTAAGAATAGGTATGCTTGCGTGTGACGTAATGCTTTGTCACCCGGGGATGAGATGAGTGATGCGGTTTCCCGTTACCTTCCTAGCAGACAATTGTGGGTGAGCAAATTGTCCAAGATTGCTACGCAGTGGCTTGATGCAGATTCGAACCTGTGACCCACTGATTACAAGGTACAAAACATACCGCAACACCACCGCGTCCAATTACAACATTACCTTTCCTTAGTTGACTTCATGTTACCTTAACTTATCTTGCTTTGCCTTCCACTGCTGGAAATTCCACTTAACTGAACCCTACCTGCCAGGTGTAGGGACATTATTCTGTTCGCATACCTTTGCTGTGCCTCAGCAGGACCAGCACTACGGTCCAGACGACAGAGCACCAAGGACAGCCGAGGACAAACCGTCTCGTCCTCATTCCGATTTATATAGCGCCGGATCTGTGGCCTGTCTGCCGAGACAAAGTTCATCGATGGACATCAGAGCTGAAGTAAACAAAGCAGGTAATGTAACAAATCATTTTTATAGCGCCCACTGCAGAGTAACATTGCCTGGAGCAGACAATTGTTGATTGCTATAGCGCCAGTCCGTAATAATTTATATAGCACAAGTATGTTAGGTAATACAAGACAAGACCGGGCAGGGTAAGATGAGGCCGGGTAAGGTAAGATAAGGTAAGGAAAAAAGGTAAGGTAAGGTATGATATGGTATGGTAACGTTTACTGGGGCAATAGAATGATAAAGTAGACTGTCAGAGTTATAGAAGGGTGGATTTGGTAAGTAATAGGCTAGTAAAGTAACGTAAGTCCAACTGAAGTCTGATCTGATCTTATATGATATAATCTGATCTAATTAATGCTGAGTAAAACTAATACAACGACTTTTGTAGCGTCGTTATCATAATTATAATGCACACTGTCTATTTTATAGGCCTAATAATGATGATGATGATGATGATGATGAGGAATAGACGCTGAAGTATTTATTATATAGCCTCGGTTAAAAACGTTTTACGGGTGTCTACGGAGAGCGCTCGCAACAAGTCGGCTACTATGTTCCAAAACTATAATAATAATAATAATAATAATAAAAATAATAATAATAATAATAATAATAATAATAATAATAATAATAATAATAATAATGATAATAATAATAATAATAATAATAATAATAATAATAATAATAAGACGATTTATATAGCGCTGTAGGGGAACCGAGGACGAAGGAAAGGGCGCTGTATTAGATTAGAATTGTGAAGCCGTCGTCAAACGTTGTTATCCGTTGAACGTGTATCTCAGTTGAAATCCATTCGGTCAGCGAAACCGGAAGTAAGTTGTCGCATGTGTGCTTCAGCCAAATGATCATTCAATCCCAAGTAGGCACACCTCAACGAACTCTGATGGAGCCTTACAAGAAACGAGCATTAGCCTACCTTACATAGCCTTATTAGGCCTATAGTGTTTAGGAAAAGGCGCTATGCGAACACATATGTGGAGCAAACATTACCCGTGGTGTTGCGTCTAGGTCCGTTTCCACTGCGATATCTTTATCTGCTGGAAGGACACATTCCATCAACTAGTGTCTGGTTCGGCATCAGTGACTCAGAACCAACCAAGCGAAGATGAGCAGAGCAGTTCGTAATGAGCATTGAGCATATTCCTTTTACCACGCTAGTAGGTCCTTCTTACTTCACCGTGGCCGCGTTCTCTGATTTATATAGCGCATCCGTTTAACCGTTCACCGATGTTGAAACTGTTACAGAGGATAAAGTGTATTGTAGCGTAATGCAGTAGTAAATTGATGTAGCGCCACTTTCGGTACACTTCTCAGTGGCAACGGACGCTTCGAAATGTCTTGCTCCGTTCAGCTGCTTCCAGACAAATCAGATGCCTTGCAAAGACACTGGCGATCACGGAATAGCAGTTGGAACGAAAATTACGACTTAACGAACTCCTGCGGATTAGTATGTGGATGAGAAATATACGATCGTACTGACTGCTGACTAATAGCAGTTGAGCGTGAATCGCCGTGTGCCGGACTGCTTTTCAACAGCAAGGAGCGGGAATGTGCTTATAATCTTTAGCGCTATCGTGGTCTTAATAGTAAAGTCTGGAATTCTTAAGCTCTGAATAAGCTAAGCCGCAGAAATTCTCCACTTCGTGTCTAATTATGCCGACTTTGTATGCGTTAAACTTGCAGAGTCTTATCCAATACCACCCAAACCACCGCAACAGATGGTCCACTCAGTGAAACAGCAGTCCATGTTTGACATCGTTCCAGCTCGAGCTAAGCGTCCGTTTCTCTATTTAGACGTCCGTGGCCAATCTTCCGGAAGTTAGTGAGCCCTTAAACTCGGACCCCTCGTGCACCGCTCTACCTACACTGGTATGCATCTAATCTGACATGGTTTCCCATTTCACGGCTGCCTGCATCTCCGATGATCGTAATCCTATGGCGACAGAGGGCGCTAATTCCGTTCTCCATAGTAACCGTACAACTACTCACGAAAACCGGTTTCTCGTCCGGTAAAACCAGTTTCGATGACGAGCCACTAATACGCGGGAGCTTAATTAAAACGACTGCGCCGGACGTGGACCGAAGCCAACTATGAACCGCTGTAGGGGTCGCTATGGTTCGAGGGACCGCTGAGGGCTGTCAAGGCTGGTCGTAAACTGCTCGCGGGTCCGTGCCGTGGTCGCCGTCTGCGCGTAGTGAGGGCTGTCACGTCAAGTCTTGGCTGACGATAGAGAACTAGAGATAGAACGAGAGAGAATCATAGAGAGAGGGAGAGAGAGAAAGAGAGATTGAAAGAGAAAGACAGAGAGAGAGAGAGATGACGAAAGAGATAAAGGGAGGAGACAGACAGAGACAGAGACAGAGAATGAGAGAAAGAGAACGAGAAAGAGAGAGTACGAGAGAGATAGAGATAGGAAGAGACAGGCATATATATATATGTATATATATATATATACACACACACACAAAGCACCAGCTGCGGTGAAGCCTACGGTGGCCCACAAGGGATAAGACATCTGTTGACTTCCGCGTCATCACATCTTTATTCCTAATTACTAGAGAAATGCAGCTGAAAGGCTAACAAAGTTTTCTATCATGTATGCACCTCAGCCAAAGATCCAACGACCTTTGGACAACGTTGCTGGTGACAAAAACAGTTTCTACAGAAATATGTGAAAAAATCATAATTAACGCTTCTGGTGACTTCCTGTAGAGGCGTCTAAACAACATTTAGCTTCACTTCTACGCTTCAGATAGGCTTTTAACGAAGCGTTAAAAAGTGTACTACATTTACGCTTTTGATGAAATGATTATATTACATAAAGGTGAGCAAAGAAATGTGTTACCTCCACCTTTACGCTGCTAGTGAGTTTCTTTCTTTAAAGACATGTCAATTTTGATATTTATAACACCGTGACATCTCCCAATTTTGAATCCAAAGGGAGATAGGCATTGATCACATGCCAGGTTACTTGTTATTCATTCCTGTCCCCATTATACAGTTACGTAGGTTCAGCTAATAATATCAACGAATCAGATGCAGTCAGTTCTGTATAAACTGTATTATTTGTATAGAAACATTTCAGTTTCAATGAACACCAAGATCAACTATAAGATATTAACTTATAGAATGTCCTGTATATCCTACTTAGACCAGCACCTTATAGTAATGCCATATATATTAATATAACCTAGATCAGGGTCTCCAAAGTTTTCCAGCGGGGGGCCACATTGCTGACTTTCTAAAGCTCCACGGGCCAAAACTCCGGAAAAAACCGCGAATGAATAACTGTTAACAGACTATTTATTCCTGAGGTCTGATGCAGTGCAGAATTTCAATGCAGATATCAATAACAATTAAGATGGGTTTTCGTTAGTCCTGATTAGTGCGAGAAGCATGAAATTGATGCATTTCTGAAATAATTCTATCCAACTGCGGTTCAAAGTGAGTGGTTCCAATCATAAGTAAGGCATTCAAATGTTCATCAGACAATTGCGATCTGTAGCAGGATTTCGTGTACTTCATCTTGGAAAAAGTCTTCTCACACAAATACGTAGTGCCAAAAACTGAAATGAATTGACGAGCAAATTTTCTTAAATGAACACATTGGTCAGATGGAAGGCATTTGTAGAATTCAATCAAATTTCCTTCCTTAAATTTGTCCCTCAGGATGTCATTGGATTGCAAATCGATAACTTCCATTTGTAAGCCAGGAGGTAAGTCTTCAATGACAGTCTTGACAGAGTCAAAAGGATTTTGGAAGGTTAATTCTTATTTTCGAAGAGCATGCATCGAGATCAGAGAAACGTTCCTGTAACTTGTTTCAAAACGGAAATGACATCTTGAGCAAACAAGCTTGGAAACGGAGTCGCAGCTTCCTGGCTATATTTGTCACAGCGTGAAAAGTGAGATAAGCAGCTTCTTGCTAACTGAGTATCAAATAATGTTAACTTCTGACGAAAAGCTTTCACCTTGGAGTACAAATCACAAATGAGTGAAGTTTCACCCTGCATTCGTAGATTGAAATCATTCAGGTGCATGGTTAAATCTGCTGAAAAGGATAATTTCCAGAGCCATTCACTGTCTGTGAGCAACACAAGTGGACGGTTCTTCTCATTTAAGAATGATTCAATCACAGTTCGAAGCTCAAAAAATCGAGCTAGAACGTTTCCACAGCTAAGCCATCTCACTGAAGTATGGTAAGGTAGGTCTGGAAACTCAGCATCCATTTCCAGCAGGAGGTCACGAAATTGGCGATGATTGAGTCCATGACATCGAATGTACTTAACAGTGGAAACAACAGGCGTTAAAATTATCAATTTTCCCAATTTATTTTGTTTTTTCAAGGAGAGTTCCGCGGGCCAGAATAAAGACCTTAGCGGGCCGGATGTGGCCCGCGGGCCGTACTTTGGAGACCCCTGACCTAGATAACCTCATTCCTAGTAGTAGATTTCTCTTGCTCTTCATATCAGTCACTCGTTTTCAATACCCAATGTCCATGATCTACCGACGGCCACTGGCGTAAACTTGTCCAAAATATTGGTGGGGCAAAAAAAATTGGTGGGGCAGAAATATTGGTGGGGCATGGGTCTGGAACAGAGGTGCAAAAAAAAGTTTTTCAAGACGAAAAGTTGTTTGTTGTTGTTTTTTTGGTTTTTATGGTTTTTGTTGTTTTGGTTGTTTTTAAGTTTTTCTGATTTCGGATCATAAAAATCGTGAAAAATGGCATGAACAAGAGCTTCAACTCAGTTTAATTCAGTTGCGATTTCCGAAAATTAAAAATCATTTAATCAATGCTCTTAAACTAACTTCTACAAAAATAAGAAATTTATTTTTTTAGACAAAAACAAATTTTGTGGGTTTCTTTTTGTTGTTGTTCATAACAAAATTGGAAAAAGCTTTTTTCACCTCTCGTCTGGACAGTCAGCAGAGGCTTTCGGTGTTACGTTAATGCGTATGAAATGGGTGTTTTGTTTACATGTAAATATGTTTCATATTGAAGATATTGAAGATAAAAAAATCTTTGTTTCCATTATGAATTTCTGATAGTATTTCAGTTCTGTGTCTCTGTTTTTCTGTTTCTGAAAAAATTTGTCTATATTGAAACATAATATTTTAATAGTTGAAGAAATTCTCCTCTCGATTTTTTTTTGGGGGGCATTGCCCCGGCTCCTCAATTATTGGGGGGGCACGTGCCCCGGCTGACCCCCCAGAGTCTACGCCTATGCCGACGGCATTCATGTTGTGCGACGATAAAGCTGTAGTAGACGACATTTCATATCTGTTGTAACTCGAAGAATTTCTTCACTTGGTTCGCTCACTAAACGTTACTTCAAACAGGAAAGTTTCTTCAAAGTTTGCCCATGCTTTTACATGAAACTATACGATGTGTTATCACACCGTATAGTTGTCACCAATGTCTTATCGCTCGACAGGATATTATCTCAACTATTCCTGTTACGGAACTAACTGACCATTTTCTTGAATTTCTGTAGGCCCCTATACACTCATCCGATCAGGAGTTAATACTCGCAACACCTCGACGGAACTTCGCCTCCATCAGCGTCCAGTATCCTTCTGTAGTTTCAGAGGAGCTCACCGCGCAGGCGCAGCAGACGATAAATTTACAGTCCTTTGAAGCTAAATTCCTCCAATCTGCAAACAACACCTTGTGGCTGATGATCTCGAAACACCGTAAATATCCACAAACTTGATCTCATTTTATTAGGCTGGTCTTAGATGCTGGTCACTTACGTACAATTATAAATACTAATTACCATAAACTAATCAGCACTTAATCTTTACCTATCTCAGCCTTATAACTCAACTATTCTATAGGCTTAGGTAAGAGTACTTTCAGTGGGGATGGGACATCGCTACAACCAAAGTTCCCGTCGCACTTTGAGGAGTTTCTATAGATGTATGTAAACCAGTGTGTTACCTGTATCTTTTGACCACACAGATCGAAAACAAATTTTGTTGAAACAGATGGCGACCGGATTGCCGCAGTAGAAGGAAACAGTTGTCCCTTGTACGCCACCGTACACAGAAGCCCTCGTTATCCAATATCCATGGCGCCTCACATCAGTCAACGGGTTAACTGAGTCTGTTCTGATACCAACGGCTGTCCATCGAACAATTGCTGCCCGACGCTTAATTCACTTAGGCCGACTCCATGGAAAGCCGAACCGCATGTCGTCTACTTCAAACGCGCTCGGACGATTCAACCAATTTTTGTCTATTTTGTCCAAGTTCTATTCTAAACAGCTTATTAGCCGACGAAAACAAAACATCACCGCTTACAATCAAAGGACAGTGCGCCTTAGAAATCTTTGCCCAAAACGTGAATATGTTATGTTAGGGTCTAAAATAGTGTGTTTCCCGGCACAAAGCGTGCAGTTGACATTGTCGAGTCTGCCGTTGACTAGTCTGGAGTGTGTAGTATTAGTGGGGCAGCCTGGTGCAAAATATGAAGGAATTGCTCATTAAAAGACAGAAACATGAAATTTGGTACATAGTATGAACATGCCCTAAGGAAAATTTTTAGCTATAGGGCCATCGCAGATTTGCCACCTGGCTCCAATGGCAGCCATTTTACAAAATGGCCGACCGAAAATAGAGATTTTTCAATATCTCAGCTTCTAGTTCTCTTAGAATCGTGATCTTGGTGTCTAAACATACATATTTAAGGGCAGGGATACTAATAGAACTAATTGTAATTACTTAGCTACAAGAGAAAAGCTAATTATGGTAGCCATCTTGAAGTTAAGGTGACCTAAAAGGGCAGTCCAGTGCAAAATACGAATCAATTGCTTATTGACTGATAGAAGCATGAAATTTAGTACATAGTATGATCGTGTTCTAAGAAATGTTTTAGTTTTAGTGCCATCGACGAATTGTCCCCTGGCCACAATGGCAGCCATTTTCCAAAATGGCCGACCGAAAATAGAGATTTTTCAATATTGCAGCTTCTAGTTCACTTAGAGTCGTGATCTTGGTGTCTAAACATACATATTTAGGGGCAAAGATTCCAATAGAACTAATTGCAATTACTTAAGTACAAGAGAAAAAGCTAATTATAGTAGCCATCTTGAAGTTAAGGTGACCTTAAAATTTAATTTTCCCATTTTGGATTACTTCCTCGTCATGTTAAATTAAAATTATGATTATAGTTTTGGTTGTTAAGTGTGCAGTATTTTGGGCAACGATTGCAAGGGAACTAACCATTTATGAAACTTGTTGTTTTGTTCGTGTTCATGTAGAAATTAAACAAATTATGGAATATCAACAATTCAGCCTGTTATTATTGTCCTCGTAAATGTACATTAAACGATATTACAGAGCTAGTCCACATTTTGGAACTAGTGTCCAGACAAAGTAGACTACTGCCCACAGAGTTATATGGGGTCTAACATTGTCAACGTCATTCCAGGGCACATAGGCCTCTACACAGACAGAGACCAGTTCACTGTCGAGCAGCTTTAACACGTTTTCACTGTCCCCTATAGCCCTTTTCGCAGCATCATCTGAGCAGTTCTGTCCAGAAGCTTTGGCCACTTCACTTCATAGTCTCTCTCGATCGTTTGCAGCCACCCCCAATCACCAGGACATGGTATCATAGGAACAGGCTACTAAAAATGTCATGTAGATAATGATGGTTAAACTGTAATAACATCAGTGAATGATATAGAATGTTACTTCCTTTGTATGCTTTGACCAAGAAAACACTACTCCAGACTGACCGCCATTTTGTCCGCCATTTTGTTTTATAACCATTTGAAGATAATTGGCCGCCATTTTGTCCGTCATTTTGTTTTCTGGCAGTGCTACATACTTGTCTTTAGTTCAATCGTATTCCTTGACCCCGAAAACGTTGAATTAGACTCTAAAATCTTGTTTCCATCACATACATGGCTTTACTTATAGCCATTTCAAGATATTTGGCCGCCATTTTGTCCGCCATTTTGTTTTCTGGCAGTGCTACATATTTGTCTTTAGTTCAATCGCATTCCTTGACCCCGAAAACGTTAACTTAGACTCTAAAATCTTGTTTCCATCACATACATGGCTTCACTTATAGCCATTTGAAGATATTTTGCCGCCATTTTGTCCGCCATTTTGTTTATGGCAGTGCTACATATATGTCTTTAGTTCCATCGCATTCCTTGATCCCGAAAATGTTAATTTAGACTCTAAGATCATGTTTCTATCCCATACATGACTTTACTTATAGCCATTTGAATATAGTGGCCGCCATTTTGGCGGCCATCTTGTTTTCTCATGCAACCGCTAAAAATCCAGCTTGCTAACCGCGATTTTCGTTTTCAGCAGGGTCAAATTAGTCTAGAAACGCCGGTTAGCAAATTGTTACATGATTTGCTTCTAACAATGTCATTTTGAGATTCCAAGCCTAGTCTACTTCCTTCGCTAGAATTGGAAGGCTAACCTCGAACATAGAAAATAGAGCAACTACCCTATCGGTCTGGCCATCCTGGTAACTTGAGTTAGACCGAGATCCGCTACAATCTAGTTACATTATTTATATTACTTTACATTAATCGCATTACATTGATTGCTTTACATTAATTACATAACATTAACGGCATTAGATTAGTTGCACAGCATGAGCCACATTACATTAACTGTATTAAATTAATTCCATTAAATTAATTGAATCAGTGGCGGCGATCTTGTCTGAGAGGTGGGGAGGCAAAGTCGGCCATGGTCTGGTCGATGACCTTTTTTAGGAATTCATGTTCACAAAATTTTTTTTTTACTTTTCAGGAATTCACAAAAATCATAAACTTTAAGACTTTTCTATGAATTCATCTCCCCAAAAGTTGATGACCTTTTTTTAGTCATTGACCTTTTTTACGACTTACTTTTATACTTTTCAATTATTCGTCTCAAAAATAAATTCCTTACCTTTTTCGAGATTCATCTCCCCTTAAATAAATTTCATGACGAATTTCTTCTTCTTTCACAGAATTTTCGGGGAACACTTCTAAAAAAATTGAGTTTTTTTACCTCGTCTGGTCAAAAAGGCATTGAAAACCCTCACGCGCAATTACATTTCTTGCCCTTTTTTGGTGTTTCTTCAAAATTTGGGGGGGGACAAATGTATGACGTGTCCCCCCACTCTTAAAGGTGGGGGTCATGTCCCCCTCAACCCCCTAGATCGCCGCCCATGAATTGAATCATATTAATTATTTTGCATTGAGCACCTTACATTATTTGCATTAGGTCTACAATTCATTTTAATACACGTCACTGCATTGCATTGCATCACATTAATGTAATGTTTCAGGTGCAGTCATAGTTTCTGAAACATCACATTACAGTACAGTACGTTACATTACTGGCTATATATTACTGATAGCATACAAAACTAGAACCACTGTTTGCTTGGTGTACATGTCGCGTTACACAGACACTCAGTCTGATGGAGTCTGATGCAGCACTCGTCGACCTCACTTGTGGCCTACATTCAGACAGCTTCTTCACACTTTACCACTCTCATAAACAAATCTAAATCTAGTCCAAACACATGACTTCTATAGCGCCGTTATAATAATGCACAAAGCATCAGTCGAAGGTCGCATCAAGTGAAAAATCGACGTCATAGTCGTACATCAAAAACAACGCTACTCGTAAGAAACCGTCTGTTCTTGGAGACGGCTCTTACTGCACCCGGTGCGTTTGTCTCGATACCGAACGGATATGGCGAGTCTGACCGGATGTTGGCAAGATCTATGGATCCGTTTCATCGAACCCTTGAGCCTCAACAAATCCAAGATCAGAAGGAGTGGAATGATGGAGGAACGAACGGTTGGTCCGCCATATGAGGAATGATATATAATATTATAAATCCCTGTCCTTGAATGGGAAAGGGATAAACAGGGACAGAAACGGGGCAGAAAAATATTCATTGCATTTAAAGTAAGCAAGGCTGCTTAACATTATAAAAAAGACAAGGACTATTTCAAAGCGATTAAGTAGGCCTAGCCGTTTATAAAGGCCAGATCTAATTACGCTTACCTGAAATGTTATTTAATAGCTAGGTCTACTCAGGGTGGGATTGTCGGGGGTTGGGGTTAAACCCTTAGTCTTTCTTAGGACTCCCACAGTTAAGTCTTCATTGCACACCCCAGGGGGTCTATTCCAAACCCCTCAGTTGTGCTAGTGTGATTTAGCATTTTGACTCTGAGTCTCTGACAAAGAGAAGAAATTTCCACGGTGTGTCATCACTGTCATGTATGCATTTTTGAATTATCTCAACAAAGGAATTGATTCAAGTCTGACTTGCAACACTGCTAGCGTAGAAATCAGCTGATTCAAATTTCTTTAACATCAGTTTGCAAAATACGGGTTATAAATGACAACCCAACCCAACCCCAGTGTTTTTTCTACAATTTCCACACTGGGCCTACTGTCCCAAAAAGCGTGATCACCAATTAAAGTGTTTGACAAACCAATAAACCGGTGTTAGCATTAAAAATTCGAGCCTCAGGTTTAGATTTAAGATGACTCTGAGCACGCAGGAAATACTCTGAGTTAACAAACTTTTATGCATTCTTCCCGAAGAAGTATGACGAGCAAGTGGAATTTCATATTATAGAGAATGTAGGAGAGCGAACGCTTTTATTGCGATACAAGTTACGAATTATAACGAATTGACGATTTAAATAACAAACAACGAGACATTTCTGAGCGTGTACACGAGCGACGCAGGCGGCTATAACCTCTTTGAAGTTAAATGTAGGCCTAATTAAGAACTCGAATTTCACGAGTACCGGTAAGCAGAACAATACGTAAATATCTAGAAGCGTCACCGATGACGAGTCACGCAGACACTAGAAGCCCAACCAACAGATTCCAGTCCACTGTTCAGATCTCTTGTTCCCAACTGTTCAGATCCCTTGTACTCATAATTATGTTCAGATTCTCTGTACCGACCTGTTCAGAGTCACTGGGCCGATCTGCGTCGATTAATGTGCCAAACAGAATTTGTCAACAACTGAAAATTGTTTTTGCCCCATGCACTTGAAGCTTCACTCAGACTCCTGCCCCCCACCCGTGTCGGAAAACTAGCATCACCGTCAGTGCACACGATTCTTCGATCAAACTCTGTTACAGTAGTTGGTTATATCAATTCCACTGGTGCCCTCTAGTGAATTCAGCTATAAAATAGGCACAAGTTTCCCTGTCAGAATGCCCACACAGAGCCCATATAGAACCCATATTTCCATGTGGGACCCGTATACTATAGAGCCCATATTGGTTCCATCTAATGCCCATGGAAATGCTGGCAGGAAGGAATACACTCATTCGACAGGAGGATGAAATGGCTTCTTGTTCTTCTTGTTCTTTCTTCTTATTCTTACTCTTGTTCTTGTTCTTCTTGTTCTTCCTCAGATTCTTCTTCTTTTTCCTCGGATTCTTCACATTCTTCGGATTCTTCACATTCTTTGGATTCTTCTT
Organism: Allolobophora icterica; assembly: GCA_963556255.1. NCBI lineage: Eukaryota > Metazoa > Annelida > Clitellata > Crassiclitellata > Lumbricidae > Allolobophora > Allolobophora icterica. The sequence goes on along the minus strand of OY744603.1, from coordinate 80,044,036 downwards.
CACGTTTATTGTATTCTTCTTGGTAATCTTCGCGTGCCTCTTCTATGGCTGGAACTTGCGTGTTTTAATCAATAAATCCATATTCGTTTATTGCAGTTATTCCTATCGACACAAACGCGACAGGATTACAAAATCTTTAAAAGCATAGTCAGCAATCGCGATTAACTCGTATCTCAATTTGGTAACAGAGACTGGTTAATAAATGTTTCTAATAAACATCCTGTGTTTTAGTCGCTTTCCCATCGGTTACGGTAAATCAATATTCAATTTGTAGGATTCAAGCACAGGAGAATTCCTTACATCTTTCTGAGCCTGTTCTTTAAGCACTTTATCGATAGTTGTCACGAAAATGGTTAATTTTGAAAACATATCATACATACTTATCTGCTTAGTGTCCCATCCAAATAGTCAGGCTTTGTGTATAGCCGTAGTTATGGCCACCGTGATGACGTACTATTTACAATATGGCGGACATCGGGTAAAAAATTAATTTCGTCCATGGATCAATATTTCGTTAATTTCATTGGCTGTTGGTCGTTTTACAATCGCGCATCGGTCGTTCGATGTTGAAAAATTCATATGCCCTCTTATGATTGTTTACGCTCGTCTGGGTTGCCCGAAGTCGTACGATATACGCAGTTTGCAGCGATTCTGTAAGTGTAGTATAATAATGGTGTCAATCATCCTTTGGCTTATTCTTGATATGATCGTATGAAGCGCATCGATTTTGCTTAGCCCTTTGAATTGGCAATGGAAAGTTATAAATCATTTATGACACGCCTCTATCAATGAAATTGGGCAGAGGAGTGATTCTGTGCTTGTTGGGTGGTCCGGCTTAATCTTAAGAAGCGCATCCGAGAACTGAACGATTTGGATTGCATGACTCCCAGACGAAATGACAATTCCTACGATAGACCTGCAATCGAATCCCAGATTGGACGTGAAATACGCCGCCAACGATGGCATTTCAGTACTATTGTTTGGATTGCAGTTAAAATGCGGTTATCTATCGTTTTATCGACCCCGATTATTCCACCATTATAGCCTATCGTTTCATCGTCCTAACTGAAAAATACAGACGTACCTTTACGGAATGGGTGTACTAGTAGTTGTATAATGGATTAAAAAGGACATCATCACAAGAGAAATTGTTGTTTCAAATGGGTTTGTCACATCAGACCAGTGGTTTTCAACCTTTTTGTAGTGACGGAACCCTACACAAAGCACTCATTTGCTCACGGAACCCATAGCGTTTCAGCCGTCCAATTTTTCAAGAAATTCAAGTAATTGTAACTTGAAGGCCTAATGTTGATATAATGTTTAGATTTTAGAATTTAATTAAACTGTTAGGCATAATACAAGTTTTTTGCATCTCTGATGCAGGCTTTTATAAATATATATACACTGATGGGTAGTGGAACGCTCGTCCACTGAGTGCCTTGATACAGCTTCCATCGCTAGTTCCATGTAGACTGTAGTGAGCCCACTTCTTCCTCTCCTGGGGCTGGGGATTCCAGATTTCGCCAAGCTTGCAACAGAACATCAGTCTCCGGACCAACAACAATTCGCGTATACAGGCGGCCGCATAGCATTTTCCGGTCCACTTTCGGGTACCTGCCTCCTTGGGTGACACTCTCGCGGTTCCAACCATCGGTAATGGTATGTGCCCGCCCTCCGCCCCGATCATATACGAGGTTATGCGTACACAACGGTCTGTGAACAGGGTGCATCACAACTACACGAAGTGGTTGGCACTCGGCCTAACCCACCTTCATCTCAGCAATTCAGGGCTGCTGTCGGCACATTCTCCCTCTATCCCAAACGAGAACAGCTTGGGGGTAATGAAACCAAATCGACAACAAGATGTGTGACTATCTCAGAGCGTCTGGTTAGCCTACTTCTGCCGTTTATCCACGTAAAAATGAAATGCAAATATAGGAATGCAACAATACGTTCCCGTAATAATGTAAATTACTTTAACATAGAATTGTGTCTAGCATGAACGCATGAAAGCTGTGAAGAATTCTGCTAATTGTTCATCATTTTGTGAATTCAGTTGGTGTTTTTTTAATTTAAGACTGCTGCCGCGGAACCCCTGGCCGACGCCCGCGGAACCCCTGGGTTCCGCGGAACCCCGGTTGAAAACCACTGCATCAGACTTTCAAAATGCTATTCAGTTCATGAAGGGAACCTACCAAAGATCTCCAATACCAGCTTTAGCTTCTTATTTATTCACACTTCTTCCTAATAAATGTTGTTTTTGGATGTGTATGATTATTTTGCAAACTTGTATTCTGGTGTGTGTGTGTGTGTGAACTATACATGTTAACGTTGAATTAATTTTGGATGCTGAAATGATAGGCTATAATGTTGGAATAATCGGGGACGTTAAAACGACAGATTACCTAATACACTATGTGCCATTGAGAACTGAAGTAGCTAGGCTTTAATAAGATGACGTAAATAGACGAGTCTTCAGCTTCGTTTGAAGGCTGTCCAGCAATATTTTGGATCACAAAACAGAACAGGCAGATCTTTCCATACTGTGACCTGCTAGCTGTATGCATCAGTAGCAAGGACATTTGCTGCATCCCTTGCGAGATTGTAATTGTTGGCAGATCACAAGTGAGACCATAATAAGTGAACAGTTACTTGACCATACTTTACTAAACCTGACAATGTAAATTTGTAGCAGTAGGGTTAGTTGTGCGGGATACGACTGGATGACATTCTTAACCCCGACAGTTGTCGACCTTTGGCCATATGACCCCATTTGTACCGGGTTTTAAGCAAGTGTTCATGCCCTATAGTCTAATTGTTAGCCTGCTAGACTGTCAACAAAGAGGTAAGGGTTCAAATCCCCGCCAGGGTTGAACTTTGTTTAGAGATTTCATCTCCGCTTGCGCCCCTAGCCAGCTCAGTTGTAATGAGTACACTGACCATACACTGTCATTGGGATGATCAAGAGCGAGAGATACGACTGGTCACCTGCCCTTATATGTCGAGACTAAGAAAAATAAAGTCATTGAATAATATCCATGGCTGCCTCATGGAGCTAGCTTAAGGGACTGATGCTCTTCACCATCTTCCCTTTAAGTAAGAAATTCATCGTGCAGGTTTTGAACTTGCTGCACAGAATGGTTTTTTCATGCATTCGTGCTACTTGATTAATTTTTAGTGTATAGGACCACAAAACTCGTGCACAGCTTAGAGGGAACATTGATTAGAACACTGCTATTGGGATTCAAACCCCAGATATTGTGGTGAAAGGGTTCTATATTTCCATGGATGTGTTTTTAACTCTGTTTATGTTGACTTCAGATCGTAGCTCGTGGAAGGCTGGGCATGGCAGCAGTAAGTGGCACACGGTCTGACATGTCCGGAAAGCCACCTTCGTACTCAACCCAGACGATGTCCGTCTCCCGATCGAGCACGTCATCTCGAGAGCTGGCCTCAGACCCCTTCAAAGGTCGAAAGCCCCCTCGAGAGAAGACGTCCGCCTCCCGCCATCACAGTCCACCCAAAAGCATTGGTAATACGGATCATGCGAAACTTCCGCCCGATGGATTGCGTCCACTTCCAAACGGTCCTGGTCTGGTAAGCTCCCGCACTGGGGAGAAGGCTGCGGTCGTGGACACCCTCCAGAACAACAGAAATGTCTCGATGTCACGGCAGTCTCGAAAAGACGGCAGCGGCCCGATGAAGGTGATCGGCCCAATTTCCACAAATGGCTCTCAGGTATTTGGCAAGGGGCATACAGAACGTGAAAAAACATCCTCGGATAACAAGCTGGCGGTCACAGGCTACCGGCCGCCACGGTCAAGCTCGAGTGTCAGCATCTCAACATCAATGCGGGCTGTTGCCATGGGCGATTCGGCCGTTGGATTCCCGCGACCTGTTGACGACCTGAGACTGGGTCGTCGGAACCTGAATTCGTCCAACGACAACCTTGAAACGTCGCCTTCTACCTTCGACCGAGGTGTCCGGTCGAAGACGAGAGATGTCGCAACATCGTCAGGAACACCGAAGAAATCTTCGGCTGATGTGAAAAGTTTTGATCATGCGGATATGCGGGGATCGGTTTCGTCGCTTAAAGCGACCCATCAGAGGACTGGGTCAGACTCTAGTATCAATGGCGTGGAACAGTTTGATGCAAATAATCTACTTCAAGGTTCGAAATCAATGCGAGGCAGCATGGATTCTAAACTCCGAAAGAACAGCCGAGAAACTGACGATGCGACTTGTAGTGCAAAAGTGAGGCATTACTCTAACATGATCTATATAAACCTAACAATTGTTTCATTTGTTTGCACCTACACCCTTTGTATTAGGTAATGGTACAATAGAGCTTATTCAAATGAGATAAGATACCTTTTAATCAGTTGCATCAACTGATAGCATTTAAGCATCAGTAGACACGGAACAAGGCCACAGAAGCAATGGAAATAAGGTAAAGTAACAAGCTGGAGAATTATCTAGCGCAGCGCTTCCCAAACTTTTCAGTGTGACAGACTGGCAGAAATTTACTTTTCAGTTTGACGAGCCAACAGGATTTACTTTTTAGTGTGACGGGTCGGCAGGAATTTTCAAAGTGCAGCAGGACCGGTGCCCAATTTTTAAATATGTATTAATTATAAGATTTAAAGAACGAGAATGTAAAACAAATCTTGGAATTTGGTACAGAATTATATAGAACTGCTATTAACGCAATGTGTCATATTGGTGTATGTGCCATACAAGAACTGCTGTTAACTTAACATGCTGTATTGGTTAATGTGCATACAAGAACTGCTATTAACTTAATGCATCATATTTGTTAATGTGCCATACAAGAACTGCTATTATCTTAATGTGCCATTTTGGTTAATGTTCCATACAAGAGCTGCTATTAACTTAAGATGCCATATTTGTTAATGTGCCTTACAAGAACTGCTATTAACTTAACACACCATATTGGTTAATGTGCCATACTAAAACTGCTATTAGCTTAGTGCGTCGTATTGGTTAATGTGCCATACAAGAACTGAAGTATTGTGCTAAATATTGCCTTTTCAGCATTATCTCTCTTTTGCACCGTCTGGTGTAGATGCCTTATCATAAGGTATGTCCCATCTCACGTTAATTAGTCCCCGCTGTACCTTTTTAGTACCTTACAAAGTGCTACTTTTGCCAGCTTAATTGATATTAAAGTTCATAGACGGCAAAATATTTGTCACTTAGTTTTCAAGACACTTAACACTTTAATGACGAGCGTGCACTAAAATGTATGGAAAACTAATCCCTCTTGTCATTAAAGGGTTAACACAGAGCCTTTTAATGCTTCACCTACCAGGTAAGTAAGCAAAGAGTGCTGGGATAACTTGTAACCAAAGCACCGTAGCCAAGTAGTCACAAGACGACCCATTTTAGACTCAGATATCGATGCATAGTGCGAAATCAGTTTATCGTTAGGCTATGCAACACATTGTGCATTGTTGTCCAGTTGTTGGATTCTTTCACGCTGAGCCATAACGCACCGTATAATTTTATTTGCCCTCCTAGGGGCCAAACACATTTTTTTAATCCATACATCCATCATTCAATTCACCTATCTGTTCTTTAATTTTGTCCATTCTTTGTTGATTACTGAAAAACTTGTTTACTTGTTGATTAATAAATTTATGGATTGTTTACATATTTGATATTTACTTTGGTGTTTTGTCTGTTTAAGATGCAGACCTTGGATCTCAGGCTCCAAGTTGACCCTTCCACAGGACTCGGTGGTCTTCAGAATCTTGGCAATACGGTAGGTTTGCTTATTAGGCATTACAAAAGTTTCTGCAGGTCTGTCAGACTATTTCTGATTGACATATTGACCTTTGTATCGACTTCTGCATCTTTTATTGTTGCAAAACTGTATTGATTTTATGCTGATGTTAAAAATTCAATAAACCACTGTTCAGACGGATATTCTAAAGTTTAATATTTGAATTCTTACCTAATTATTGTCGTGTAGTGGTGATACACGCTAAGACGTTGGTATGAAGCCACATCTTATATATAGGTGAAATGTTCTGCTTATGGTGAGCTGTGAATTAGTCATATACAAATGTTAACAAATTTATAGAGTTGGTGAAGTATAGGAATTTGATTTGAAAATGTGACAAAATATGCCCTTGAAGATGTGATGAAGATATTCCCTTTGAGTATGTGTTGAAGATATCCCTCTTGAAGATGTGCTGAAGCTATCCCCTTTGAAGATGTGCATAAATTATGCCCCTTTGAGGATGTGATGAAGATATCCCCTTTGAGGATGTGCTGAAGATATCCCTCTTGAAGATGTGCTGAAGCTATCCCCTTTGAAGATGTGCATAAATTGTGCCCCTTTGAAGATGTGATGAGGATATCCCCTTTGAGGATGTGCTGAAGATATCCTTTTTGAAGATGTGCCAAAGCTACCCCTTTCAAGATTCGAATGTTGTTTTCAGTGCTTCATGAACAGCATCCTTCAGTGCTTGTCGAACACTCGGTCCCTTCTGGAATTCCTGCTCAGCGGAAAATACAGCTCACAGATCAACACTCAAACGAGCAGCATGAAGGGGTCAATGATCAAAGGTCGGCATCAAATTATTATTAATCAGATATTGATTATTATTATTATTATTAACTAGTGACCTTTCTAGCGCAGGTGTCTAATGCACAAGGCATCAACCAATGGCACACCAAAACCAATCCGTAATCAGGTTGACAACCAGATTCCAGAAGGTCAGTCCATTGAGAAAGAGAAACAGCCTAAGCAATCCAGACGATGTAATTTTTAAGTTGAGCACGAAATGACATCAAGTGACTGAGTAGATTGAGCAGAGAGAGAAATATTTATCTCTTGCTCATTTATGGATTCTTCTCAGAGTGCACGTCGCTGGAAAACATTCAGATGGTTGCAAAATGAGTTAAGAAATGGTTCCTTCAAAGCTGGTGGTAGTGAATTCTAAAGTTTAGAGTCTAACTTGAGTAATTTTTTACACCTACCATTAATCATCAAAATCTATCAGGGCACACCAGGATTTGAACCAAGGACACTGTCCTGGTAGCAGTTAGATTGAATTTGATTAAATAAATTCTTGTAAATAAAATTTAAGGAAACTAGTATCGGTTAGAGTAAACTGGAAATAATTTGGATTCGTGTAGAGTACTATAATCTTATTATGTTGTAATTTATTATTATTATTACTATTATTATTATCATTATTATTATTATTATTGTTATTAAATATTTATTATTATTATGGGGTGAAAAGGTCAGCTTGTGGCAGAGGTCGAAGGTCAAAGGTATTATTTTTATTAATAGTAATAATATTATTAGTAATAATAATTATTAGTAGTAATAGTATTAGTGATAGTGGTCGTAGTAGTAGTAGTAGTAGTATTTAAGTATTTTTTAACTTAGTAGTAGTATTTCTGTATCTTTAACTGCCATTATCTAATGGCAAAGCATCAGTTATTTGTGCTAAGTATTTATTTCTAAAGGAAGGGGCTTGCACAAGGTCCCTTCATAGTGACTATCTCAGAGTAGAGTAGAACCTGTACACTTAGGCGTTACAAGGTAAGCGCTCGAACAGGTAGATGAAATTCTGTTAAATCAGATTAAGTGATGCAGTGAGCAGTGACCCAAGTTGGCAAATTTGAACCGTGAACAGATGGACATATGGATGGCCGTAAAACAGATTTAAATTCCAGTCTTTCCATTTCTAGCTTATGTACGACTGACGGAAGAGATGTGGAGACCTGGGGGCGCAGTCCACTCAAGCGGCAATGCTGTTTCTCCAACTGACTTCAAGTACTACATCTCGAAATATTCAAGGCATTTTGTCGGAACGAGGTATCAAGGGATTTTCTTCTCACAGTTTCTGACGATATAATTTCTTCTGTTGATATTATGAAAAGTTTATGATGATAGAACTTCTGTGGGTAGTGGAGAAATTTAGATTTCTAGCATTTATTCTTGGCATTATGCAGGGGCGTCTATCCCCCGCCCCAAAGTCATTGGAGCAACTTCATCTTCCCCCTCTTCTTCCCTCTCCACCTTACTTTACACTGTTGTGGTAGAAAGCTTTTGAAGACATATTATTATATTAACGTTTCTCCGTAATGACCATTTGACCTTGACCTTGATCTTCATATGACCTAGACCTTGATCGTCATCATTTTCAATTAATCTCTCTCTGTTGAGTTCCTTCCCACTTCTGCTGTTTCATGCATGAGCTTCAGCTGGTCGATATGACGACACTGGACCATACATTTTAAGACTAGTGCAGATGACAAGGTAGTATAAAGAAGAATAATTAATAAATGATGAATAATAATGAATACCGCCTTAGCTTACGTCACCTTACAATACCTTACCAGTATAATGTATTGTAACTTTGTAATCTATCTTAACAGTGCTAGTGGTTAAAGGCCATTCTATGAGACTGTGGTCATGTGCTGTGAAATTTGGAGCATCCCTGAGGAATTTTGCTACAATGGCATGGTGGCTCAGTGGTAAGTTCGGCGCCTTGTGACCGGAGGGTTGCAGGTTCGAATCCCACTCTAGCCGCTGCGTACGGACCTTGGGCAAGTCCTTCACTCGCAATTGCTCGTGGCGCTTCGGCGTGAAAATTCCGGCACAGTATCAGATGCTGTAGTCGGGAGCGCCTCTGAGTAGTAGTAGACATCGAGAGGCGCTATAGAAATATCTGGAATAAATATTTTAAAAATATAATAAAAATGGCATATGCATGTATGTGTGTGTGTGTTTTTTGTGTGCACTTCTGATTACTGTTACAATATCCTACCTTAACTAACTTTCCACAAAGCAGTTGTGCTGATATTTGACGATGCTGCCCTTTTTTAACCGATCCAAGGTACTCTTTGAAGCTGAACAGCAGTTAAATTTGAGCTGAAGGTTTTACCTTTTGATTTACCTTCCTTTTGATTTACCTTCCATCCACAACTTACCACTTTTTGTGTCCTTCAGGGAGCACGATGCGCATGAGTTTCTGGTTTACCTGCTCGAAGGTCTGCATGAGGATCTGAACAGAGTTCGCGAGAAGAAGAAGCGGTTTATCGACTCCAGCGACCAGGTAGAAACCATCAGGTGAGGCAGGCCGATGTCGTGAATGCAAATCTCTGAACTTTTGCAGTTTTCCTAAGAAATTTTCTCATCTGTTTGTTCAGGATCTTTCAGGAATTATTAGTATTTTTTTATATTATTATTAAATTATTATTATTATTATTATTATTATTATTTATTATTATTATATGGAGATTTATAAAGCACAAGTTAATGTAACTAAGAAGAAGAAGAAGAAGAAGAGCAGTCCCTTAAGCTAGTCCTAGGCAGCCATGGGTATGAAGTGCTAGCGATTTCATTTTCTTAGCCTCGGCGTATGAGAGCAGATGGCCAGTCCTCTCCCTCGCTGTTTCATCTTCCCACCAACAGTGTGCATTCAGTGTGATCATTCTGGCTGAGTTTGCTATTGTGGAGCAGAAATCTCGAACCAAATAGCTGCCGTGGCAGGGATTTGCACCCCTGACCTGTCGATTGACAGCCTAGCGCGCTAATCACTACACTATAGAGCACCCCAATTAATGCAACTAAATGCACCACAGAATGCACCACAGATGCAAATGTGCTATGAGGTGCTTTTATATTGCATTACTTATCTTACAGTTGTTTGATTTCAGTGCCACAGAAAAAGCGAGACTATCGTGGGAACGTTACGTCGAGTGCGACAACAGTGCGATTATTGGTAGGTCCTCTCAGCAGATCTCTGCGTCAAGTCAGAACAGTTTCTGGGCACTCCGTCTGACTTGACACAGCGCTTGTGAATAAGCTGGTGCCCTGTGCTTAACTTTTAAATAGATTGCATTAAATATTTAAGGTTTACAATGACAACTGCATGCATACATTCCATTTTGTAATTGTAATAGTAGCTGAACATTTATACAGTGCTGCTCAAGCTTAGGGGTCTCAACCCGCATCAGTGCCAGCATCGGCAAAAACGAAGTTTTCAGGTGCGTACGGAATTTGGGGGGGGGGGAGAAAGGGCATGACATCGGCCTCCCTCATCTGATGGTTTCTACCTGGTCGCTGGAGTCGATAAAGGGCAAGAAATCTACACAGAGGGACAAAGGAAGGCAGTTCCAAGCGAAGCTTCTGGATTGGGCCATAGCAGAACGCATGCAAGGGACAACCAAAAGGCCTTGGGCTGAGCATCTCAGGGAGGCCCTTTCAGCCAAGGAAGATACTGGGGTGCAAAGTATAATAGGTAGGACAGGGCAGACCCAACAAAGCAGTTGTGCATGAGGGTTTTAAACAGAATTCGCTGCTGAACGGGGAGCCAGTGAAGAGAGTCATGAATAAAGGCTGTAATGTGGGCAAACTTAGGGATATCACCAATATCTTGGCAGCGGCATTAAGAATGGATTGGAGTTTGCAAGTATTGGAGGAGCTAAGGCCAGTGTGTACGGCTTTGCCAAAATCCGCTCACATGCAGATCAACGCGTGAACCAGTGTAGTAAATGTATGAACTGAGAGAGATTTGATAATGTAATTTGGTAATGTTGAGTGTGTTTTAGGTGAGGCATTGTTGGTACGTACCATGTAAACTTAGGAATTGCGCTAAATAAGATTTTGTTTACTTGTTGTTCGAATGTTGTAGTTAATTACTGTTCTGTTTTGATGTGCAGACATTTTCATGGGCCAACTGCGAAGCGCTCTGACGTGTAAGAAGTGTGGTTATGTGTCCAACACGTTTGAACCGTTCCTGGCACTTTCTCTACCCATCAAACAGGTCAGTGCCCCTGGATTATCTTGAGTGGCATGTTTCCGTTTCACTAGCTTATCTGAATTACCTTCTGTGGCATGTTTCCATTTCTCAAGCTTATCTGAATTACCTTCTGTGACACATTAACATTTCATAATCTTATCTGAATTACCTTTTGTGGTATATCTCCATTTCACGATCTTATCTGGAATTTATATATGATCTTATCTGAAGTACCTTCTATGGCACATATCAGTTTCCTTACCACTTTATTTTATTGTTTGAAGTTTTGTATTTGACTTTTTGTGAAATTTCTCATGAGTTTATCATCTGCTTTTTTGAAGGCTGGATCTCAAGTGTCCTTGTATGACTGTTTCAAGCTCTTCTCTCACGAGGAAACACTCGACGGCGATAACAAACCAGTAAGCTAGATACATCCAGTTTTATTCCAAGCATTATGTAGCACCAGTGTATGCGGTTTGAAATAGGTGCCACATTAAATGAGTGTTTCTATTTTGATTAGCGCTGTGTTTAGCTGTGCAAAGTAGTATTAATGTCACGATTCAAAATTGTCTGAATGATGTGAAAAATTTTCTGGAATGGCTAAAATAATTAACTGATTAATTGGCTCAAGTATTATTTGTAATTAAAATATTGAATTGAAATTGAAACAATCCATACAGGCAATCTCTAGTGGGTGGCATTTGAATATAATCAGGTATAGATATTTGTGCATATTAATCTGTGTTACTGTAATTGTAAGAAGGCCCTAAGGAAATTTATATAAAATCGTTAGTAGCAAGCTACTTCCAGGATGCTTTGTGCTGTCAGCTGTTCAGTGCAAATGATAAGAGTTATGCAGTAAGTATAATTTTAGCTTTTTAAACATGCAGATTTTGCTGGTAGAAGCGCATAAGAAATGAGCACACTTTTCAATGCCCTGTTTCTTGACCGAATTCCATTGTGTGAACTCTGAATTCCATTGTGCTGGACTTTTCTTTTGTCAGAAATGTGCAAAATGCCGGACGCGCAATGCCTGCACAAAGCAGATGTCGATACAGAAGTTTCCTAAAGTGCTCGTCATACGTATCCTTCAGTTTGAGATTATTAACATACGCATATACTGTTACATAGATGCATATGGGTACATACATATGCATTGAATACATATGTTTCAGTACATTGTATAATTGTTATTAGTAACTTTTGACGAGTTAGTGTCTAATGCACAAGGCATAACGGATGGCACACCAAAACCAAGCCATAATCAGGTCAGTATCCAGAAGATCAGTCCGTAAGACAGAGAGGCAGCCTATGGTGGATTAGAATTTAAAAGAAGTAAGTTTTAAGTTGAGAACGAAATGACACAAGCGACTGAGCAGAGGCTGCAGAGTGCACAGACACAGTGAGCGAGTTCGAAGAAGTATGTCCAACAACTGAAAAAGCTAATTCACCAAAACAGTTCTTGATTTATGTATGACCAGACAAAGATAATCAGATAACCTCGTTGAATAATGATAAGTCTGGGAAATAAGAACTGATTTTAAATATTGTGGCTGGTCAGAGTTAAATTTTCTAAACTATTGAGTCACAATTTGAAACAAATTCTTTGCTGAACAGGAAGCCAATGCAAATATTTTACCAGTATATACATAATAATAATAATTATATTCTTTATTATTTCAAACCGTCAGACGCAGTAAGATTACATTGAAACATGAAAGCACAATCAATTTCTTAATTAAACACACAAATGTACATACAAACCGATACATACATGCATACTTATGTACATACATACCAGTACATACATACTTGCATGTATACATACATATTGGTACATACATGCATACATACATACATACATACATACATACCGATTCATACATACATTCATGCATACCTATGTACATACATACATACGAGCAGATACATACATGTCAGTACTAAAATTCATACATATATGCGTACCTTCATGCCTGTATACATGGCTACCTACATGCATACGTATATGTGTACTAGTGCACAACTACATTGCTCAGTTAGAAAAGTAACTACTCCAATCTAATCTTATCTGAGAGCTTCTGTTATGTCAATGTCAATTATGCAAATAATAGCCAGTGACCTATTCTATGCACTGGGTTTACCTTGTTACCTTGTGCTGTCAGCTCGTGGAGCTCTAGCGATCGTCATGGTGAACACTCTCCATTGTTTCCTATTCGATGACAAGTCCCTTAATTCCGCCAAATTCATACCAGTTACATCTTGTATCTCATCCATCCATCTCCTCCTTGGGCGACCCCGTCTTCTCCTCCCCTCACCACACGCCAGCATCATTTCCTTCTCCAGACCATCAGATCGCATAACATGTCCAAAGAACCTTAGCTTCATTCTTGTCGCAGTTTGTTTTAACGACTCTTCATTCTCAACTCCAATCTCCTCTCGTATTGATTCGTTCGTTCTTTTCTCAGTCCAAGATATTCTCAGCATCTTCCTCCATATCCACATTTCACAAGCGTTAACCTTATTCTCCATGTTCTTTATCATTGTCCACGTCTCGCAACCGTACAGTACCGTGGGAAAGATTAATGCTCTCACGAGCCTTTTTTTTGGGTTTACTAGGACTGAAATTTGGTAAATGCAACTTCTCTTTGGCAGCCCAGCCCATTGTGAATGCTTTACCTCTGAGGAGATGATTGATACGGATGTTTGAACGCATTATATTTACCATGCTTCTTATGTTATGTTACATTACCGAAATGTACTGGTGCATTGTTTCTTAACATGCAATCAGATCTGATGAGGTTTAAACAGGGTACGTCCAACAAACTGAATACTCAAGTCGCCTGTCCACTTACCGGGCTCGATCTAAGTCAGTTCACGACCGTATCAAGTAAGAGTCAACATTCCTACACGCATGCACGCACAGAGTCGGAAACAAAGACTGAAGTTTATTAATGGAAGTTCACATTGGACCATGGACCTCTGGCCTGAGTCCTGGGTCCGAATCCCGTAAGGCCACACCTCGTAGACCTTTTGTTTTTAAGCCTTCACAACCTTGGCACTCATTGTATACCAGGCTCCTATGTTTTAACCAAAGCACTAGACCCCTGGTAAAAATTCACATTTGCCGCTGTTTAGCAGTGCAAAAAGAAAGTTCTCAGGTGATTCTGACCTGAAAGTAAAATATCCATTAATTAAATATAGATTTCAAGCGCTGATGGAGTATAATTAAAGAAAAGCTGAGAAGCCATCTAGGTGGGGTATATGACTACTGGTAATTCTTGCAGTTACAGGGCTTTAGGGCACACGCTCAGCATGATGTCAGTGTTAAAATGTTAAGACGATGTTCGAGCTGGAATTTATTTCTTTTCTAGTTGAGTGACAAGTCTGATAAACTTATAATAACGGTTTGCATGGTGGTTTTTGGTGGCACAAAAACAACAACTTCTATATGTAACTATGTGTAAAGCACCTTTGAAAAATCTCACAGGTTGCTTAGGTGATTGCTAACATATTTGCCATTTACTCACTTATGCTCTTGGTGTGTCATGAAAGATTGAGAATTAGTCCATTCTCTGTCTTAAGCAGATTGACCTTCTGGGTATTGATTCGATTACGGTTGATTTGGTGTGCCATCGGTTGATACTTTGTTTGTTTGACACCAGCACTATAGAATTTATAATTAAATAATAATTAGTTCTTGAGAACAGTAATCGGACAAAGAACCTTGTTCACATACTTTTATTACGTAACCTGTAGCAACATATTCTGTAAGCTATGTTCATAGAACATTTCTTGGAGCTGGCCATTTGGCTCAGACTCTGAACATCCATGCTATCTGTCAGCTGTAGACGGGAATCCTCTGGGTGGTTCTACGTGTGTGCATGGTCCTGCTACTGGTGACTCTTCCAGCTTACTATGCATTGTTTTGCTAATTGATGTAAAGTTTTCGTTTGTAATGACATTTAACATCACATAGGCTAGCCAGAGAATGCCTCTGAATTGGTTTGCCCTTTGAGTGGCGCTATATAAATGTCCAATTACATTACATTTGACAAGAAGAAAATGTGTAATTCTGTGAGTAAACGTTGTTATTGTAGATTGTTCAACTGCGATGTACAATCTTTATGCCGTGTCCAATCACTCTGGTACCCCGCTCACAGGTCACTACACAGCCTATGCCAAGCATCCCTCCTCCAGCAGGTGGCATATCTTCAACGACAGCAGGTAACCAGTCACTGGCATTTATGATCGTAAAAGCTGTGTAACGCTATATTATTTTTTCAGAAGAGGTAAAAATGATCCCTGAAGGAGATCTTGTTTTAACCCCCAAGTTGGCTGCTAAAAAGGTGTGCAGTTATTAGGTTGCTGTGGTCATGATTGTACTGCAGCTGAATTACGGTTTGACCTCGTGACCCCAGGCTTATGAGGAGCTTCTTTAAAGGCATGTGAAGTGTGTTACATTCATGTCTGTGCTTCTGAGAAGCTTCTGTCAAGGTACGTGAAAAAAGTGTGTTACATTTATCTTGTAGCTTCCGATGAGTTTCTGTAGAGGCATGTAAACAACTGTATTCGCTTTGCCGTTTGTTATATCTGTATTTATCTGTATGATAAAGCATTAGCTGATGGCTGTAAATAGTTGTTAGTGAACGATTTCCTCCAGGTCACTGCACAGTAATCATCTCGGGGAAGGTCGAACCTAATACAGCTACAGTAAGAGCCCTGAATCAAGCAACAACTGTGTTTGCCTCTATGACAAATTGCTGTAAAGAATGTAAAATTGTGTTTGATTACAGAGTTACAAGCATATCACTGACATCTGTAAATTCATCAGAAGCCTACCTCTTGTTTTACGAACTCCACGATTCTGGTACATCCTCGTAGATTGTCAACTCCGGCAGAATGCTACGCCGCTCTACGCTATTCCAAATCAAATTGCGCTGTGTTTTCTAGTATTAAAAACTTCCGTCAGACTGTCGAAAAAATCAGCGCGCGTAATCCTGCCAGTCCTTTTTTATTGGGGCGCCATCTAGCAGTGTTTAATATAATTTCCATGGTGCTTTTTTCTAGCTGCTGTTGATCACACTGAGCTTTGTTTTTGTAGGATATTGTAGCTCTTGACGATTATGCTGATTTTGAATGTCGTGTAAGAATTGCTTCTGCCAAACACCTTTGCCGTCGCACGAGTTTTTTCTCCTCACAAGTTTTAACTCTCGAGTCCTTGACTGTTTTATGTCATGAATTAATTTAACTTATTTAATTTATTTATTTATTTGTTCAGATCTAGTGAATTGCTTCTGTACAGTCTCTGAAACATAGTAAAGTTTTCCAATTTCAACTTTTGCTTATTTAATAAACGCCCAGCAACCGGGGTGCCACCAGAAGGTGAGGTATGTTATGTATGTGTATTCGTTTATTGAGTAAACTGGTTGTCATACCGCAACCAGGAACAAAAAAATTAAGAAAAAACGCTGTAAACAGATTGTCGTTAGAGATAGCGTGTGGTGGCCAGTAAGGCGCCCATCTCCTTAACCATCTAATTATAATGCAGGTAGGGACCAAGATGAGCATATTCAAGTTGTTGTATGGTGAGAAATATTTCTGAACGGTGTAAGCAGAGGCGCCTTTACACATAGGTGTACTAGGCGCGCGCCTAGGACCCAAAAATCTCGAGCGTGCCCACATGAACGATTTTTTTTTTCGATTATAAAAGATAACACTTTTCAATTTTGAATTATTTTAAATATAACCTATTTTCTATTTTTTTACAGTTTAGCATTCACATAAAAGTATATTTTTGAATTTATAGTTGTTTTCTTCATTTGGGTTAATACAAGTTTAGAAGGACCCCTTAAATGTTTGCGCATAGGACCCGTAAAATGTTTGCGCCTAGTGCCCCGTTTTCTGTAAACGCGCCTCTGGGTGTAAGGGTTCATGCATAAAGAAAGTTCACAAAATGATTTGTACCACATTGTGCATTGCCCTCCATCCCTTTTGCAGACGTCCACGCCGCAACGGACTACAAATGCCTGGAATAGGCCACTCTGTTTTATCTTGCCTTGTTAGGAGGTAGCCTAGTGTGGGCATCCTGCAATGGAACTCCGATTAGATCCAATGCTGTCTGAAGTCGGTGTATAAAGGAGAGTTTTGACTTTTTGTCATAGAGGCCTACCCGTTTCCATGGTGAAACGAAACATCCTATAGAATTTGCATTCTAGTCATTCCAGAATTATGCAGTAATCGGTCAAGATGAACATGGAATTGTACCTGAATCGTGTTTAACTTTGTTCTTCTCGTCATAATATGCTAATTTAAAGCCAATCTAGACCAGTCAAAATTCCGAAACAACCACGATGGTTAGCGATTTTTTCCTACTAAAAATTGACCTTGTGGAATAGTTTAAATCTGTTGCGGAGCTTGCATGGGAAGTAGAAAGCATTGGCCTTACATAGCTTTGCAGTGAGCTCGTCGATTGATTTAGCTATAAAGGAGATATTTTAATTTTTGCTATACCCGTTTCCACGGTGATCCCAGGCATCTTATGGAATTTGCATTCTAGCATTTGCAGTAGGCCTAATCGACCAAGGCGAACAAGAAATTGTGCCTGAATTGCGTATAACTTTGTTTTCGTCTCATCATAATATGCTAGTTTAAAGCGAATCGAAAAAATCAAAATGCTTAGTGAGTTCGACCTTGTGGAAAACTTGATATGGGCCTATTACCGAGGTTGCGCGGGACGTTGTAAGCATTACATTTTCTGAAAGCGAACTCGTAAATAATAGATGTTGGCTTAAGGGCAGCCTTTACTGATAGGCCTACGTTTGTACCAAATTTAGATGCCGACGTCCGCATTAGGCAACCCTCCCTTTGTCGGACGAGTTTGTCCGCATATAGACGAAACGCCTCTCCTTTGTGGACGTCCTTAATGAGCAATATCAAACTCCTACCCAGGCTGCCCTTCCCGACCACCTATCAAGACTGAGACTATCCTACCGGAGTGGGGATAACAAAATCATAAACGGCAATAAACGCATAGGCCTACATAGCTGTGAAGTTCTAAAGCGTAGGCCTACTAGGCTTATAATTGTAGTATGACATTTACAAAGGGCCTCTTCAAGAATGAACTCATCAGTGGCTCTCCCAACCCGAGCCAATTAATTCACAAATAATACAGACTTCAGACGCTTGCGAAACTCTGAAAGGGATTAATTGAAGGGCTCGAGCTGCGCAGCTCTCGAGAAAGGCGATTCCAGCTGGTGGTCCCAACATAGGCAAAGCTTCTGGACTGAGCTGTAGAAGTAACCTAGGCCTACATATGTGAGGGACAGTCAGAATTCTATGGGTAGCCGACCGAAGGGTGCCACGACTCGGGACCGAAATGTAGGCCTATAGGCCCCTATTAGCTTTATTTACGGTACGGCACAAAAGGTCTTTTGCCTTTTGGTACAGCATTTAGGCTACCAAGACGTATTTGCAGAAGGCCTACGTTGCGTGCCTGATAGCCTATCAGAGAAAAGTTCACCTCCGTCTTGTTCGGTATTTATTGAGAAATGTTTAATTACATTTGTAATGTACGATATATAGCGCTCTCCAGGATTTCAAATATGGCGCTACATAATTTCATGTCTGCCCATGAGTATCGGATATAATAATCTTCAATTCGTTCTTTCGCGACGTCGTTGCTTCAATTTATAAGCACGAGTATACGCTCTCTTCGTGCTAAAACTTGGTCCATGCAGAATGCAACGTCATTTTAGCGGCGAACTTATAAGCCTGTACATGTAGGCCTAGGCTATGTTTTCAACAACCTTGAAGTCTAAGACTGCGTACATCAAGATAGGCCCCCTTCGTTCACGGATTGATTGACTGACTGGTCAGAGGCGGTAAGTATATTTCGACGTATCAGCGGCATCAGATATTTAAATTATAGCCGAGAAATCAGGACTATTCATGCCTATTATAGTTCGTTATTGAGAAGAGACTGGATATTGCTATGGTTTCGAAAGTCTCCAGTCGGAACCGAACCATGGCGACGTACTACAGCACAAACTGCCTTTTCGATTTGTTTACATTGAGCACCTATGAATTGTCTGTTTCTCGCGCCTCCGCGTTTTCACTTCTGAAGAGATGCGTGAAACTTGTCCAACAGCCGACACAAGGTCAGAAATTACCTACTACGGTCCAGTAAGCTTGAACACGACTCGGCGATGACTGTGCAAAGCCGGTTGAACCAGCTGCCGTTAGCCAATAAACTTTCATCTTAGCAGCAACTTTAACCACTCAGCGCTTATCCATTGCAGCAATTAACAGAGCAACTCTCAAGTGACTTTTTATGAAACGGATCTAATCAGACTAGTGTAGACGACTCGTGATTACTCGTAACATCCGGAGTCATCCTCGAGTCGGTTGGCGATACCCTTTCGAAAGTGACCCGGTCGTAGTGCGAGTTCCGCTTCGGCAGGGTGTTCCTTTCCATGACCGCGTAGTCCTCGTTACCGTGGAACGGCGTGTTCCGTACTTTGAGCGGTAGCGTTTCGCCGCAATGATAGCGTTGCTCGTTCTGCGTCCTGTGCGACCGATTCTCAGATAGAAGTCTCGCGATGTTGTTTTCCGTCGACTCCACGTCCGGTGGATCGAGCTTCGTCCCCTGAAGGTATTCCGACTCTCCGGCTTTGTCGAAATCGTCTAATTCCGGAGCTTTGGCCTGCCGTAGCCGTTTCCACTGACAGTACACAGCCGCGAAAACGACAAGGTTCAAACAGAGCAGGGCCAACCCTACCGCCACAGTCAACCCCACCGAGGAAGACCCCGTCTCGGCGTCGTCCGCCTCGTTTTGATGAAGGATTCGGACTTTATCCGGCGTTGTTCCGGGTGTTGTTACATGAAGCCGTACTGCAGTAGTCCTACGAAGCCGTGACGTCCAACTGTTGTCCCGTTTCGTCAGAATCGTCGAAGGCGTACGCGGCGCCATCTTTGTTGTCGTTGCCGGTGACGTAACCGGCGTGGGTGTCGTGAAGTGTAATTCCCTTATGTTGATTTCTCTCATGAGTTCATCTTCCTCAAACGACGTCAGATTGTCGAAGTCGTCCAGAAGATGGTAGCGAGGATCGAAACCGTCTGGTCGATGGATCCGAGGGACCAGATCGAGCCAGAGAGCCATCTTGTCGCCGCGGAAGTGATGTTGAACTCTCGAAGGCGTGCCTGAACAAAAACGGCCAACAGTACGAATTTTTCGCAAGTAAGTCGAATAGTCCAGAGTTGAATTTGAATATTTTAAGTTTAATCCAATCTAATGATCACGAACATTTATAGGATAATTACAGACAATTGGATTTATACCAATGGGTGCTGAAGGGAGAACTCAGAAGGAACAATATTGATCCCGCTATATTGATCCGCCCAATTACAGCTTGAGACTAATCACAGCGTGGCGTGGTGATAAGTTGCGGCCTTGCGGGGCCTCATAAAAATAATGGAAAATATCTTCAGTCAAGGACAGTGTTAATAGAAAAACAGATAAATGATTCCATTTAACGTTGACAAATTCAGTGACTAAGGATTGATTTTAAGTAGGCCCTTTTCCAACTATGTTACACGAAGCCGTACTGCAGCCGTACTGACAAGCAGTGCAATATTCTAACACCGTCTTGTGACTCGTGTTCATTGTTGTGAGACATCCTATAGGAAGCTCGACTAAGTAATGCTGAACAGGATGTCATTAGCTGGATGAAAGAGGAGACACAACCGTTATATATAAGAGGACCTGTCGTTGGACACAACCCAACTAGCTCAGATTATGTATCACTGAAGATACATGTACACAACCATATCGCTTCTGCCTCTAGCTCTTTCCTCTGCTGGTTCAGGCACTCTTCCCCACATGATACATTTCCCTCATGCATTTCCATCCTGATCCTCCACTGGTTTAAAGTATCTCCCACTGAAAATCATTTACCCCATATATTTCGCTCCCGCTCATAGGTCTTTATCACACTGATTCAGACTTTTCCCCATTGAAAATATAGGCCTAATCTCCCCATTAGGCTTAAATTTCGTTCCTATCCGTAGGGCCTGTTCTCGCTGGTTCAAAGTAACTACCATTGACACTGCAATTTCAATATACATGTTGATCCTGCCAATAAGTCTTTTCCCCACTGATTTAAACAATATCCCATCGAAGACACATTTCCCCATACATTTCGTTCCGACCCCTAAAGGGCTTCTTTCCGCTGGTTCAAGTATCATATCCCACCGACGATACATTTCCCCATACATTATCGCTCAGACGCTCATGCCCTTTTCGTCCGCATTATATTAGAACCAGACACTGCAGCCTGGTGATTACGATTTGATCGAATCACTGAAAGTGACTAAGTATGACAACATGAATCAAAAGAGTCCTTCGCACGTCTTGCATACTAATTTCATTAGATCCTCGTGAATAAACTCCTGGTCATTTGGAGTCGACTAGTCGTCAGAGGACATTCATCATTGTCGTTGTTTACAACAGCAACGACGACATTATCGACTTGACCTTCTGACTGGCATCATTTATTCAGAAACATTGTACATTCTGTCTGGCGCGCTGTTCGTCTTTTTCTTTCGGCTGTCACCTTCTTCTCCATCCCAGTCAGTCTGTGACAATTGCGCACGAATTCATTGTTAATGCTTGTCACGAGTCTTTCTTCTCTTCCATTTCCTCTGCTCTATCTGCTGTTTTCTTCCTCTTTCTCCTCAACTTCCTCCCAGTTCCTCCTCCATTCCATCTGGCCTACCCAGTGGCGGCGCACACATTTTTTGTAACCAGGACATAACCAAGGCAGTCATACAAGTAACCAGCGCAGAACAAATTCTGGGCAGGGCAAAAATTCTGGCTGGGCAATGACCCGGGCAAAGGCGTTTTTAACAGGATATTTCCTCTGGTGTAGCGCCGTCACTGGGTCTACCCTCCTTAATTACACTATCCCCTCACCTGCCCTGCCCTGCCTCTCTTCTCTCCTCCTCTGTCCTGTTCTCTCCTCCTCTTCTCTCCTGCCCTGCCCTCTCCCCTCTCTACCCCTTTCGTATCCCCTCCCATCCCGTTTCCTCCTCTCGTCTCCTCTCATTTCCTCTCGTCTCCTCTCCCTTACTCTCCTCCCGTCCCATCTCCCCTCCTCATTTCCGCGCGTCTTCATAATTTTATCTTACTGGCGTTCGCCTCCATCTTGTCCAACCTCTCGACTTACTGGGCCTCCTTTCCGTACCTTCACTCCCGACCCAGCTTCCCCCATCCCCCACGACACAACAACGTATGGGAATAAAATAAATCATGTGCATTTTACACTCCACCTAGCATCATGTACTGCTGTTTGCTGATGTCGTACGGCGGCCATGTTGGTGACGTGCCGGCGTTACGTTGGTCCCCGGCTGCCATCCAACGGATCGACGCAACGGCTCCGCTGGGAGACCTGCGCATTAAATCGCACGGCCATTTCGTTATTACCCCAGAGTCCATCAAAGTGAATACATTTGCACATCGTAACCCAAAGTTAATATAAAATGAATATAAACGCAAGCGAATACGCCAGGCGCACGGTGCACTGAAATTCGGGCGATTTATGCGCAAATAAAACATGTTCAATGAATTAACATGCGCGCATAAAGAGTGCGCTTGTCGCGCAGAGCAAGCATGTACACAACTACACATCGTACACGATTGCATGACACTGTGCGACTGCGATATTACAACAGTATAAATAATTACACAGTATGTCGACTCCCGGCCGATGCAGCAGTCAGAATGTGTGACCGACCGCCATTTTGAATATGAGCTTTTACACGTCGATACACCGGAACCCATCACATCAAATATTCTTAAACGTTACAACAACATTGAGGACTACACGCCGATACACCGGAATCCAGCACATAAAATATTTTTTAAACATTACAACAACATCGAGGACTTCAATAGAATTAACAATATTATTTTTAACGTTAATTTCACCTTAAATCTATAATTCAAAAGCTCAGTTTCAAAATGGCGTCACCCCAAAAACTAGTCAACAGTTAGCAATGCGAGTCGACGTACTGTGTAATTATTTATACTGTAATATTACGCAAGTATAGGCATACATAGAATTGGAAACGATTGGCGTCCCATCGGATGATGCCTTGTGCCAGTCACTTGAATACACTGAAGCTGAATTACCTGGGTTATTTCCTTGCTGGTGTTAGGCAGATCTTTCTAATTCTAATTTATCTATGTCACTTAAATTAAGCTCATTCCTCGCTGTCATCCGTTTAATTCAGTTAAGTTCACGTAGCGTTGAGTTTAATCAGTATGATCCTTCCATTTAAATCAGACTAACTTCTACTGAAAGCTATGCTTAATGTAATTAAAAAAAACTTTTCAATTAAACCATTATTATTTAGCCTTGGCCCTTATTATTTTTGTCACTTAAATTTATAGATTTTGAGACAAGGTAGCCGATTTGTTAGAGCGCTCGCCTTGTTACGCGGGTTACAAGGCGAGCGGTCTCTGCTGAGACACTCGCAATTGATAAGCGCCATCGACTGATGCTTGGTCATTAAATTGTGGCGCTTAATAAATGCATAATAATAATAATAATAATAATAATAATAATAATAATAATAATAATAATAATAATAATAATAATAATAACAATAATAATAATAATAATAATAATTCACATGCCTATACTATAATTAATAACCTCTTCATAATAATTAACCTCTTCACTAAGTTAGCTCTGAATCAGGTCAGAATCAAGTTGGTCAACCTTCTATTTCTAAACTCCTAAGCCCTACTATCTGTGCTAACCCTTGCTCTTCCAACTGCGCATTGTCTTCAACCCCTTATCTGCACTGCACTGACCCTGTATCGATGAACGTCGACCAATAGGTCAGGACCGTCTCCGCCAAAACTTTGTCCTGTTCCGCGTAGGTCGACGAGAACGGATCTATCCCGTCTGCCAGCGGAGCTCCGAAGATGTAGTCCAGTTCCTTCCCTTGTTCAAGTGCTTCCGTTCGTCGCTCGTCGTCGACCGGAAGTCGCTGGCCGAAACTGAAGAGGAAAGTCGGCGCCCCGACGCAGCCAGCGTGGTACTGCGCCAACTCGACAGAGGGCGCCGCGATCTGTCCGTCGCCTACGAGGTCAGCGAGGTCGGCGCGCATGTCAACCTTGTCGCGCGGTCGATCCCAACCGCGGTAGTTGTGAAGCAGGATTTCGAAGATCTTCTGCTGGTGAAAGCTGAACGTGTTCCACACGTACGTCC
The DNA here is from genome assembly GCA_963556255.1 of Allolobophora icterica. Lineage (NCBI taxonomy): Eukaryota > Metazoa > Annelida > Clitellata > Crassiclitellata > Lumbricidae > Allolobophora > Allolobophora icterica. The sequence goes on along the minus strand of OY744603.1, from coordinate 80,019,969 downwards.
TCAGCACGCGCCGCAGTCGCGTCTCCGAGACCCCGTTCAGCTGGTCCCTCTGAGCCAGGAAGTCCACTCCCTCGTCGCGCCCGATCGCAACGAGCAGCGGCGTCCGCCCGAAGTCCTGGTCGCACGACGGATCGGACATGAGGGTTCGCACGTCACCCGGGAGCACTCCTCGCCCGTCCAGCGTCGGCCCGAAGGCGGCAAGGTACTTGGGCGCGCGGATGTCCTGGGAGACGATGTCCTCGGCGGTGAAGCGCTTGAGGCACTGGAGGAGCAGAGCGCTCTGTTGTGGCTGCGACTGCGGGGGACCTCCGTCCGGGCGAGAGCAGTTGAGGCTGTCGGACAGTTCGGCCGTGTAGCGCCAGGGATCGCTTGTGATCGCCCAGGTGCTTAGGGCTGATCCGCTGACGATGATAGCACGCTTGAAGAGACCACGACCTAAGAACAGAACAGGAACCAAATTTAATTATTTGCATGGAGGCACACGCGTGAGAGAAGGGTGGGATAGATGGAAGGAAGGAGAGAACTAACGACCGAAAAGGGAGGAATTGAAGAAAGAAAGAGAGAAGGAAGGAACGAAGGAAGGAAAAAAGAATTAAGGAACGATGGAAGAAAGAAGGAAGGAAGGAAGAAAGGAAAGAAGGAGGGAAGACAAGAAGTAAGTTAGGAAGGAAGGAAGGAAGGAAGGAAGGAAGGAAGGAAGGAAGGAAGGAAGGAAGGAAGGAAGGAAGGAAGGAAGGAAGGAAGGAAGGAAGGAAGGAAGGAAGGATGGATGGATGGATGGATGGATGAATGAATGGATGGATGGATGGATGGATGAATGAATGAATGGATGGAAGTTAAGAAGTAGGAATTATAACAGAAGGAAAGAAGGAATGGTGGATATGGAAGAAAAGGACGAGTGTAGTGTGGAAGGGATCTGGAAATCTGTCTGTCTGTATGTCTGTCTGTCTTTCACCGCTTCCCTGTCTGCATCGTCTACACGAGTAGAGTTACAGAGACGGTCTCCAGCGCTTAGGAGATGATTTTAGTACTTGGTCGAGGCAGACAGACAGCCTTCGAGGAACTGTCAGATTCCTTTCGAAGATCTGTCCGACTCCTTCGTATTGCTCGGCCAAGCATGAAACTTGCCCGACCTGCCAAGCGCCGTCCATCCATCTCTGTTATCTGACTGGCATCCCCGTCTTGCCTCTCCTATCGCATCCATCCCTCTATATGGCTTCCGGATGCAGATTCTGAGGCTGCCATGCATAAGCCCATCCTCCCGCATCACCTTATTTAGCATCTCTGTCGCTCTCTCTATTCGAGTTGCTCGCTTAACCTTCAGACCATTTTAGTCCGATATTTACACCCACACACACAGACACACACACACACGATATGTATGTATGTATATATATATTATAAAGATATACGGAAAATAATATATATTAAAATTGATATTTATGCATTATTTTGAATGTTTATATACATTTCTACAGTAAAACATAAATAGTCTATACTGTCTGTTTATATGTCTATCTAGAATCATGCATACCTCTGTATGTATGTGTGGGTTTGTGTGCGATATCAGCATATATATATATATATATATATATATATATATATATATATATATATATTAATCAATTACATATATGCAAGTATATATGTATGTGCATAGTTCGAGAATTCGTGACTTTCGGTTTTAAAATTCGTAAAAATTCGCGAATTTTTGGTCTATTTTAAAATTCGTAAAAATTCGTTAAAATTCGTTGGACCATTGTTGGACTTTTTTACATTGACAGTGGGTTTTGCAAAAACAGTGTAAGCAACAACAACAAATGTGATGACGTCTTGATAAGCTTCTGCTTAGAATTTAATGTAAAATTCAATGTAAAAGTTTATTATGTAACGAGTTAATTTAGTTGAAATCTAATTTGTTAAATATGAAAAAACAGGGACCGGAGTGGAAGTAGGCTATGTTGTAATTTTGGAGGAGAAGGAAAGGGTAATCCAAAAAATACAGTGTTGTTTTTGTGACAAGCTATTTTGTTGGTTGTTCTGCCGGAATTCGGAAGCATTTGCATGGCGAAAATACAGAAACCAGAGTCAAGTGGGAGCAGTGGGCTGTTCGTGACTCAGAATCAGAGGACGATGAAGTAGAAGACACAGCTCGGTGAACGTTGCCAACCATTTTTAACCATGCTTGGTTGCAAGCTGTGTTAGTGGCTGACTGGTGACACTGGAGCTGCATGGGGCACTGGTGATTTTTCGTTCTGCTGACTGACACTCACACAGTCTCACAGTAACACACCCCAACTATGATAGAAATCGAATTTAAAGACTAAGTAGAACAGTAACTGAATATCAGTACTATTGTGTTGCTAGTCAGCTATCTTTTACGGTTCATTGATTGCCTACGACATTGACATTTACTTTCTTAAAAAGTTCAAAAGTAAACAAATAATAAAATTTGTTGCTATGGCAAAGAATTTTAGTATTTTATTATTTTACGAATTTTTACGAATTTTAAAACTGCAGTTTTAAAATTCGTTAAAATTCGTGAATTTTAAGAATTCTTAAAATTCGTAAAATGCGAATTCTCGAACTATGTGTATGTGTGCAATGTATGTATGTGGATTTGTGTTTATGTTGATATGTATATATTTTAAATATATACATATGTATATATGTATATGTATATATGTATATGTATATATGCATATGTATTTATATATATATATGTATATGTATGTATATTTATTTACATGTATAAATGTATGTCTGTATATATTAACGTGGTTCATTTGCCATGCATCAACCGAAACAAAGGAATCGGATGCGCTCTCAACGGATGGGTCTCCCGCAGTAAATCTTGCTCCAGCGGTCAGGCTGCATGCGCCCCTTGTTCTGCCTCGCTCCAGACGTCCCATAAAACTTCCTTCCCTAACCAACTGCTTCCGGTTGCCTCAAAGGCTCCGTCGGAACTAGGCTGTCAAACCGGAAGTTCACAGTGAATGTCGGCCGCGGTTTGTCCAGCGACGAATATATGGCGCCTTCGTATTGGCAGAACACGTGCCATATGTAATGCATTGTTTCAGACCATTTCAGATACTTTTAACCATTTAGGGCAGCGGTTTTCAAATGGTGGTAGGCGTACCACTAGTGGTACGCCAGGTGTCGTTAAGTGGTACGCGAAAAGAATTCAAATACAGAACAAAGTTTGAACTCGAACCAGATTCGCGTTTGAAATTGACAAATTGGCCTATTAAACCAGATATTGTACATGTGCGCTTGTCGAAATATCATGGGGACTTCATACTAGTCCGCGAAGAATTTATAATCTAAATTAGGCTGATGGGAACTAGCCAGCTCATAACAGAAGTGAATGAAGTGACCGTGACAACTGTGTCAAGATATAACTGTTTTAATGATATGATTTTATTTTTCCATTTCGTTGATGATTACATTCTTAAAATCATAATTATATTAATTTTTTAATTTGTCTACCTACGGTGCTAGGCTAATTCTAATTGCAAGGGGACTTCGTGCTCGCCTATTGTTGTTGATCTGACCTTTGCTGGTCGTACGCCAACATTCGATTTTTTACCTGGTGGTACAATAAAATTAGTTTGAAAACCGCTGATTTAGGGTCATTTTGGACTATTTAGGAAAAATTCTAAATAACGTTTTGGGCGTGGTAGTCTAGTAATAAAGCGTGATAGACTAGCTGGACCGAGAGGTTGAGGTTCAAATCCCCGTCAGGGCGGAACTTTTTTCGAGATTTCAGCTTCACTTGTGCCCTCCAGCCTACTCAGCTACTGTGAGTACACTGACCACATACTGTCGGTTGGAAGATAAGGCGGCGAGGGAGAGACCTGGACACCCGCCTTAATATGCCGAGGCTAAGAAAATAAAGTCGATAACATTTTCTGCCCATGACTGCTTCTTAGGGCTAGGTCAAGGGAATCAATCAATCAATCAATCGTTTATTTTGCAACCAATTCAATACAAAGAAAGTCAGCACGAGTAATTGAGTATTGATATCGTTGCATTTCAGCTGCAGAAAGGGGGCCCTGAAGAGATCGAGGATCCCTCTAAGTAGGGCCACCGAAGTACGGATTGAGGATATGAAAGAGGTGGCCAGGAGGTATCATATTATCTTAACGAAATCACTGAGGCTTATATGTGCTTATTACAACCATGAGTACTGTGATTACCATGAACAGAATGAAAGAAACGAAAAATCACATACACATACAATAGGCTATGAACAAAGAAAAGAAAAATCATAAAAAACGCAATAAATGTTCCTATTAGTTAAATTACTGTTCTTCTTTAAACAACTTTAACTCTTATCGGCCATTTATTCGAAGGCAACTTAGTATATAATAATTTCCTGTCAAATTAGGCCATTCTAAACATTTCGGAAATTAAAGATGAATTTCAACTGTTTAGAAACATTATTTTTATTATTTTAGATAATTTGAGGTCACTTTGGAAACAATTTTACTTGCTATGTTTATTCCAATTTGAACATCTCCAGACTCTTCTCGACCTTTCTGGGCTCTTTTTGTACCTGTTTGAGCTGTAAGGTCACTTGGGGTATTAAGGCCAGGGAGGTAATAAGGCCCACTTGAATTATCTACGAATCTAGTCGTTAGATGTCGCTAGAGTTGTATTTTGCTGATAGGCCTTGACCTGCGGACTAGTTTAGTTGCGCATGCGTTTTCATTTTCGGCGACATCTTTGAATTATGCAGACAGTAAGATTTTTGTGAGCATTTATTTCGTAATTAGCCTATTTTCGTGTGTATTAATACCTTAATTAATCCTAACTCTGCGTAGAGCATGCATGCAAGTTGCTATAGTGATATTCGTAAACAGTGAATATTGGCAAGACTACATAGGCTGAAAAACCTAATATGCACCTAGGAATTAACCGGAAATTGATTTAATTATTTATGGTGTTGAAGTGAGGATAATAAGGGATTATAAGGCCCACCTTACTGTGGGTAATAGGAAATGGAAGAAGATGAAGCATTGTGACGGATATTGATTTCAGGAACAGCTTGAATTCATGACGCTACATGTTTTCATCATCTTTCCTTTATTCCAGAAAACTATAATTAATAATTACTGTATATTTAATTCCTAAGTTATAGATTGTCAATAAATGAGTTCATGTGCTCACTGAAATTTTAAATCGAACATTTAAATGACAAGAAAAGAAAGTTTTTAAAGCTGGGCCTTAATACCTTACGTGTTGGGTAATAAGGCCCAAATCATGACCTTTAAAACTCAATTATTTGCTACTATGTGACATTTAATTTGAGCGAAATAATTAATCCACTCTGTAACTAAGTCCACATAGCCTACTCTTCGTTTGGCAATTTTGCATAGTTACAGTTGCATACCAGTAGCCGTTATTTTTTTTAATTCGTTAGGTGGGCCTTATTTGCCAGAGTTACCTTACTTAACTCTTTCGGACCATTTTGAACCCTTTTGGACCATCTTGTAACTTTGTAGACCAGTGTGGAACTTTTGGACCTTTCTAGACCTGTTTAGACTCTTGAACCATTCAGGGCATTTTGGACCATTTTGAACCCTTGTGGACTCTTTGAGACTATTTTTGACCTTTCTGGGCCCTAAAAAAATATTTTGAACATTTTGGACCTTTTTGGATCCTTTTGAACGCGTATGGACCCTTTTTGGTCTAATCGGAGAGTCATTTGCACGACCGTTTGTTGAGTTTGGAACATATGAGCGATTGGGGAAAATGATGGTTTGGACAAGACGCTGACGAGCGCAGGGAAGCTGATCAACATCGAGACCTGCAATGCGGGGCCAACTCAGCCGTCCATCCTGTCGGACTCAGCGTGTGAGAGACGACATTAGAATACAGGAAGCCGATAAATATCAATCAATCAATCAATCGATCAATTTTTATGGCAACGATATAACATACATCAGTTCAACATTGGTATTGTACGTGAAAACGTTGACAAAGGGGAGCCCCAGAAGGGATAAAATCCCGCTTATATGGACACCCAATATTATCAGTTAATTACGTTGAAGATAGAGGTTCGATTGAGCAGGGCGTCTACACTATAGAAACCTTAGAGCAAATGCTCCATCCAAGAAAGAGAGGGAAGATCTGTCAGTGTGTGCGCCACTATTAACGATGGGGGAAGGAAGGGCAGGAGGAGGAAGGGGAAAGGGAAGTTGCTTCAATGGGTTAGGGGGATAGACGCCCCTGCGATTGAGAGGCACAGTGATAGGCTTAACTAAGTGATTAAGCAGGTATTCCCAAGCATAGAATTTTGGTGCACAAGTGTTTTACTAATGAACATTATATTCTTAAGTTATTATTATTATTAAAGCAATTTTATATAACGCACCTTCAAGACTGCCTACTCTGGAGCACTCCCAGCCCAACCACGATTGGGCTGGAAGTGCTAACCTAAGAGTTGTAAGACGGCATGCAAAGCCAGTTTAATGAACCGAAATACAGGAACCGGAGTACAGGAATTGGAATGCAGGAACCGAAATACAGGAACAGGACTACAGGAACCGAAATACAGGAACTGGAAGTACAGGAGCAGAAAATACAGGGACTGGCTAACAGGAGCAGAAAATACAGGAACTGGAATACAGGAGCAGAAAATACAGGAACCTATAATACCCGTAGTGTGAAATACAAGAATCGAAAATGCAGGAATTGGAAACGCAGAAACAGAGAATGAAAGGACCGGAAATACAACAATCGGAATTCCGGAAATACAACAACCGGAATACAGCATTCAGAAAAACAAAACGAAATCGGGAATATGGGTCGTATCGTTCACTCCTGGTCGACCTTTGAACTGCCAGCATTTCTATTGAGCAAACATAGCAGTATGTCAAGGCGCCACCATAACTCTCTCCAACATGTTTTTCCCGACAAGGTCAAACTTCGTGGCGGCATACCTGACCTCTCGGAAGCGCATCGATTTGAGACGACACCAGCGCCGCCTTGCGAATCGATTCGCCGCCGAATCGCATGCGGGGTCAGAGATCGCGCCCTGACAAATGACCCCAGCCGGACAACTGGTCTCCTAACCGGAGCGGATCGAACGCATAAATCGGGGGCTTAAACGACCCGAAAGTCCAACGCACGACTAATCGATGCGAAGCGCCGGAAACATCAAAGAAAGGGACAGTCGCACAGGGTGCGGCAACTTTACACGTAGACGGTTTTAATGACGCTGTTGACGTTGCGGTCGACGGCACGATTCGGTCAAAAGACAGTTAAATTTAATGGCTGTCATGAGGACTGTCGTTCGAGGCGCAATATAAATGCTTGGGCGATGACCTCGCTTGACCCCATTTCATTTGCCCTGACCTGAAGCAATCAATGTCAATGTTGCTTAGCTTTCTTCTACGTTTTACTTGATATTTTTACCTGTGATATGAAATATATATATATATATATATATATATATATATATATATATATATATATATATATATATATATATATATATATATATATATATATACATATACAATGTATCTGATCTTGCAGCAATCGTATCTTGCTCTTCAAACGCTATCTCTCGTCAACCCATCTGACCTGACGTGGCATTGAGCGAGTTTCTGCCCTGCGCTCATCTTTCAAATGTGTCGTTTAGAAGTTACAGTTTACCATTAGAGTTAACTGTAATCATGTGGAACGCGGCAACCGATTGGTTAGTGCGTTCGCCTTGTATCACGGAGAGTATAGGTTCGAGCCTTCCTGAAACGGTTAATGTGTAGGAGCCTTGAACAAGTCCCTCACTTACTACAGTCAAGCGTCCCATATTGAAGTGGAGCTTAATACTCGTAAGTGCCTACTGACGACGATGATGATGACGACGACGACGACGACGATGATGATGATAATAATAATAATAATAATAATATTATTAATAATAATAATAATAATAATAATAATAATAATAATAATAATAATAATAATAATAATAATAATAATAATAATAATAATAATAATAATAATAATAATAATAATAATAACTGGAGAACCCAGAGAGACTTGCTATCTCTTCCAGCGCCTCTCTATCACCATTCAGCGCTTTAATGCGATTGCCTTTCGAGGAACCTTTGCCCAACAGAATCTTGATGAGGGAGAAGCCGTTCCAGAATAACAACATATCTCGGTAATAGTTTTGAGCACCTGAGGGATCATAAATACCTCGAGTAAAAAAATAATAATTATATGGGGACAGTAAACCCCATTCGCGGTCCCTCATTGACCTAGCCCTCTCGGGTGGGTTAGCCGTAACACGCGTGGAGGCGAGGAGGAAAGGCGGAGGTGGGGCTACCTCGATAAAAATCCTCCCCGTTGACAAACATTCGGTTCAGCTAACGGGTAATTTGCTGTTTATCTTTTATTACCACACTCAATGCGCTTTAATATTTACAGAACGTCAGTCAGTGACCGTCCTTGGCGAAGTACTGCCAATATGCTCGTCCGTTTATCTAATTACGTCCGGTGAATGCGTTCGGTTGCCATCCAGCGCACAGTCGGTCGCCGACGCCATCCGGCCGTACGCTGCTGTGCGGCCGAACTGGCCAAGTCGTGCGACGCTTATTGAAAATTCCACCAGCAACGAAACGGAAGAAACTAAACCGAACGGGGTACAGTAAGAATCTATTTTACGTCAGGCAGTTGCGACGTCACAGAACCCGGTAGCCAAGAGGAACTGTGATAAGGTCAAGGCCAGGACGGACTGAGCCAAGGTCAAGGACAAACCAGGGTCAAGGATAACGATAGAAGCGTGCGAGGTATATTTCTACAGTGCAACAAATTCACGTTACTGAAACGCGCCTCATAAGTCTCGTTCTACATGGCAATGAAGTTCTCGAGGTGTTATATAAATTTACTCGTATATTACAACAAATGAGCAGTGACTTTAAATTGCAATGCTGGATAAATGTGATTGAGATTGATACAATTTAGAGATCGGCATCTGGGTTGAAGGATTTCACCAGATCAAACACAAATTCAATAGGCCTAAATAAAATACAAAATTATATCAATAAAACCAACTCAGTCGTTAGACTATAGTGCAACACAGAATCCTCTGATCAGCGTTGAGGTCAAACCGGTTGTGATGGCAACTTGTGTGCGCACTGAACCCTACACGTACGGCATCCATTGCGGATACCCGTCTCATGCCGGACGTACGGGTATAACGCACGCAAGAGACAGCAAGACAAATTGCCAGCTTTAACATCGCCGACGATATCCGCTGGCTAATGATTTCGATGCGGGGCCCCGTAATCTATATTGGATGATGAAATAGTCATCCGGATTGTCATTTATGGTGCGCCTTTATACGGCCGAATGCACTACACGATAATAAAGATGGCTTTGTCAGACTTGGATCGCTGTTTCAAGCGCTTAAGCGGTAGACGTTGTTGCAACGGGTAAACAAGGTCTGCTGCACAAGCGCAACCTATTAGCAAGCGAATCGCTTACAGCAATCAGTTGAGATGAGTATGGGTGATGTACAGCTCTATTTATATATTTTATTCATGAATTCGTTAACGTTAGTCTATTGTCTCTGTTGTATAGTTCGTAGCAATACAATGATTATTTTTTTTAGCTCATTTATAATAATTATTAGTTATATTGAGTTATATTATTATATTATCAGAGTTCATATTATTCAATGTTCCAGATTTTTGGACGAGGTCTGACATTTACTTGTTTTATTTAAAATATTACTTAGCATTGAAAAAATATTAATCTTAGTATTTATTTTTCTGTGTGTTTGCTTCCGTGTTTATATAACTCCACCAGTATCCAACAATAATTAATTACACCACTGATTGATGGATAAGTATAAGTAGGCCTATTATCGACCATAATGTGAAATGATGTTATATGATATATGGTATGATATGATGTATGATGTGATGAGACATGATGTGATATGACATGACGTGACATGACATGACAAATATGATGTGATATGACATATGACATAACATTACATTGCATTACAGTATCTTTCATTACATGACATGATATGACATGATGTTATGTGATAAATGATATGACATGACATTATAATTTATCACATGACATGACATGATATAATATGATCTGATATGATATATGACGTGACGACAAATGACATGACATTACTTTACATTACATTGTGCTATATATATACATACGTATATATATATATGCTTCAATCAATCAGTTCAGATATCGATCACCTATCGATTGGATAGGACTGAAAGCCCCTTCACTCTCACAACAAAATCACCCCTCCCCTTCAAACCAGCCGCGTGGACTTCGGTAGGTTCATCTCCCCCAAACTCTGACAAATTGGGCGTTGGCATGCGGTGCCCATCCATCCGGCATAAATCCATTTTCCCACGAGACGGTCGTCGCTCGAGCAAAAATAGGCGCACTATCAATTATTCATCCGACTGCCGGAACCTTAGCCAACCGGCGCAGTGGATCGGTCGGGGTGCTGTGTCTGCGCCGCGTACTATGTCCGGTCAGCTGCCGCAGCATCCGCCACCGCTTGGGATTCGAATCCGGCGTGCATGCCGAGTGCGGATGGAGCGTACTGATGTGCACCGTATACTAAGGGCGTTTGACTATGATCTTATCGTCAGTGCTGCCTAAAAAAGTGAAAGGGTTGGAAGCGCGAGGCAAGCTGCCGTTGTGTAATGTAGCGTGAGGTAAGGTAAGGTAAGTTAGGATAAGATAAGGTAAGATGAGGTATCGTAATATACGATATGGTAAGGTAAGGCATGATGAGATGAGGTAAGGTAAGATAAGGTATGGTAAGGTAAGATAAGGTAAGGTAAGATAATAAAAGATGAGGTAAGGTACGATAAGGTAAGGTAAGGTAGGATAAGGTAAGGTAAGATAAGAAAAGGGAAAGGATCATAAAACTACGGTAAGGTCGTCTAAAGTACAGCAGGGCCTAAATAGTATGTTTTGTGGACAGGTGACTGGTCTGGCGTGCGCAGCGTGTAATGTGAAATTTCTAGAGATTAGCTCAAGTCAACTGCACACGATTTCATTCTAATACTGTAAGTTTTACTTACGAGTTCAAGTACAGCTTGACAGGAGTGTGCAATTGACATTTCTGAGTATTCTCGGTACTGGTTGCAAGGTACGGAAAGTCATATCAACGTATATAACGTTCAGATAAGCCTAGCTAAGACCATCTAGGATATTATAACTGTAATTTAATCTGACATCTATAAAGCGCGACTTCAAGAAAAAGTCATCAGTGGCACTCCCAACTCGAATCAATTAAATTACTGTTGAATAATACAGACTTCAGGCGCTTACGAAACTGTGAAGGAACAAACTGAGGAGCTCTAGCTGCAGTTATCGAGAAAGGCGATTCCAGCTGGTTGGTCCAACATAGGCAAAGCTTGTGGACTGAGCTGTAGCAGTAAGTGTACGAAAGACGGTCAGGAGTCCATGGGCAGCCTACCGAAGGGTGCCACGACCCGGGACCAAGAAGACTGAAATGCAGAAGTCCCTAAGGTATGATGGAGCAGAGCCAACAAGACAATTGCGCATAAGGTTCGGGATCTTATAAACTGAATACGCTGCTGAATGGGGAGCCAGTGCAAAGTACCCCGCATAAAGGAATGATATGACTAGCATATGGTAAGGAAATATGACGAGGCAACTTACAGGGGCGACGCGGTGGTGTAGCGGTGGTGTGTTGTAACCGGAGGGTCGCAGGTTCGAATCTACCCAGTCTTGTTGTCAAGACCTTAAACCTCAAGACCAAGACCAAGACCAAGACCATGAACCTCAAGACCAAGACCAAGACCAAGACTTTTGGTCTCAAGACCAAGACCAAGACCAAGACTTTTAAAAACGAACTCGAGTGCACTCGAGACCAAGACCTTGGTCTCGAGGACAACAAGTCTGAATCTACCTCAAGCCACTGCGTGGCGACCCAGCGCCATCGATGTTCTGTCATATGGTCGTGTGCACTTCTGAACATTGGGAGGAGGGCAATGTCAAAATACAATTGTATTGTATTACATTGTATAAATTGATCCACGCATAAGATGGTAGTAGGCCTACCGATTATATCATTCCATACTCTACAAATTTTAATATTTTCACTGTCACAGCCGGACGGCATTTGACGACATCTGCCGCTACAGCTGGACGTGTTGTTATCGACTCTTTTAAGGCGACCGGTTGCTCTAGGCTGCCAGATGGCCGACGGGACCAATTTTTCTAATTTCTGGCCCACGCATGCACTTTTAGCTCTTCTAAAAGCTGCCATTTGTGTTTTATTTGCGACCGGATGGCGTCCGCGAACAATTCATTTCTAAAGACCGGATGGCAACACCGAACAACGGTCGCTAAATCGGACGCTCAAATTATGCGCATGCGGCAAACTGCACCGGGTAGGGTAAGAATCTGTACGTGTGTCTATATATACTTGTGTGTATACGAGCGTGTGTGTGTGTGTGTGTGTGTGTGTGTGTGCGTGTGTGCGTGTGTGTGTGTGTGTGTGTGTGTGTGTGTGTGTGTGTGTGTGTGTGTGTGTGTGTAGAAGAAGGAAAAGCAAAAGATAATAATGATGATGATTGGGTATACTGCCTAGACCAGGTGCGGTTGTCAAATGAGCGTCGTTTGGTTCCATTCGGAACTCACGCTAGCGTCGCTGATGTTGGTCGTAACCTGCGTCCAATCCTCGTAATTGCTTAAGCTGGATGTAGGCCGAGATCAAGTTCTCGACCGGATGGAGACAACAATCAATTCGTTTTCGCCTAATTACGCGACTGTAAAGAGTTACAGCTTCGACGGGTGGCTGTGCGTGCATTCACGTATCGTCAGCGTAATTTAGTGTAATGGAATGCACTTATATAGCTCATTATTGTGAACTGCACGAGAACTGAGTCCGAGTCCAATTAATTTTGTGGAAGGCTCTTAATGCGACCCTGCACGACCGCGAAATATTGAATATTTGTGGCGGAACGTGCGTAGAATATGACATCTGTCGCAGAATGTGGCATCAAGCGCAGAGTGAGGCATCAGTCGCAGTAAACGACATCAGTCGCAGAATGTGGTATTAGTCGCAGAAAATGACATCAGTCGCAGAGTATGGCATCAGTCGCAGAATATGGCATTAGTCTGCAGAATGTGGCATCAGTCGCAGAATATGAAATCAGTCTCAGAACGTGGCATCAGTCGCAGTAAATGACATCAGTCGCAGAACGTGGCATCAGTCGTAGAATATGGCGTTAGTCGCAGAATATGGCATGGGTCGCAGAACGTGGCATCAGTCGCAGAACTTATAATATAGAATAAGTCGCAGTACGTGGCAACAATCTCACAACGTCTCATCAGTCGTACAATATGGCATCAGTCGCACAAAAATGACATATAGCATGAGTCGCAGAACATGGCATCAGTCGAAGAACGTGGCATCAGTCGCAGAATATGGCATCGGTCGCAGAAAATGACATCACGCGCACAATATATTGGCGCCGAGATGCAGGCTGCCTTGTCACGAAGCAGAATGTTCCATAATCCTCGCTCCATATAACCAAGACGTCCAGTTTCGAAGAAGTGATCAGGTCGATGTCAAGATGTGCTCGTCGCAAAGACATTACATGCCGAAAAATAGTGTGGCCAAAAGGTCCAAATAGTCACATACGGATAAATGGTGTCTGGTGGAAAAGGGATGCGCATAGACTTGACAGGCGAAACTTATTGTGACCACAGACATATTGTGTCTGGTAGGAAGCGATCTATCGTCGCCTCCAGACCAGCTATTATTTTGTCTGAATATTCTAAAGAGCCACATCACACTCCTAAAAGCATTACCAGCTAACATCTAGCAATCTCCGATTTCAACTGGACTGACCTTGGAATCTGGTGTTGGCCAGTTTCATTGAGCACTGTTACAGTGGCGCTACAGAAGCTGTCAGGTTAGATTTGATCAGATTAGATTAGATATTGTGTCTACATGGTAGGCAATACATGGTACACAATACATGGTACACAATACACAGTACACAATACATGGAGGCAATACATGGTACACAATACATGGTACACAATACACAGTACACAATACATGGAGGCAATACATGGTACACAATACATGGTAGGCAATAGACAGTACACAATACATGGTGCACAATACATGGTACACGATACACAGTACACAATACATGGTGCACAATACATGGTAGGCAATACATGGTACACAATACATGGTACACAATACACAGTACACAATACATGGAGGCAATACATGGTACACAATACATGGTAGGCAATAGACAGTACACAATACATGGTGCACAATACATGGTACACAATACACAGTACACAATACATGGTGCACAATACATGGTAGGCAATACATGGTACACAATACATGGTACACAATACACAGTACACAATACATGGAGGCAATACATGGTACACAATACATGGTAGGCAATAGACAGTACACAATACATGGTGCACAATACATGGTACACAATACACAGTACACAATACATGGTGCACAATACATGGTAGGCAATACATGGTACACAATACATGGTACACAATACACAGTACACAATACATGGTACACAATACATGGTAGGCAATACATGGTACACAATACATGGTACGCAATACATGGTGCACAATACATGGTACACAATACATGGTAGGCAATACATGGTACGCAATACATTGTACAAAATACATGGTGCACAATACATGGTAGGCAATACATGGTACACAATACATGGTACACAATACACAGTACACAATACATGGAGGCAATACATGGTACACAATACATGGTAGGCAATAGACAGTACACAATACATGGTGCACAATACATGGTACACAATACACAGTACACAATACATGGTGCACAATACATGGTAGGCAATACATGGTACACAATACATGGTACACAATACACAGTACACAATACATGGTACACAATACATGGTAGGCAATACATGGTACACAATACATGGTACGCAATACATGGTGCACAATACATGGTACACAATACATGGTAGGCAATACATGGTACGCAATACATTGTACAAAATACATAGTGCACAATACATGGTAGGCAATACATGGTACACAATACATGGTACACAATACACAGTACACAATACATGGAGGCAATACATGGTACACAATACATGGTAGGCAATAGACAGTACACAATACATGGTGCACAATACATGGTACACAATACACAGTACACAATACATGGTGCACAATACATGGTAGGCAATACATGGTACACAATACATGGTACACAATACACAGTACACAATACATGGTACACAATACATGGTAGGCAATACATGGTACACAATACATGGTACGCAATACATGGTGCACAATACATGGTACACAATACATGGTAGGCAATACATGGTACGCAATACATTGTACAAAATACATGGTGCACAATACATGGTAGGCAATACATGGTACACAATACATGGTACACAATACACAGTACACAATACATGGAGGCAATACATGGTACACAATACATGGTAGGCAATAGACAGTACACAATACATGGTGCACAATACATGGTACACAATACACAGTACACAATACATGGTGCACAATACATGGTAGGCAATACATGGTACACAATACATGGTACACAATACACAGTACACAATACATGGTACACAATACATGGTAGGCAATACATGGTACACAATACATGGTACGCAATACATGGTACACAATACATGGTACAAAATACATGGTACAAATTACATAGTACACAATACATAGTACACAATACATGGCAGGCAATACGTGGTACACAATACATGGTAGGCAATTAATTGTCTGGCGTACCAGCGTTTATACGCAGAACTTATACTTACGAGAGCATTTTATGGCTAGTAGCGACAATGGTTTGTCCTATGGCAGAGAATGGTTCCTTGAAATGGATTCCACAGTTAGGCCACGTTAGTAGGCCTATCTGCTGTTTGCAGAGACGGTGGGTGAATGTCTGCTTGAAGACCACTGCCAGAAAACATGTTTGTTTGAAGAGCAGTATATAGATGCATTAGTGTCCGATTTATGCAGACATTCCTCGTTTCGATAGGCCTACTGTTGTGGACATTGGGGATGGAGGTTCGTCTCGACTGGCGCAGTTGATGCGACGAGGGCCAGATGACCCTCTGTCATCTGCCAATTGTCGCAAAGATGACAGATGACAGGCATAACATCTAGTTTGTTTTGCCAGATGTCAAGAGAGACGATGAAGCGATATTGGATCTGCGCGACATCAGTGGCGGCAGAGCAGACATAAATTGCCTTCTAGATCATGCACGGTATAGGACGAGACGATATGTACGCTTGGGGTATAGTAGGGTAGGATAGAGTAAATTAGGTTAGGGTTGGGAACAGAAGGGCACATTAAGACATGCAGGGGCGTGACTGTTGTCTAAAAAGTGGGGGTAGCAATTTCTTACATGCACGAAGCAAGGCGGAGACTGCGATATCTGGGAAGGTTTAATAATAAAATATTCATTGGCATCGTTTAAAAAGTGGGGGTACTGTACCCCCAGTCAAAAAAGTAGGGGGTACGGGTACCCCTCGTACCCTCCACAAATTACGCATGTGAAGAAATTATTTGGCAGACTAGATTAAAGTAGGGTAGGGTAGGGTAGATTTTGGTAGGATAGGATACGGTAAGGTAAATTACGGTAAGGTATTGTAGGGTCGAATAGAGTAGGTACGATAGGATAGTATAGATTTTGGTACCATTGGGTATGGTAGATGGTAAGATAGGTAGAATATGATAGGACAGGGTGTAGGTTAGGTAGATATGGTAAGGTATGGTTTGGCAGATCATGGTATACGATAGGGTAGGGTAGATTATGGTAGGAATAGGATGCGGTAAGATAGGGTAGGTTAGGGTAGAGTAGAGTATGGAGGATAGGATAAGACAGATTATGGTAATAATGGTCTGGTATGGTCTGGTAGAGTAGACTATGGTATGGTATTGTAGAGTAGGTAGAACATGATAAGCCAGGATGGTAGGTTATGGTAGGATATGGCAGGGTATGGTGAGTTATGGTAGAGTAATATAGGGTTGTTAGAATAATACAAGATAAGGTAAGATAGATTAGGGTATATGGCAGGGTATGGGAGAGTAGGATAGGGTAGGATTTGGTAGGGTAGGTTATGGATGGTTGGAGTATGTGTAAGATAGAATCAGTGTTAGGGTAAATTAGGGCGGAGCAAGATAGAACCCCCAGCGTAGGGTAGCGTAGCAGGGCAGGGCAGGGAAAGTTTACCGATGTTTATAGCAGGGTGGGGCAGGGTAAAGTGGAGTAGTGTACTGTCGTGCATTGTCGGGGCATGCCAGGGTAGGGTTCTTAAACTATGGCAGAGTATAGAGCAAAACGAGAAAAATGCCTTAACGGGTAGAATAGAATAAGGTAGGGTAGAATGTGTTAGGGTAGGATGAGACTTGTGTGTAAAGTAGAGCAGGGTATGGTATGCGGAGAGTAGGGTTGCGTAAGTATGGTAGGACGGAGTAAGGTTTACAACTTTACATGTAGCACTAAACCTGGATATTTATTTAGCGCCCTTTAAAACTCCAACCCGATGAAGATTTGTCGAGAGTTACCTTTGACCAAGGGTGACAGCATGAGCAGGTTGACGAGGGCACCCCCGTGACGGTGCCCTAGAACGGTGACTCGAGCGGGGTCACCGCCAAGGGCAGAGATGTTGTCGCTTATCCAGTGCAAGGCAGCGATTATGTCCAGCAGTCCATAGTTACCAGATGCATGTGCATCACCCGTACTCAGAAATCCTAGAACAATAACAACACTCAAAGATGATTATGACGACGACGGATGATAATAGAAATGATTATGATGACAGTGAAGAAAATGATGATGATGATGATGATGATGATGGTGGTGGTGGTGGTGGTGGTGGTGGTGGTGGTGGTGGTGGTGGTGGTGGTGGTGGTGGTGGTGGTGGTGGTGATGATGATGATGATGATGATGATGATGATGATGATGATGATGATGATGATGATGATGATGATTTGACGATGACAATGACGACGACGATGATGATGATGACATGACGATCTTGACGATGATGATGCTGGCGGCGACGACGACCCTGATGAAGAAGATGTAGATGTTGATATTCAAATCAAATCAAATCAAATCAAATCATTTAATTTCGTTGGAATATAGTGATTAAATCTTGAACAGAAAAGATCTCGTTTGAAATCTAGAACACACATGTATCGTGACATGGCAAAAACACGCCGGAAGTGATATATACTACATGCATGAACTGGTCTGACGCTTTGCTTGCGTCATTTCCTTCTCAGCTTAAGACTTACCTTTCCATATTGCTCATCCACCATAAGCTGCTTCTCAATCTTTGCGGACTGATCTTATGGATATTGACCTGATTACGGCTTGTTTTCGTGCACCATTTCAGACAGGCGCGATAAAAGTTGTTAATTAAATTAATAAATAATAGTGGTGATGATGATGATGATGATGATGATGATGATGATGATGATGATGATGATGATGATGATGATGATGATGATTATGGTGATGATGGTGATGATGATGATGATGATGATGATGATGATGATGATGATGATGATGATGATGATGATGATGATGATGATGATGATGATGATGATGATGATGATGATGATGATGATGAAAATGCTGATAATATAATAATAATAATAATAATAATAATAATAATAATAATAATAATAATAATAATAATAATAATAATAATAATAATAATAAACTGGTTATAATATGAAAACACTTGATTCTAACAAATTTGCATTACAGTCTTCCAAAATTAAAAGAAGTTGTCAAATACTTATTAATTAATTCATTAATTAAATTATGTCGAACTCTATTAGAGTCTTGAAAAGCTATTTTCCTCTTCTGTATCTTCGATAACAATGAATCCGTACAGTGTACAGGCGTTATAATGCATGTCTTGATGAATAAATTCGCATGAATGTCTACTGTCACCAGCCATTACTTTCGATGTCTAGTTCAATCGTACCTAAAACGCCCAGACGATAATTCAGCGTGACGACAATCATTCGACCGAAGGCGGCCATGACACTTCCGTCGTAGGCATTTCCGGTTCCGGTCTCGTAGCTCTCGCCGTGTACGAATAGAACGACAGAAAGACCAATGCTCGTCGACTCGTTCCGCCCTAACAGAGACAGAGAAGCAACGGAAATTATTTTTGGTCACCCGACGCGACGGAATAAAAACACGGAAATTCTATTTTTCACATCTCTGATTTGATTTGTGGCGTGACGTCATTGGAAGTGTGGCCTACTAACGTCATGTATCATAAAAGTATTACACTCGTAGTATGACGATATTAGAAAAAA
The DNA here is from genome assembly GCA_963556255.1 of Allolobophora icterica. Lineage (NCBI taxonomy): Eukaryota > Metazoa > Annelida > Clitellata > Crassiclitellata > Lumbricidae > Allolobophora > Allolobophora icterica. The sequence continues at coordinate 80,000,522 of OY744603.1, read as the reverse complement.
TATTTTGTAACATTAATTATTGTTTAAAATATATTACATACTAGAGTATTTGAGCGTCATATGACGGGCTGACGGGTTGAAACGTCGCCTTAGAGACGTAGGCCAAGGGCCTGTCAGGCATTGGGATGCGGCTAATGGCCTGTCAGGCATAGAACATTCCAAAGCGTTTATCTTACGATGGACACACAGAGCTGGGAAACTATATAAGAGATATACAAACATTATATTCAATTACAATAACAAAATTAAGAAGAGTTACGGTTCAACCCTCGCAGCAAAACAATTAATCCAAACTGAATCAGAGTTCTTCTATACACTCTGAAACTGAATGGGTACTATGGCAATAATGAATCAACCGGAAGTTAATCAAACATAAGGTAATGGAAAACGGTAACCCGGGTCATGTTTTTGTAATACACCCAGGTAAAATCTACAAAACCTCTCCGAAATTTCTTATGCATACAGCTCAGATATTTCATCATCATCAACTACAACAACATCATCATCATCATCATCATCAGTTCCTGACGCCAGCCGTTCGGCGGCGATGGGTACGAACAAATGATCTCCATTGTCTTCAGTCATTTTTCAAGTCCAATGCCTTTCGCAATGTTAGTCCAACTCTTGTTATGTCGTCATTTATATTGTCTATCGAGAGCAGTCTTAATCTGCCTTTTTCTTTTTCCTTCGAATCTTGCATGTACGTAGTACATTGCGTTGCCATAAGGTAGTAATTATAACATGAATATTCACTCAGTTTGAACATTGTTTATAATAATATCATCTAATCTTCTATTATTTTCTAATAGCGAATATTCCAACTATTATTGAACGCTAACAATTTATAATAGACCTATATATAGGGTCTAAAATTTGTGCAGTGAAGTGGCAATGCAGTTCCACGAAGCATATAATAGTTTCTCCTTTTGTGACGTGACCCGACGTTATTGTGCGTCGTTTGAAGTGACGTCATGCAATTGGACCGTCATTTTGTAATGTGGCGCCCCACAGCGGATGCCTTCAGAACTCGTCATGCAATCATTTCAAGCTGAAAGCCAGCCACACGGAGAGGAAATTCTTCTAAATCAGCGTCGACGACAAAAGAGAACGGGGAAATTATTTGGCACATCCAGTCTCGATCTCGGAAACGGATCGGTTATTATTACTTGGAACACAACATTTATTCATTTTACTTTTTAGCTATTTCTGTAACTAAATAAAATTATTGTGTTTCAGCAGAAGTTTATATTTCAACAAGAACTATTCTTCAATAAACCACATAGCACAGAATTTGGTCATATGTTTAATAAAAGTTTTTTTAACTGCCACCTAAACTGACCCAACAGTTCTCGACCCGTTTAGGTTTGATAGGTTAAAGAGTCGGTGAATAAGGTGATCTCTATGATGTGGTCACCCAGCGTTTGTGTGGCGCTGAGGTATTTCGGAATTTACATTACATTACTATAAAAGTTACACGAGTTTACAACATACCACATGGCATTCATCACACTGCTTCCAGCACATTATGTTATCACATAACGAGCTTACGTCACATCATATATAACTGAAGAACTGATGCGCTCGTGAATAAGCTGGGGCCTTGCGCTTAGCTTCAGAGTAGCGCTCTAGAAATTTGGAGTTCACGATTACAATTACGAAAAACTTTACAGCTTACAATATGCGCTTCTTTTCCTTCTTCTGTCTTTATTTCTTATAAAGCATGTGTGTATAAGGTGGTGCTGTATAAGGTGAAAGAGGAAAGATCTCTTGGGGCTACTATAAGAGGGAGACAGAGGAAATTGGCCTGGTCACACACTGAGAGGAGATTTCCTAGTAAGAACTATCATGGATGGAAGAATGGAGGGAAAGAGAAAAAAGGAAGAAATAGACAGATGCTGCTTGACTGGATGATGGAAGATTAACTGAAGGAGGAAGCCCAGCGTCGAGAAGAGAGACGCCATTGGACTTACAGACCTGCCAAAGGGTATAGAACTTAAGAAGAAAAGCCCATTATTTCGCCAGCTTTTGTAGACTTTTCTGTTCGATCTTGGCCTTCTGTTGTCCTAGGGGTTTTCTTGACGAGGCGCTATATAATTATGCGCTTTCGATTACGACTATGACTACAAAACCCAGTGGCGGCGATCGTGTTTTACAGGTGGGAAGGATGCGAGACACTTTTGAACTGATCTGGTCAAAAAAAGGTCAAAAACATTTTTCGCGCTCACGCGTCAAAAAAATTCTTGACCTTTTTTTGGTGTTTCTTCAAAATTTTGAGGGGAACTCTGTACTGTGTTCCCTCACTGTCAAAGGTGGGGTCTTGTCCCCCACGACCCCCGGGATCGCCGCTCATGATAAACCTAAAATTAGACTTCTACAACTTGTATTGTATTGTATTTACAGATTTATAAGCGCCTCTCACAGTACAGCCTAATCAGAGGCGCTGCCAATGCGAAAAGCCCCACGAAAAGAAAAGTCTTGAGAGAGAGAGAGAGAGAGACAGACAGACAGACAGACAGACAGACAGACAGACAGACAGACAGACAGACAGACAGACAGACAGACAGACAGACAGACAGACAGACAGACAGACAGACAGACAGACAGACAGAGCAAACACAGCAATGCCCCCCGACAAACTAATAGAATGCGTCTGCATGGAGGGAAGAGCCTTGACATGGCACGGTATGCCATTGAGTTACGTCACGTAGAACTATCTATCAGGCGATAGTTTAGCGCTTGTCACCGATGCAAAATTAATAACTCAGTAACGTCTACCATGTTGGAGTTTAACGGCGCTAATTTCGCCTATCGGACTTAACCATCGTTTCAGCTGCGGATTTAGTGCGTTTAGCAGGTCTTTTATTCGCACGTCGTCTTGGCTTCTGTGACTGTATACGTGAATGGGCGGGCTGAGAAATTTACGGCCGAGTATGGGATCTGAAGACGACGTAAGTGTCTGCACTCTGCTGCCGGGTAATTCTCATCTGGGCGGAGGAGAAGCGAGGAGGAGGGTCTTTGGAATGACCTCGACCGTTGGTCAATGATCCACCGGCCGACAAGCAACGAGTGCTTGTTTTACGTGACCCGGCTTTACACCGGTGGTTAAAGGTATATTACAACTTGCGTCATCTTCCACCAATGAGGGACTGCTGGATGGTGGTATCAGGATGGGAATTGTTGTTGGGGGGTTGGAGGTTCATCCCCCTAGTCTTTCTTAGGACCTTCACAGTCACGTCTTCATTGCACACCCCAGAGGTCGTTTCCAACCCCTCAGTTGTCCTAGTGTGATTTAGCATTATTTGACTCTGAGTCTCTGACAAAGAGAAGAAATTTCCATGGTTCATCATGTATGCATTTCTGAATTTTCTCAACAAAGGAATGGGATTTAATTCGAGTCTGACTTGCAAAACTGCTGTAGCGTTGAAATCAGCTGTTTTCAAATTTCGTTGACATCAGTTTGAAAAATGCTGATAAAATGTTCAACCCCTTCCCCATCCTTTTTTCTACAATGCCCACACCGGGTGGTGTAACGTGTGCTGCGAACGCCACCTCCCATCCACGCTCCACACTACAGTTCATAGCTCGGACCAGATACTTTGAACATGACGCCATCTGTCGACTGTGGATGGGAATCCATTGGTTGGGTTCTACGTGTGTGCGAGGGCACGCCGTTAGTGATTATTCTTGTCTTCTGTGCATATTTTACTTGCTTATGACTTTTCTGTTCGTACTTACATTTAACAACACACGGACAGCGCTCGTGTGAGGCACAAAAGGCGCTATAATAAGTATCCGTATATGTACATACATAATTACGTGCGTGGCCTTCTCTTAAAGGCGTCACGTCATTTCAAATTACGTCACGGTCGGTCGATAAACAAACGCCTATCACACGCACATGCTCCGTCACGTGATTGTCCCAGAGGCGCGGTATTACGTCACGTTGATGTTCCGTCGAGTGAGAAGAAATGGCAGACGACGGTTTAAATAATTGAAGAGCAGACGACCCGTATAGTCGGGTGGGGCCAATCCCGTGCCTGCATAAAGGAGGAGGGTGACGCTAGTTATCTTCGTTATGACACAGCGTCTTTGAAAAGAACCCATTATGACCCCGTCAGAGGCAAAGGATGAGTGTGAACGGAGGGAGAAGGTGTCGATGGGAAGGGATGGAGGTAAGGGGAGGGGAACGGGAAGCAGGGACAAAAGTTAGTAGGGACGTAAAGGAGGGAGATGAAGAAAAATGGAGAATAGGAAAAAAGAGGCAGAGAAGTGACAGAGATGGAGGATAAGAGGGCTGGAGAAACAACTGGAGTGAAAAGACAGGAAGGATAAGACTGCGGCTTGATTGTAGTGCGCTATCAGTTGATGTCTTGTGTGTGTGTGTGTGTGTGTGTGTGTGTGTGTGTGTGTGTGTGTGTGTGTGTGTGTGTGTGTGTGTGTGTGTGTGTGTGTGTGTGTGTGTGTGTGTGTGTGTGTATGTGTGTGTGCCTCTGACCCCGTCAGAGGCAAAGGATGAGTGTGAACGGAGGGAGAAGGTGTCGATGGGAAGGGATGGAGGTAAGGGGAGGGGAACGGGAAGCAGGGACAAAAGTTAGTAGGGACGTAAAGGAGGGAGATGAAGAAAAATGGAGAATAGGAAAAAAGAGGCAGAGAAGTGACAGAGATGGAGGATAAGAGGGCTGGAGAAACAACTGGAGTGAAAAGACAGGAAGGATAAGACTGCGGCTTGATTGTAGTGCGCTATCAGTTGATGTCTTGTGTGTGTGTGTGTGTGTGTGTGTGTGTGTGTGTGTGTGTGTGTGTGTGTGTGTGTGTGTGTGTGTGTGTGTGTGTGTGTGTGTGTGTGTGTGTGTGTATGTATATATATATATACACGTATGTACACACGAATATATGTGGGCCACAATATGCGTATGTATACGTACGTATGCATGCACAATTTTGCACATGTATGTAGTATGCATTTAGGTGAATGGATTTATGCATCTCTGTATATATGCAATTATGCATGTATGTACGTTTGTATGTATGTATGTTACTGTATGTATGTATGTATGTATGTATATATGTATGTATGTATGTGTGTGTGTATGTATGCATGTATGTATGCAAGTGTGTATGTATCTGTGGATATGTTTGTATGTGTATATAGTATATATGATGTGTGTATGCATGTATGTATGTGTGCATGTATGTATGTATGTATATGTATGTATGTATGTATCTATGTATGTATGTATGTATGTATGTATGCATGTGTGGATATGTTTGTATGTATGTATATATGATGTGTGTATGCATGTATGTATGTGTGTGTATGTATCCATGTATGTATGTATGTGTATGTATGTATGTATATATGTATGTGTGTGCATGTATTTTGTTTGCATGCATGTATGTCTGCATACGCATATAATAGGGCTTTTGAGTAACTTTCTATAGCGCTGCCTCATTAAGAACAACATTCATCTGCAAATAAGCTATGTTGAATAAACTGGAAAAGTCGCCACCTGCTGGCTCTCGCACGCACGTATATTTCGTGATCAGCAGTATCTAGCCGTAAGCCACAGTCAATTCCGGGTCACGTAATATTTGTTCTTCCGCAGCACCGCATTCGTGCCTATCAAGTGAATTCAATCATCCCCTCTTGAGTGTTTGCATACAGACCTCGGGCTGGGGTGCGGATATGGGAAGGGGAAGAGTGGTAGGGGTATTAGTAGAGGGAGGGCGGGAGTCGGAAGGGATGGAGTCCCTGAAGTACGAGCGGATTCTGACATTCGACCGTTGTTGTCTCGACAAATAATGTAATCCTTATTGACTGACGTGTCTGACTGTTGCCGACAGAACGACCATGGCATCCATCCTCCTGCTCTTCCTACTCCTACTCCTACTTCTCATTCTCCTCCTCCATCTCCTACTCCTACTCCCATCCTCTTCCCTTCTTTTTCCTTCTTCTCCTCTTCTCCCTAAACCTCGTGCTCCTCCTACTCTGCTCCTACTTCTCCTTTCTTCTTCTCTTCTGCTTCTCGTCATATTTTTCCTACTTCTCTTTCTGCTCCTCCTACTCCTCTTGCTCCTCCGCCCTCGCTCCTCCTTCTCTTCTTCGTCCCATGTTCCTCTTCCTCCTCCTATTCCGCCTCCTACTCCTCTGCATTCCGAAACTCTAACTAGATCCGTCCCGTTGTCCATCGGATCCTTCCTCCTATACCTCCTCTCTCATTGGCTCTGTCCTCCACATTCCTACTCCTTCACCTCCTCCCCTCTTCGTCGTTTCCCTTCGTCTTTTTCCTCATTCTCCTCCTCCTCTTTTGTCCTCCTTCACATTCCCCCGCTTCCTCTTTCTCTTCCTTTTTCTGTCATTCAACTCCTATTCCCTCTCATCCTGCGTCTACTTCCACACAACCATTTTCTCTTTTCCTTTTCTACTCTCTCATGAGTCTCATCTCGTAATCGTAAACTCCAATTTTCTAAAATTCCACTCTAAAGCTAGGCGCAAAGCACCAGCTTATTCACGAGTGCTGCGTCGTATCCGAGGGGTTGTCCAGAGATCGATATCCATTGGAGGTCTGAGTCCGGTTAGCAGAGCGATCAGAGAGGCAAGGCAGATGTTACGGCGGGTTTAGTTGAGGACGAGAAGGCTTGGAAGGGAGAGGATGCGATGGATCAGGGTAGGAGCTCTCCTCTCCTTCCTCCTCTCTTCAACTCACCTCTTCTCATCTGTCCTCTTCTCTCCTCTTCTCTCTTCTACTCTGTCCTCCGTACTATTTAAATATTCTATACCATCGCTCCAAACTCTTCCTTACTCGGTCCTCCCTCGCTACATCCTTCTTCCTCTCTTCTCTGTCTGTCTGTCTGTCTCTCTGTCTGTCTCTGTCTCTCTGTTTGTCTATCCTCTGTCTGTCTCTGTCTTTCTCTGCATGTCTCTTTGTCCGTCTCTGTCTCTCTGTCTCTATCTCCCTGTCTGTCTCTGTCTCTTTGTCTGTCTCTGTCTCTCTGTTTGTCTCTCCTCTGTCTGTCTCTGTCTTTCTCTGTCTGTCTCTATCTCCCTGTCTGTCTCTGTCTCTTTGTCTGTCTCTGTGTCTTTGTCTATCTCTGTCTCTTCTCTGTCTCTCTGTCTGTCTCTGTCTCTCTGTCTATCTCTGTTTCTCAGTGTTTCTGTCTGTTTGTGTCTCTGTCTGTCTGTCTGTCTTTCTGTCTCATCAAACCTTTCAAACTTCTGCTGCTTCCTTCAACTCTTCCTCTCTCTCTCTCTTACTCCATCTCTTCATGCCATTTCATCTCCGCCAAATCTTCCTCCTCCTCATGTCTACCCGCTCTGTATACCTCTCCTCCATACTTCTGTTCTTCCCTCTCCATTTCCGATTTCCTAATCCCGTCTAATTCTCCAGCCGGGCAGAGCCCCGAGTGACAGCGGGCGGCGGGGAAGACCCCCGCCGTCAGTCACTCTTTCGTCTCGGATGCTCCATCTCTTCCTTTTCCCTTTCTCCCTGCCTCCTTTCTTCTCTTTCGTTCTTTTCCTTTTGCATTCCCTCTATCCGATCCTTCCCTTCCTGCCTCGCTTCCCTCCCATTTTGCTTACCCGCCTCTCCGCCTGACACCCTCCCTCTCTCCTTTCATCCGCTTCATGTTTCTTCGTCTGTTCCGCTTCTTCTTCTCCATCTTCCACCCTATTTCCATTCCTCCACTTTCACTTCTTGTTTGCTAAGAAATCTTCCCTGCTAATTCTGTTCCTCATTCCCATCTTGTCTTCGGTCATCCGTCCGCCCATCCATCCGTTCATCCGTCCAGCCGTCTGTCCTTCCATTCGTCCATCCATCATTCCGTCCTTCCATTCGTCCGTCATTTCGTCCGTCCGTCCTTCCTTCCGCCCATTATTCCTCCCGTCCTCTTCCTTCCATGCGTCCATCCTCCCGTCCGTACTTCTGTCCGTCCTTCCGTCCATCCTTCCGTCCTCCTTCCTTCCTTACGTCTGTCCTTCCTTACGTCCTTCCGCGCGTCCGTGCGTCCTTCCGTCTGTACCCGCTCGTTCCCTTATTCTCCTTCGTTTCTTCCTTCCTCTTTGACTTCCTTCATACATCTTTGTCTCTCTTACTTAGGCTACTCCTACGCATGGCTTGTTCCCCCTTCGTTCCTCCTCTCATTCCGTCTCTCCCTCTTGCCTGCCTGCCTGCCTCACTCTTCCTTTTCCCTTCCTCCTTCCATTCACCCATCAAACCCACCCTGCCTCTCTCTCTGCCTCTCATCAGCCGTCTTCATACATTCCCCTCCATTCGCCCATCCATTTATCCCATCCATCCTACATGCCACCATCCCTCCATCTGACCCTGAATCCCCATGTTTCTCTTCCTATTTTTCTCCCTCCTCTCTCCTCCATTCCTCCCTCATTCCTTCAGTCTCTCTTTCCACGCTTCCACGCCTTCTTCTCAACCCCTCCAACCGCCAGTCCTTGCTGTCTTCCTATCCCGCTTCCTTTTCATCTTGTCCCCGAATTGCAGTCTCTTGTCTCTTCTACTTAAAATCACCTTCACCTCTTCCGCCTTTTCTCCGTACATACGTCCGTCCTTTTATTATTATTAGTAGTAGTGGTAGCGGTAGTTAGTAGTAGTATCACCATCATCATCATTTGTTATTATTATTATCATTAATTATTATTATTATTATTATTATTATTATTATTATTATTATTATTATTATTATTATTATTATTATTATTATTATTATTATTATTATTATTATTATTATTATTATAATCCGAGAAATCGTGTCTAGGTTCTGTTCACTCTCAAAACGAGTTTCCCGCCGCTACCTCCGTTAAGAAGGCGATGTATAAAGACGGGTTTGTTGTTCTTTGGCTCCGGGCAGCTTTGACATAGCGCCTTGGAAGGCCACTGCGTTGAAGCGCTGCACCATCACTGAAAGACTCTTGAATAGGAAGTTTTATTATTATTATTATTATTATTATTATTATTATTATTATTATTATTATTATTATTATTATTATTATTATTATTATTATTATTATTATTATTATTATTATTATTATTATTATTAGTAGTATCATTATTATTATTACTAGCTGTAACCCGTGAAAAATCACGGTATATAAAACAATTATTGCAGTGATAACAATTGAGCTTACTTCCCCGTTATATTATGACGTCATATTATAGGCCTATAACCGTCGTTGGTTAAAATGCTCTAAACGCCGTCGTCATGCCCGTCGTCGTCAAGACAGCCGTCGCCAAGGCGGCAGTATAGTGACGTCACAATATTGTTTGTTACGGGACAGACAGACGTACAACCGTTATTATGTTGTTTGATTATTATTATTATTATTACTACTATTATTATTATTATTATTATTATTATTATTATTATTATTATTATTATTATTATTATTATTATTATTATTATTATTATTATTATTATTATTATTATTATTATTATTATTATTATTATTATTAAGCGCCACTATCTAATGATCAAGTATCAGTCGATGAAGGATAAAGGACTTGCTCAAGGTGCCTACACAGTAAGCATCTCAGGGGAGGATGTTCGAACCCGTACTCAGCGCGTTACATGCCGAGCGCTCTAACGAGTCGGCTACCGTGACTGAAAGAAGGTAGTTGAAACCAAATACTTCCATCTACCAGTTAACAACTGACTTCTAACCGGTTCTAAAGACATATAACCAGTTCTCACCGGATCAAGCTCGTTCCAAGCAGATCTAACCGGTTCTAATTTCCCTGCGTAAAATTTCGTCTCTTTGATGTCAGATGGAGCCACAGACAAACTGAAACTTGGTTTCTTCGGATGGCGTGTGGGACCAACTGAGTAATCATAGACGCTTTGCAGAAATAAAAACATCATTAGGCGCTATGAAAAAATCGATATGTATTATGAATATCAGATGGCTTTCTGCACTAATTGTCTACATGACTCGCGAAAGTGCAGAATCGGCGTTAAATTGCGACAGACAGCGTCGTGAACTAATTGCAAATTGCTATGGCAACCGAACAAAAAAACATTACACCGAGGCTCTGGGTACAATGTAAGAAAAATTAGTGGCTCAGTATATTGTGTCAGTCAGTAGAGTCAATACGTCAGCCAGCCAGTTAGCTAGCCATGATCATGATCATCACCATCATGATCATAATGATGATGATCATCGTCGTCATCATCACCCGCTGTAGTGTACCAAGGCTCGTAACGGTCGTAAACTGGGGTTGGAATCGACAGTTCAGACGTCGCCAGCCATTGCCTGCCAATGCCGAACCAGAGACTCATTCCTCATGTCTCCCAACGGTCCAACCCTCTGATCGTTGAGGATCGATCCTCCTCCTCCTCCTTCTCCTCCTACTCCTCCTCTTCGCACTCTTTCTCTTTCTCCTCGTACTCCTTCTCTTCGTCTCCTTCTCTTCATCTTCCTCCTCCTCCTTGGCTGAAACAGCCAGACAATGTTACGTAACAATTCCTCCTCTCCCGTCTCTCCCCCTCCCAACAACAACACCCCTTCCGAATACATCGCGCGTTTACGATCCACAGCCAGATGGCGCTAACTATACCAACTGCGAGATAGCAGACGATCCGCCCACATTATTTTCGAAATCACATCTAACCACACATGGTCTCCGTATATATGCACACACCAACACACACACACATACACACACACGCACACTTACACACGCCCTCGTAAATTTATTATCAGAAAGAAAATCATTCATCTAGTCTTTATGCATAAATACATTTAATATACATAGCCTTATATATATATATGCACACACACACAAACACACACGGAAACAATATATATATATATATATATATATATATATATATATATATATATATATATACACACACACATAATATGACTGCCCTTGTGTCGTCTGCATTTATATAGGGTCTCTATATAATTTCTATTTATATGACGAACCTAATTCTGCCGTCTGTAGCGACATCTTCTGGCCAATTGCTTTCCTCTCTCCATGATGCCAAATTCGATAGCTTCGTTGCAATGCAGATAACTTCATGCCGTAATATACATATATATAATATATATATGTATATATATACGTAGGTATATCTATGTATATGTAAATATACATAGAGCTCGAATATCATGTATATATATGTCTCACTTATATATATATATATATATATATATATATATATATATAAAATCTTTATAATATATAAATTGTTAATACATGTATCTGTCATATATGTCATACATATATCTCCAAATGATACATAATTTTTAATATGTGTGTCTGTTATAATTATATAAATATATGCAGTCACTTGAGAGAGTAGATTTATGAAAACGCATATCGTCTGCCTGGAGCAATCCAATCCTTTTATGTATACATCGTCTTTTGTACATAACAAATATATCTCTATGCACGTAAGCCAATTTATATTAGCATATATATATTGCCTATATATATATACATATATATATATATAAGCCAATTTATATTAGCATGTATATAAGCCAATTTATATATATATATATAGGCAATGTATATATATGCTAATATAAATTGGCTTATATATATATATATATGGGCCGTATATATATGTATATTCTTATACATTTATATGAATATATATATTACACACATTTATATGAATATATATATTACACATATGTATATATATATGTCAATATGTGTATATTCTTGTATATAAGCTTAATATGCGGCTGCTCCCTTGTCTTTGAAGTTAAGCTCGTATGGCTTAGTAAGTATGTATACGCGGGAGCAAATTGGCCTTAGGCGCCATCTTAGAGGTTGTCAGAATCGAGATGGTGGTCTTTGATCTGACCACGGCAGATGGCGTTCGGGTGCCAATCTGTCTGCGATGCGGCCGCGGCCGTGACCTCTGTCCTTTGACCCAGGAAGCGTCTGCGCATGCGTCGCGGCGGGTCCAGTCGAGGGGAAGAGCGTTGAATGGATAGAGGAGGAGAGTGACTCAGGAGACTCAAGAGCCACACAGATGATTGAATCTGAATATTAGTTCCAATCCAGAACACGGCTAATATTGGATCCTTTTCCATTTCTTATATTTCATTCCTCCTCTTCCTCCTTTCCTTTCTCTTATCCTTCTTCTTCCTTCTGCTAATATATCTGATCAATACTCCTTTTACTCTGAATCTTTCACCACCTTCTCCGCTTCTTCATCATCTCATCTCCTCTGCTCCATCTGACCTTCTGCTCATCCTCTCTTCCTCGTTCTCCCTACTTTGATCATCATACTCTTCCTCCTATCCACCTTCTATTCCTCCTTCTCATCCGACACCTCCTCACCCGCTTTTCTTCCCGCATCATCTATCTCCTATACGTTCTCTTCAACACTTGCTCATACTTTATATACATCGACAATACGCCTCTCTTACCAAAGTTCGCCCACCTGTCATTATGCTCCTCCAGTTCCTGTTTTTAATCCGTCAATCTATATATGGTCCATCCTTCCTTTCTTACAATCTTACTCCTTATCCTCCGCCTCCAAATCCTCCACTTATTCTTCCTCCACCTCCTCTTTCTCTTCCTTCCGCTCCATCTCCTCCTCTTCCTCCTCTTCTTCTTCCTCCTAGTCTTCCTGCTCCTCCACTTTCTCCTTCTGGTCCTCTTAATGCTCATCTTCTACCTGCTCATCCTCTTCCTGCTCTTCCTCTTCTTGCTTCTCTACTTCTTCATCTTCCTCCTTCTCCAATTTCTCCTCCTCTTCCTGCTCTTCCTCCTCTTCCTGCTCCTCCTTCTTATTCCTCCAATTCCTCCTCCACTTCCTGCATGCTTCTCCTCTTCCTGCTCCTCTTACTCCTCCAATTCCTCCTCCACTTCCTGCTCCTCCACTTCCTCCTTCACCTCCACCTCCACTTCCTCCTTCACCTCCACCTCCACTTCCTCCTCCACCTTCCTTCTCCACTTGCACCCCACTTCCTCCTCCACTTCCTTCTCCTCCTCCTCTCCTCCTCCTTCTCTCTCTCTCTGTCTGTCTCTGTCTCTCTCTCTGTCTGTCTCTGTCTCTGTCTCTGTCTCTGTCTCTGTCTGTCTCTGTCTCTGTCTCTGTCTCTGTCTCTGTCTCTGTCTCTGTCTCTGTCTCTGTCTCTGTCTCTGTCTCTGTCTCTGTCTCTGTCTCCGTCTCTCTGTCTCTGTCTGTCTGTCTGTCTCTGTCTGTCTGTCTGTCTGTCTGTCTGTCTGTCTGTCTGTCTGTCTGTCTGTCTGTCTGTCTGTCTCTCTCTCTCTCTCTCTCTCTCTCTCTCTCTCTCTCTCTCTCTCTCTCTCTCTCTCTCTCTCTCTCCCATTGCATTTCGTTCCTGCAGACGAGTGTTGCTCGTTGAAGACACTGACCTATGAGATGCATGTGACACGAATGGGATTAACGAACAGAATAGGAGAATAGGAGCACCTGCCACATTCAACATCAAACATCATAAATACATACATCATGTATTTGAGCAATTATGCAATATATATAGCAATTTATTTGATATATATGCATATAAATGAATAACTATCAAGTGTATAAGCATATATATATATATGACAATGAAGTGTATGAACATAATTTATATGTATATGTATACATGAGATCTACTGTTGATAGCCGTTGTTGAACATCTGGCTCTGAGAGCAGATTATTCCGAGAACTAAAGAAAAAAAGTCGCAACATGGACGATAAAGGAAGGCAGCACATGCATGCAGACACACTTACATGCACACACACACACACACACACACACACACACACACACACACACACACACACACACACACACACACACACACACACACACACACACACACACACACACACACACACACACACACACACACACACACACACACACACACACACACATGTATATATATGTATATATGTATATATATATATATATTAGGAGGAAGTAGAGGACCTATGTATACATATATATAGGAGATAAAAAGGATATATATCGTATAAATATTTCATTTGCATACATATATATATATCTGCGGATATTTTTAGCTGACATTTCCTTTTACGTCAATATTGTTTATATGCTTCACCACAATATGTTTGATTGCGTATACATGTATATAAATATACGCAAATCTATGTATACTATTGTAATGCACTTACATGCATACATAAAACATATATATATATATATAGGCCTATATATAATTAGATGATTATCTATGTCTGTATGTATATAATGATTGTATATATATATAAGCAAGATAGATACATATATACTTATATCTGCTATCTATATATCGAGTGCCTGCTATTGGCTGAACTCGTGATGATGTTGCGCCAGTATCTGTCGGGTGTTCCTAAAAGACAGCGTCCCTTTCCATTGATCTTCTCATATACTCTTGCTCCTCTTCCTTCTCGTTTTCCTCATCCTCTTCCTAGTTCCACTTCATCCTCCTCCTATATCCGCTTATCCTCCTCTTCCACGTCTTCCTTCGCCACTTTCCTCTCATGCTCCTCCTCTTCTTCCTGTGTCCCTTCTCTTTCTTCTCCTATAATTCTTCATCGTGTTATTCATACTTCCTCCTTCACTCCTTCCTCTTCCATCTTCTATTCTCCTCCTCTTCTTCTACCACCTCTTCCTCTCTTAACTCCTTGTTCTCCATTGCACGTTCCTCTTCTTTTCCCCTTGCTCTTCCTCCTCCTCCTCCTCCGACTTCTATTCTCTTCCTCCTCTTATTCCTCCACCTCCTTCTCTTCCAGCTCCTCTTATCCTCCTCTCGTTTCCCTTCCTCGTTCGTCCACCTCTTCCACCTCCCCCTTCTCCACTTCCTCCTCTCGGTCGTCATCCATCGTTTCCTCGGTCGTTAATTCTATTGATCTCCAGCAAGCGTTTCATTCCGTGCATATAGCACGCGAAACTCTATTTCCCGCTTCCCAACAGCACGCCACCTGCACAACACACACACACACACACACACACACACACACACACACACACACACACACACACACACACACACACACACACACACACACACACACACACACACACACACACACACACACACACACACACACACACACACACACACACACACACACACACACACACACACACACACACACACACACACACACACACACACACACACACACACACACACACACACACACACACACACACACACACACACACACACACACACACACACACACACACACACACACACACACACACACACACACACACACACACACACACACACACACACACACACACACACACACACACACACACACACACACACACACACACACACACACACACACACACACACACGCACGCACGCACACACACACACACGCACACACAGGCACACACACACACAACGTCTCTTCCTCTTTTACCTTTCTTAAAACTTTTGCTTTTTCTCTCGGGGTCTCTCGCACTGGGAGCGCTTACCTGAATGGCCCTCCCGCTAGAAGCGCTTTATAAATATCCAAATACAATGCAATACAATACAATACAACCACAGGCACACAGCCAGACACACAGCCAAGCACACACAACCGTGCACATCCAACCATACACACACAACAACATACATACTTACACACATATCGACAGACACACAAGCGCAGAAGCACAAACATTCATGACAACAGAAGCACACACACACACACACACACACACACACACACACACACACACACACACACACACACACACACACACACACACACACACACACACACACACACACACACCTACACACACACACCTACACACACACACACACACACACACTCACACACACACACACACACACACACACACACACACACACACACACACACACACACACACACACACACACACACACACACACACACTTAGGGTTGCCAGATACATGGGTAGCCAAAGGAGGACAAAGAAAGCCGGAAAGGAGGACAAAGGAGGACGCACTGAATGTTTCACTCCGGAGTCAGAGGGTCTTAGGTCCTAAGTCAGCGGTTTTCAAACTTTATTTTTCATTGTACTATCACCTTGTCACCTTGTGCTGTCAGCTCGTGGAGCTCTAGCGATCGTCCTCGAGAACACACTCCACTGTTTCCTATTCGATGACAAATCTCTTAATTCCGCCAAATTCATGCCAGTTACATCTTGTATCTCATCCATCCATCTCCTCCTTGGGCGACCCCGTCTTCTCCTCCCCTCACCGCACGCCAGCATCATTTCCTTCTCCAGACCATCAGATCGCATAACATGTCCAAAGAACCTTAGCTTCATTCTTGTCGCAGTTTGTTTTAACGACTCTTCATTCTCAACTCCAATCTCCTCTCGTATTGATTCGTTCGTTCTTTTCTCAGTCCAAGATATTCTCAGCATCTTCCTCCATATCCACATTTCACAAGCGTTAACCTTATTTTCCATGTTCTTTGTCATTGTCCACGTCTCGCAACCGTACAGTACCGTGGGAAAGATTAGTGCTCTCACGAGCCTTTTTTTTGTTTATATATGCTCACATGTTTGTCTTTCCATATCTTTTCCAGTCCGGTCATTGCAGCTTTCCCTATAGCAATCCTTCGTTTTATTTCTGGATCACACTTTTCCTCCTTTCCAACCAGTGATCCTAGGAATGTGTACTATACCAGGTCAAAAAATCGAATGCTGGCGTAGGCTACCACCAGCAAAGGTCAGATCAGAAACGACATGCGAGCGCGAAGTCCCCTTGCAATTAGCGTATAGGACCAAAGGTATAGACAAATTTTAAAATTAATATATAATTTGAAGAATGTAATCATACCAGCAAAAAGGGAAATAAAATCACTATTAGAAAGTGTTAGTGTGAGCTGTGGGGTTTGTTTTTAATTTTTTTCGCGAGACTAGTGCATGCATGGTAAACGTATCACCGTTTGAGAACCGATGTCGGATGTTCTAAGTAAAAAAAGAAACGAAGTCACTTTGACCATACATTGTAACATAACTCATATCATGGACTACAAACGTCTGGAAAATATATCTGCAGTTAAAAATAAGTAAGCAGATTAGTTAACTCTTAGAGGAACTTAGGGACAACATGTCAAAATAATAGCCAAGTCGTTAAAAA
The DNA here is from genome assembly GCA_963556255.1 of Allolobophora icterica. Taxonomy (NCBI): domain Eukaryota; kingdom Metazoa; phylum Annelida; class Clitellata; order Crassiclitellata; family Lumbricidae; genus Allolobophora; species Allolobophora icterica. Next base: position 79,983,441 of record OY744603.1, on the reverse strand, counting down.
ACGGCCAAAAATAATAGCCAAGTCGTTAGGCTAAACACAGCCAAAAATAATAGCCAAGTCGTTAAAAAAACGGCCAAAAATAATAGCCAATAGCCCATTACAAAAAAATACAAAAAAGCCGGACATTTCCCAGGTTTTTAACTTTGCGTGCCGGACAGAGGACATGAACCCAGAAAGGAAGACATATCCTTTTGCCGGACGTCGGACAACCCTACAGACAGTCTCGACGCATGCACATAACCACAAAACAAACACACACAGATTCAGCCAACAACCCACGCACACAACGCCACACACACACACACACACACACACACACACACACACACACACACGCACGCACGCACGCACGCACGCACGCACGTACGCACGTACACACACAATTCACGCATACATGCATACATATATATATATTCATATATAGAATACATAATTACATATATTCTATATATTAATTTACATAGACCTACAGGTATTGCGCCAAATAAATGGTAGTATAGAACGGAGAAAGCTCAAAGATGTATAATATAATAATTATAAGGCATCCAGTTTGAAATTTCTTCAGATAACGGCTTATTCCTGTAAAATGTGATGACGTCAATTCCTTTGAAATGAACTGACGTCAGTTTCCTTTAAAATGAGATGACGTCAGACTTCAGTAGTCAGGCGACGTCAAATTCCTTTTACGTTTGATTCGTTAGGATCATGCGGTTTCATGACGTCGAATACAGTAAAATCATAAGGCGTCAAATTCCTGTCAATTCATGCTATGACGTCAGATTCATATCAAGTTAGATGACGCAGGGTTTCTATCAGCTGACGTCACGTATATATGTAAAATCAAATTGAAATAATGTAAAGTGAGATGTAAATCATGTAAAGTGAGATGTAAATCAGGTTTATATAAAATTAGATAATAATCTATACATATAATATCCATATAGTGTCCGTCCGACGATAAACGCTACGTCACAAACGGTTTTCTCTATTGTGAAATACCGTTTGTGACGTCAGTCTTGACGACGGCGATCAGAGCATTTTAATCAACGATATACACTGCCGTCATAATTATGAAGGGCAAATACACTAGTAATAATAATCTTCGTTTAATATCTTCAAACTGACAATAACGCAGTATGATTACAAATCAGTATGAACGGATGATCACAAGTTATGATGCAAGATTCCTATCAAGTCAGCTGATGTCACGTAAATCAAAATGACGTCAGATTCTTGCAAATTGAGATGACGTCGGATTCTAGTAAAGTCAGATGACGTCGGATCCTGTAAAGTCAGATTCGTTCAAAGGCGGTCGAAATATCAGAGTGCAGAGGGCCAGAATTGGATCCGATCTGGCGTTAACACACCGAGAGGGCGCCACAGTAACCTACATCCGGGTCTCCGGCATCACGCGACCAACCGACCTTATCTCCGTCGATCGAAGGCACCCACGGGGGACTATGTTCGTCGACATCCGGGCATTTGGAGGAATACGACCGGAAATCCGGTCTTTACGGACTTCAGAAGGGAATTTTTTCTGCGCGCGACATCCGGGTATCCAGGCGATCGAACACAAAGATATTATTTGCTGATGAGGCTTTCAGAAGGCATGACCGCATCGGATGGAGACAGATAGAGGGTTTCAGTATAGAGTTCCGCACATGTTAAGGATTTTGTTGGATTAGTGCTCTGCGGGTCAGGGTTACTATGAGCTTTTATAGGCTTAGAGTTACGGTGTCTGGTTTAACAGGTTGCGCGGCCTGTTGTGATGATTGTAAAGGCCAATCATTAATTTGATCTATTCTTCCTTCCTTTTTTCATTCAATTTAATTCAATTCGATGCATTTAAGAGATTTCAGAGTAAGAATCGCTGCTATTTGGGGGGGGGGAGGCCGGTAGCGCATTGGATAACATCTGGGCGTAGAGTGCGAGAGGTACAGAGATCGAGTTCCATAGGCGGACATGCTTTGTAGGCTGCAAATTGCGCCGTGTATTGCAGGCTGTCTGTTCTGTTAGTAGTTAAGATTTATCGCATAACATGTACATGTACAGCGCAGTGCGTTTGCAGGCGCTTAATTAAAGAATAAGTATTATTATTATTATTATTATTATTATTATTATTATTATTATTATTATTATTATTATTATTATTTCATTCCTTGGCGAAAGAACAATCAGAATGGCTGCCAGCTCAGCCTCAGTGAGAGAAGAGTAATAAAGAGAATTTCGAAGCGATGCCATATTGCGCTATTCTATATTGGATGTATTCTCCAGCAATTACTGATATAGGCGCCTAATAAATTACAGATTCCATCCTCTAACCTTACCGCATCATATCTTAACTTACACTCTCTAACCTTTGCTCATCTGACTTTCTTATCTTACCATACCACTGGTTACCTTACAGCAGTGCTCCAGTGGTTGCCGTGAACCTGCCAGCGGGATCGTGACTGGGTAATATTTGTGTAACTTTTTCTGTAAAGAAATTGAAAACTACGGACTATCACTACTAACATAGGCCTTTAGCTATTTTTTCTAAACATAAAGTAGCGTACAAATAACTGCAAAACTGCGGTTGACTACACCGAAAACTACTCGTCATTAAAATAAAGAACTAACTAGAAGAAACACTTAGATTAAGGGCAGGTAACGTTCACGGAATGACTTCCATAGTAAGGGTGTCTTGCTCTGAAAAAGATTCGGAGTCTTACATGCCATTCATTAACTTACTTTACTTTACCGGACTCAGACTCCGGTCTCTTTTAACTGTAGTTAACTTTATCATCCCTCGCCTTACAGGACGCGGTGCGGTTTGCTCAGCGTTGCCATTCGTGCTGTCCGAGACGCCAATTCCAGGGCGATTGATTGGACACCGGACGAACGGAACTGGACTGCGGGTTGGGGGAGGGGAATGGGGAGTTATTGGGGAGCGTAGGAGTGGGGAGCTGCGGTGGAGAATCGATGGGTGGGGGATGAAGTGGAAGGAAATGAAAACAATCCTCATATTCGACGAGCAATGAATCCACGTCGAACGCTCAGACGTCCGATTAATTATGGACAGACAGACAGATAGACAGGCAGACAGACAGACAGACAAGTAGGCAGGCAGGCAGGGAGACAGACAGACACACAAGTAGGCAGGCAGGCAGGCAGGGAGACAGACAGACAGATAGACAAGTAGGCAGGGAGACAGACAGGCAGGGAGACAGACAAACAGATATACAGACAGACAAACAGACAGACACACAGACAGACACACAGACAGACACACAGACAGTTGAACAAACAGTCACGCACACAGGCAGACATGCAGATTGGCAGACATGAAGACGGGCCAGCAGACAGATATGCAAACAGACAGTCAGGTAGACAAGCAGACAGATATGCAAACAGAAAGCCGAGCAGACAGGCCGAGACAGTCAGACCGACAACAGCAGGCAGATAAGCAGACTACAGCAGACACACGGGCAGACAGAAACGACCAACCGCACACACAGAAAAGGAGACAAATACGGACATGCATAGACACAAGCACTAAAAGACGGACAGACAGAGAGACAGAGAGAATGAGAAGGCTAGAGATACGAATTGAACGATCATAACAAGCCCTGCCGGCAATCATTTTGGTGTCCGACAAACAAGGAGTGGCAGTTGCACAAGGAGTGGTGGGAGGAGGAGGGAGAAGGAGGAAGAGAAGGAGGAAGAGAAGGAGGAAGAGAAGGAGGAAGAGAAGGAGGAAGAATGTGGAAGAAAAGTTGGAGGAGGAGACACAGGGAAATATGAGGAGGAGAGTGGGAGGTGGATCAGGATAAGTAGTAAGCGCAGTCGAAGGAAGAGAAGGAGGAGAAGTGGAGGAGGAAAAGGAAGATCAGGAGGAGGAGGAAGAGAGGAGAAGGAGGAGGAGAGCAGATGGAGAATGAAGAGTCGGAAGTCTTCGGGTCCCTGGGCCACCAGAAGGCATAGCTGCAGTCGATATCCAGATGGGGCCCCAAAGGGATGACATTCTGCTGGTGTTCGAGACCAGTGTTCACATGGGACCCAAACGCATTAACAATTTACTTTTTCTTACATATACATGCATATATATATTATATATATATATATTATATATATTATAGAATTTGTAGCATAATATTAAACCCTTATATATATATGTATACTTTTTATATCTTACTATTTATCATTTCATAGACAGAGGCGCGTTTACAGAAAATGGGGTCCTAGGCGCAAACATTTTGGGGGCCTTTACAACGTGTAGACTGAGCAGCGGCGGCGACATTGTTTGACAGGTGGGGGACACTGATGAACTGATCTGGTCAAAAAAGGTGAAAACGTTTTTCGGAGCGCGAAAAAAATTTCTTGACCTTTTTCGGTGTTTCTTCAAAATGTGGGGTGGCAACTGCATGCTGTGTCCCTCCTCGACCTCCGGGATCGCCGCCCATGAGGCTAATTCTGAAACTCTGGTGGGGTTTAACCAATCATGTGCAAAAAACCCGAAGTTGAACTCGAAGCCGTTTTTGTGAGTGTTATTGACCCTGTAATAATGAGTACTCATAGAAGTTATTTCAAGGAATTTGAAGTTATTTGGTTTAATGTTATATTTTATAATTGAAAAAATATTTTCATTCGTTTTGGGGCCCTCCGAGATTTGGGGGCCCTAGGCGCGCACCTAGTGCGCCTACGTGTAAACGCGCCTCTGTTCATAGAAGAACAGCAGTCCCTAAAACCAGGCTGAGAGGCAGCCATGGGTATGAAGTGTTAACGACTTCACTTTCTCGGCCTTGGAATATTAGGGCGAATGACCAGTCCTCTCCTTCGCCGTCTCATCTTCCCACTGACAGCGTACGCTCAGTGAACTCATCAAAGCCGAGTGGGCTAGGTGTAGTAGGTGGTGCAGATGGAACAGAAATCTCGAAACAAATATCTGCCATGGCGGGGATTTGAACCCCGACTTCTCGGTTGACAGTCCCGCATGCTAACCACTAGACTATCACGCCCAAATATAATTTAATAACATTATTTGATATAAAAAGTAATATAAATTTAAAATTTGGGTAAAATTCGACAACCTGTATTATTATGCATGTATTGCGGCTGCTTGAAATGTAACGCCCTTGAAATATCACGTTCAATAACTTTCCACAGATGCGCCGTACCTGTATATATAGTCGTGCGTAAACTGAGCGCTGAATTTCCCAGCCAATTACCTCTAAATAGCAGTCCTTCACGTTGCCATAGCGCCCTGATGAAATTGCTGTTGTCCGACTGTAGACTGCTATATCCGGTCTGTGAAACCGGAAACTCAGGCGAATGGTCAAGGCTTTGTTGTTTCAGCGGCGCGCTCAAGGCTTCGCGTCCATCTACTGATGATTAGAAGTCTATGATATGATCGGTCGCGCGAAATTGGCCGGCGGTATTCTGGGAAGATAGCGAATTAAACGAAAACAAGGTCCGGTTAATATCGGCCGAAGCTTTGTATTCATCCGCCGACAACGAAGGAACGCCGACGGGAGGAATTGAGGAAGAAAATTGAAGATAGAGGAATGAAAAGATAAGCGTAAAAGAGAAGCGAGAAAGAAAATGGAGGAGGAAGAATAAGAAGAAAATAATGGAATGAGGAATAATGGCGAAGAATAGTGGGAGTAAGGAGGAAAATAGAGGGAAATAGAGGATTGAGAGGAAGAAAAATGGAGGAGGAGGAAGATATTGCAGGAGAAATGAGGACGAATGGAGACGTAGGAATGAGGAGAAAATGGGAGATAGAGGTATAAGGAAGTAATTGAAGGAAATGGAATGAGGAAGAAAGAGAACAGAAGGAGAAGTGAGGAAAAATGATAATAAGGATTGATGAATAATCAGGAAGAGAAAGGAAAAGTGAGGGAGAAGAGAGGGCAAACAGAAGACGAGAAGTAGGGGGAAGAAAGTGGCAAGGGGAGACACAGAAAAGAGTGAGGGGTGGTTGAGTGACCGAGCAAGTTGGAGATTAGGTTGGAGAGTGAGTGGGTGGTGGGTGAGTGAATGGGTGGCGGGTGGAAGTGAGTGGGTGGTTATGTGGGCGACTGAGATGTTGGATGGTCGAGTGGGTTGATAGTTAGGTGGGCCAGTGATTGGATGGTTGGATGGGGCGAGTGAGTGGGTTGCAGGAGTGGGTGAGTGACTGATTGGGAGTCTGAGTGGGTTTATGGGAGAATCGGTAGGGGGAGTGGGTGAGGGATGGGCGGTCAAAAGTGCTTTTATTTTGAGCCCGAGGAAATAATCTCTCGCGTGACTTGACTGGAGACGAGATCTTGGGCCAGGCCTAATCCTGTTCCCGTTCTTCGCAAAGCGCTGCCATCTCGCGGCCAACCGAAGCATTTACGTCGACCATCTTAAGCCTATTATGGCGTCCACTTGCCAGTTTCCTATCAACACTTGACGAACTTCGTAAACGGCTGTAACAGTGTATCAGCCATGAACAGCTTTGCTCAACTCCTTCCATCCATCTTTCCTCGTCTGTCCATCCATCAATCCATCCATCAATCCATCCATCAATCCATCCATCAATCCATCCATCAATCCATCCATCCATCCATCCATCCATCCATCCATCCATCCATCCATCCATCCATCCATCCATCCATCCATCCATCCATCCATCCATCCATCCATCCATCCATCCATCCATCCATCCATCCATCCATCCATCCATCCATCCATCCATCCATCCATCCATCCATCCATCCATCCATCCATCCATCCATCCATCCATCCATCCATCCATCCATCCATCCATCCATCCATCCATCCATCCATCCATCCATCCATCCATCCATCCATCCATCCATCCATCCATCCATCCATCCATCCATCCATCCATCCATCCATCCATCCATCCATCCATCCATCCATCCATCCATCCATCCATCCATCCATCCATCCATCCATCCATCCATCCATCCATCCACATCTATACATTCCTCCATCCTTTTTTAAACCCATCAACTAAGGTAACAACCAATTCAATCCACTCTTGCATCGATCTAGTAACTTATCCATCCATCCACCAATCAATCAATCAAACAATCAAACAATCCGTCAATCTGTCCGTCTCTCTGTCCATCCGTCCATACTTCTATCGAGCCATGCTTCCATACACTCATACCGCATCCATCCACCAACCCATTATCCATGTATCTTTTCACCCATCGATCCGACAATCCACCAATCCTCCACTCACTCACCTACTCACTCGCTCATCTATCCATCCATACTACTATCCAAGGGCGTCGGCAGGCGGACGCACTGGACGCACGTGCGTCCACCCACCAAATCAGATTCCACACAAGGAATAGGCATCGCATCGATATTTTTGTTAAACTGCAATACGGCATGTAGTAGAAGCATTAGATGTTATCTAAATTGAATATTTTGTTACGCTTGTCACTACTCACTACTCCATCTATGGCAGCTATTTTAATTTTCTTACTCATATCTATGGTAGCAAAGCGAGTAAGTGGCCATATTATTTGTTTTCGAGCAACTAGCAAGGTATTTTATCGTTGCAGTTATGTGTCCACCGGAAAGATTTCCACCGAGTACCGAATCCGAGTATTTGGCTGTGCTATTTGCCGGATCCGGAAACGAACCGGGTACCATTTGTTCCATATGCGAAGCTTCACATTTTCATGTAATAAAAAATTATCGAAATAAATTTGTGTACTTGTAATAAGTGACTGATACATTTTGAATTTTAGTCATTTCTGTGCAGTTGTGAAGTTTTTAAAAATCGCATTAAATTCAATAAATTGACATAATTTCAAGGAAATGGAATTGAATTCAATGGATGTGTAATTGTTTTAAGGCTGAACATTTATAATTTTATATAAGTAAGTTTATTGAATAAGTTTTTAAAGAATAAAAATAACTATTTGCGTCTACAGTATTTGCCGAGGCGAATAGTTCCGGAAACGGTATTTCCGGCCGAGGCAAATGTCCTGGGCGATTTCCGGTGGACCCTAGTTGCAGTGTTATTAATCATAAAGTCGATAATGAGTAATGACTGGCAAAAAACACGATATTCGCAAAAAATCTTCTCAGTTTATCATGTACTCTTAACGATTCCTGTATCTTCTGCCTCGGCTGAACGCAGCTTCTCGGCCCTCAGACGTCTCAAATGTTAAACGCGTTCAACGACAATGACAATTTTACTGCGTAGTTTGGTTTACCATACAGTATGTATAATATCATATGATATAATAACATATGTGTATGCTATACTGTACTTTTATGAGTCACTCTGAGTCATTTTCAGTGTATGACTACGAGCGGCGGAGTGAGGACGGGCGGAATCGGAAGCGACCGGAGGGCTGTGTGTCCAAGTTTTTAAGCCTGCCAGCGTTCCTGCTGCTCCTCACCCATCCATCCTTCGACCAACTCATTCATACATCCATCCATCCAACCATCCATCCATCCATCCATGCAACCATCCATCCACCAACCCATTCATCCATTCGTCCACACTTCTAACCACTCATTCATCCAACCACCATTCTTGCATCCATGCAACCATCCATCCATCCATCCATCCATCCATCCATCCATCCATCCATCCATCCATCCATCCATCCATCCATCCATCCATCCATCCATCCATCCATCCATCCATCCATCCATCCATCCATCAAACCATCCATCCATCCATCCATCCATCCATCCATCCATCCATCCATCCATCCATCCATCCATCCATCCATCCATCCATCCATCCATCCATCCATCCATCCATCCATCCATCCATCCATCCATCCATCCATCCATC